>JANZLX010000005.1:28986677-29012752 GCA_025531955.1 Erythroxylum orinocense
CAATTCAATTCTTATCAAAATGTCATACATCTTTCAATGCATAACATAACATAAAATACATCATAATGCATTTTCCATATCATAACAATTCACAATTTTGAAATTCAAGCATACACACACACAAGGCATTTTCCTATTAAACAATAGCTATAAATAAATTACCTACCTTATAACTCTTAAAAAATCCAAACTCAATTTGTGCCCTTCCTCTTGCTCTTGGGTAGGTTGTTCTTGATTTCCTAAAGCAACCCAATTTTCCATTCAATTCCAATTCAATAAACATCCCTAAAAATTCAGAATCACAACAAATGAAATCAACATAAATCAAGCTCAAACCTAACCTATCCATATTCTATATAGGTTAGAAAACCCAAAACCTAGCTTAGAAATCCTAAAATCAAATGGGTTTCCTTAAACCTTCTTCTTTCTCCATTAATTCCCAACGCAAAAACTCAATTTTCTCTTTCTAACTCCTCCTCTAGCAAAGCAATAAGAGAAATAAAGCTTACCTTGAACAAATCTTCTTCCTTCTTCTTCTTCTTTCCTTCATCTTTTTCCACGATTTTCTCCTTCTTCTTCTTTCTCTACATTTTTCTCTCTTCTCTTTTGTTTTTCACGACACTTTGTCTCTTCTCTCCACATTTTTGCCTTCTTCTTTCTTATTTCAAGACCACAATTTGCTTGCTCTTCCCTTTTAACCCTTCATTTAATTGGTCCTTCCCATTTTACCCTCCTTTGGTCTTTAAAACTAACATCTTATACTTCTAATTTCTTAACTAATGATCATGGAAAAAATGAAGGAATTTAAGAACACTTCCTTCTAGAAAAATGTTCCTCATTGTCTTAATTTTCTAATGACACCAAAATAATTCAATTTGGTTCATAAATCTGAAAGTTATACCCTAAACATTTCTGAAATTTTCTTATACTAAAACAATATTATGTTCTCAACTTCCATCAAAAAATTGAAATTCTTAAAGGCTAAATTAGAACTCGATTTCATCAGATAATTTGTAGCCCTATTTCTCTAGTTTAATCCAAATAAAAAATCATCTCATTTGGATATCTAAAGAAAACGTTCTGAATAAAACACCAAAGCATGCTCAATAAACATGTTCCAACTACATTTCCAAGTTTTAACTTCCAACATTTCACATATAATAGTTATAACTTTCAAGAAAAGTTTAGGGACCAACAATTCTCCCCCTTTAAAGAATTTGTCCTCGAAATTCTTACCTAAGTTATCAAACAAAGGGAGGTAATGCTGCCTTATGTTTTCCTTAGTCTCCCAAGTAACTTATTCACTTGAATAATTTCTTTCAAATGATCGTAGTCAATCGACTCACATATCTATAGTGTTAGTACACTTAACTCTTATGTCTATCTCACTATATTCCATACCTTTGGTTTTAACCCATCTAATTCATTCATTTTTCTTGAGTCACTTAATTCCCAATATAGGTCAATTTCACTTATCGATAACATCTCCAATCACTTATGGCTTTTAACCATCTTTGGGACTATTCATCCAAATAAAGAGGCGGATGACCCTTTTTGTCATATAACGCTCCATACAATATTCTAATGACATCACGACGATGATGATTGTTATGCTTAAACTTAATCAAAGTTGTACATTGATCTCATCTTCTTATGAACTCCAAAAATATAAGTTGTAAGCATCTCTACAGCGGTCAAGACTGTTGACGACTCACAAGTGCGGTCATTTTCTTCTATCACCTTAACCATCAAAAACTATCTCGACGTATTCCTACTAGGATGTATTGCTTAAGTTGTTATTTGTGCTTTCTCTAGTAATTTCTTTGCTCAATCATCTTTATCGGTATACATATTTCTCATTTCAATCACAAAGCATCATTTTCCAATTCAAACTCGAAATTCAAATCCATTTTTAATTCCTTAATAAGATTCTCAATTTCTGAATCCTTAATTTAGGCTTTGTTAATCCTTTCATGTGAAACTGATCTTCAATTCCATAGCAATTAGTACTTTGATTTGCCTCAAAATTCAACTCCACATTCTACACTTTTTATTACACTAGATTTAATAACCTTAATACCTGAATTCATGCTTTACTGCTATTGGGATTTTCTATTTAATGCATTTGATTACAACACTAGCTTTACTAGTATAGTGCTCATTTACATAATCATAATCCCTTAAATAACTCTATCTATTGTCTCAATCTCGTATTCCATTCTTTCAACTCAATATTTACCTTAAATTAGATGATCTGTATATTTCAAAATATTTCTATACTTGTAATGTCTCCAAACTTTCAAAATGATCACCATTGCAGCAAGTTCCAATTCATACATCAAATAATCATCTCATGAGGCTTAATTGTCTCCATGCATACGAAACCACTTTATCGTACTGTATTGGATTTTATCCTAATCTCTTATACAACATCATTGTATACTATAAAGTCTCCAAATCTAGACAATATAATTAATATCGGTATTATAATTCCTCAAAATTCCCTTTGGTTTCATTACTTATACGATTTACACATTTTTCCTCAAGTATTCAAACTGCTCTTCTCAAATTTTCGAATACATTTAATATATCATCAAATTTTGCTTGGATCGCTTTAATCTTCAATACCATAGTAATATCGGGGCATTGGTTAACTCGAATAAATATAACCAAAAACCCCTTGTGCCCGTGATTGATTCTCGTAATTCTTTAAGTATCTTATTCCTTAATGAGGTAGTATTATCTCACATCATTTTCAATTTCCCACTTGACTTCCTTTCTTGAATGATTTTCTCAATTCATTCAATTTCTTCTAATTTAACATTGACTTATTCTAATGTTTGCTCATGCATACCAGTTTCTCCACACATTTCAACTTATTTGCAAACTTAATTTCCTGAGTTGGTAATATATTCATCAAAATCTAATTTATATCTCCTGTGTATACTCTATTTCTTATGCTTGAGTCTCCACTCAGGATATGACTCCAATATTCACTTTGGATTCATATCATATTCATTTCTGATTTGCTCTTTCATTGATCATTCTTAATGTAAACTAATTGAAATGCTTCGAAAGAAGATTTTTGTCTACTATCATCTATACTGTTCATGCAATCTTTATCAATCAATTGCCATCATCATCAATACTGTTTCAACCATTCTTAACACTTCATTATGATCAATTTTAACTACTCATGATATTTTAATAATTTCAATCTTTGTCACACTTTACATGGTCAAAATATACTTTATAATAAACTCAATGAAATAGAAGGCATATTCGTTTACTCTTTTATTTTGGCATGTCAGCAATTTATATCTTATGCTACTGATACATCAATCGTAACTAATTCCGAACAACCTCTAAATATTATACTGCTATTTAAAATTTCTGCTCCTTCATAGTTACCTTTTCAGTATAATCACCTATACCATACTTCCATTACATTATTCTGATACATCTCATAATTTTAACTATAGGGATCATAGATTTCCTCATATAACATATCTAAAGATAAATCTCGTTTGTACTCAATCACATTATTCTCCCATGTAACCATATTATCCGATAGGTACTCAGAATAACTAGTCGACATAACTTTAAGAACTTCTACATATATCATTATCAGTTGTTTCATTTTCCATACATATGTTCTTACTCAATTTAGAATTATAGGCCTATAGTCCTCTTGAAATTCTGATCTCAATTCACTAACACAATCTTATTCTAGATCATAAATTTCGAGTTCAGCTTGTCAATTCCACTTTGCTTGTATACCATAAATATTGTCGTTTCCACCCCTGTTTCTATTTCTCTTTCATTCGGTTTATGAGAATAATTTCATATCCATATCAATTCAAATACATATACATCAATTAAAATACATATCCACAACAAAATTTCGTTCCCATATTCTCTAACATAGCCACAAATACTAAATCTATGTATAGCATATCCACTACAAGAAAATTTGGTTTCAGCAACCAAATTTTTAGCAACCATAGTAAAATGGTTGCTAATTATATATATAAGTTGCGTTTATTTTTTACCGTCCAATCAATACTTGGTGCCTATAGATGGTCACTAAAACTTGCATTTCATGGATAATAATATAACGACCAAACTTAACAATTTTAGCGACAACTTTAATGGTCACTATAGAAAATTGTTAATAACAACCAACTATTGAGTGGTCACTATAAACATTTCAAATTTTTCATTAGCAACCAATAAATTTGGTTGTTAAATTTACATGACTTCTTTACAGCAACCACATTATATGATTGTTAAAGAAGTATTTATAGCAACAAAATAAATTGTCGCTAAGTATTTTAGAAAAGATGAAAAGAGTTCTTTAGATTCGATCTATATAGTTTAAATTAGTTCAAAGGTTCGTTTTTATAACAATTAATTATTATAATTTAATTTATATTAATTTTATAATTCAAAATATATTTTCATTGGAGGAAAGAAGTTATCTAATAAAAATTTATTGTTTGGTAATTTCATATTTCATTTAGCTTTAGTTAACTAAATTAGTGAACTTTTATCTAGTACAAAAATATACATGCACATATTACTTTTAATAACTTTTCATTAAAAAAATAAAAGTTAAGCATAAATTTTTAGTTTACAATCTAACTTGAAAAGTTAAATCTAGCAGAAGATGCTAAAAGCTCAAAAATCGAAAATAAAAGCCAATATATTGTGACTTTTGTGGGAATAACATTAAAAACAGGGATTATAAAAAACATCAATTTTAGGTCAATGATATTAGCGTCAATAGAAAATAGCATATTACTATCATATGAGTCCTAACATATTTAAATCTTCTCTAAACATGAATTTCTTTCATTGTTTCGATAAACAAACCAAAATAATAATAAAAAATAAAATAAGGCAACATTAATGAATCAATTTAGTGACGGGGTTTGTTTTATTGCGGCTCTTAGTACTACTTTCGACTTCTTTCTTAGGTTTCATTGGATATGGCAGACTACGATTTGATGCCAATACTTGCTTTGAATCTTGACAGACACTTGGTGTTCCCTCTCCTGGAGTTTCTGTAGGAACGACAGCTCTACCCTGATGAGCAGATCTTGAAATCCAAAATACAACTACTCAATAACACTAACATGGTCGATTACGCCATGGACATACACAAGAGTCTCTATCACACTGATGATGTTCCTCAAGGTTTGTTCTTTAGTTATTTTCTTCTTTCCTCGTTGAAGTACTGCAGTTATAGTGCTTTTTCTTTGTTGTTGTTTTTACTATGTTAGATATGGTGGAGAGAAGATTGGAGGTAGTATCAAGATTAAAAGCGTTGGAGGAGGCGGCAGCGCCATTGGTGGCGTTTTTGCAGAATGGAAGCGCGGTTCAGGAGTTAAGATCTGATAAACAATACAATCTCCAGATGCTTCGTGACCGTTACCAGGTGAGAATTTGTTTGTTTTTGATATTGAGAGATTGGCATGTAGAAAGATGGGGGATTTCTAATTTTATTGAGCAATCGATGCAATACTTGAAGTAAGAATCTATTTGTTTTCGTTATAGAGGGTTGGTGCGTAGAAAGATGGCAGCTTTTTAATTTTGTCGAGGAATTGATACAATGGTCAAAGTGTTCACTTTTTTTAATAGAGGGACTGGTATGTAAAGATGGGAGAACTTTAATTTTGTTGAGGAATTGTGCAGTAGTCAGTGTTTTTTTTTCGAATATGGACTAGTATGTAGAAAGCTGGGAGCTTCCTAATCTGTTGAGGAATTGATGCAATTATCGAAGTGTGAATTTAGTTGTTTCTGTTATTGAGGAATTGGTATGTAGAAATACGGGCCTTATTAATTTGTTGAGTATTGATAAAATAGTAAACAAGAATACTATTATAAAAATGGGTTTCTTATTTATTTAGTTATTTTGAGCAGATTGGTTCTGAGCAGATTGAGGCATTATATCAGTACGCGAAATTTCAATTTGAATGTGGGAACTACTCAGGAGCAGCTGACTATTTGGATCAATATAGGGCATTGTGCACCAACAGTGAGAGGAATCTCAGTGCTTTGTGGGGAAAGTTGGCTGCAGAGATTCTCATGCAGAACTGGGATATTGCTCTTGAAGAACTTAATCGTTTGAAGGAAATTATTGATTCTAAGGTTGTTTTTGCAAAAACAAAATTGTTTCTATTTTGCTTTGACTGCCATGTTTTGTCTTCTATAGACATGCTGATTGTGTACTTTATATTTTTTGTGGACACAGAGTTTTTCATCACCATTGAATCAGGTGCAAAGTAGGATTTGGTTGATGCATTGGAGTCTCTTCATATTTTTCAACAATGACAATGGACGAACTCAAATCATTGACCTTTTTAATCAGGACAAGTATGAATATTCTCGCATCTATTTGTTACTGAAAACAAACTTGGTTTGTTACTCCGTCTATTTTTCACACAACTTCATAGTGGGACAAAAAGATGACCCTTTGTATTTGCTCAGTGTTATTTGAATTATAAGATTAAATAATTTATTTAGGTATTCTCGGCCTTCTAGATAATAGTAGGCGAAGCTCTACTTCAAAACGGTACTTATTGCCACAAAATGTGTACAAAATAGAGAGCCCTCATGTGACTCTTATCATTTTTTGAGAAGTTATGAATGCTATTTAACAACTCAGTTATTTTTCATTCCTGTAGTGCTTAGTTATTACTTCTGCCTCTATCACAACTATGCAATTCAATAAGTCTATTATTTTGCAGCAGGTATCATGTTTGCTCTTACACTCCAATGAGTGTAACTTCTTTACCATTTTTTTTTCTTTTAGATGTTAACCAGTTTAAACAGAGGCTAGCGTACATAGTGTTGTTCAAATTTATATCTTCTGAAGTCCAGGAAAATAATTCAACTCATTATTTTTCTTGATAATGATAAGCAATGTTATGGGTTATCATGCAGGCATAGTTAATTTAAGACACTGGTTTAGATTTATTCTTAAAAGGCATGCAATAGTATGCAAAGCAATACATCTCCTTCTGCTTCTTGTACAATAATATTGAAGTGCAAGTTCAAGTGTTTGCATTATTTCGGCTATATTCTTAGCTTCCTTAATATGACCTCTCATGTTTGCTTCGTATTTTCTTTACAAATTCTTTTTAGGTATCTTAATGCCATTCAGACCAATGCTCCCCATCTCTTACGTTACCTAGCAACTGCATTCATTGTCAACAAAAGGAGAAGACCTCAATTCAAAGAATTTATAAAGGTTATTCAGCAAGAGCAGCATGTTTACAAAGACCCTATTACAGAGTTTTTAGCATGCGTCTATGTTAATTATGATTTTGATGGGGCCCAAAGGAAGATGAGGGAGTGTGAAGAAGTAAGTTACCTGTCCTAATTTGATTTGCTGATAATTTGTGCTTGTTTGAACGTTTGTGCCAATTGACCATCTTTCATTGGTGCTTATGATAAACGCCTTCAGATACAAACTTTTTGTTTCCAGTTTGATTTAGAAATTTTTCATATTACAGGTGATAATTAATGATCCATTCCTTGGAAAACGAGTTGAAGATGGTACCTTTTCTACCGTGCCATTGAGAGATGAGTTCTTTGAGAATGCTCGTCTATTTATCTTTGAAACTTATTGCCGAATACATCAACGCATTGATATGGGGTAATGACTGTACTCCTTTAATTGTTCCATATACTTCCACAGATGAACTTCTTTTCTGAGAGATTAAGTAAATTGCTTGGAGTTAAACTTGAGAGATAATTTTAGTACTTGGCTTGAAGAATTTACTAATGTAGTCTTATTCATGAAAATGGCATGCTGAATTCTTGAACTTGGCTTGTCTATCCCAGAAGATATCTAGTCTTTAGATCCCTGAAACTCTGAAGTAAAACATCTGCCCGAATAAGATCTCCTAGATGATAATTAATTCTTAACAATGCAGATTTAATCATCAACATTGTGTGATATTGGTAATGTTAGTGATATCTGTTGAAATAATATTTTAAATAGCAGCAGCTTTTTCTTTGCGTAGTTTTAGCCCGCAACTTTCTTGATGCAAAGGAATTATGTCTGGTTACACATCTAGGACAGGTGTTTTTGAGTCAAATGGAAGTTGCACACTGTAATATTTTCCTCACACTTGATCGAATGAACATAGTATTTTTTAACTTCCTTTTGTTGTACGATGAAACACTTAAACAATCTCTTCTTTGATTATTTTTTCTGCCATACGCTGCTTTAATGTAAAGCCTCCTCCACAAGCTCAACTTAGTATTGGCATACACTATTGGAAATATTTTCTTATCGACTCACTGACATACTAATTTAGATCAGTTTAATGTGTGGCAGAGTTCTTGCAGAGAAATTGAATCTGAATTATCAGGAAGCTGAGAGGTGGATTGTAAATCTCATCCAAAATTCAAAGCTTGATGCTAAAATTGATTCAAAGTCCGGAACTGTAATCATGGATCCTAATCATCCAAATGTGTAAGATACGGATAAAAGAATCCAGTTTATGATGTTGATCTACTCAGTTTCTGTTTTATTTTGTTGCTCTCATGCATCCAAATTTTGTTTAACTTTTCCAGGTATGAGCAGTTAATAGATCACACCAAGACACTATCGGTTCGTACCTACAAGTTGGTCAGTCAACTTCTGGAGCATGCACAGACACAGGCTGCTCAATGAAATTTTATCTGTACCAGTGTAGCAATTTGTCAGGACATCTGAAGATGGTTCTGAGATCCCAATTAGACCGACTGTACTCGTGAAATTTTCCAGGAAAGTTTAGCTGGATTAAATGACAATTTTTGGAGGATAATTTATGATTCATAGCTTGCTGTTAGATTAAATGACAATTTTTGGAGGATAATTTATGATTCATAGCTTGCTGTTAGCTTTGTTTCGGTTGAGATTTATTTCTTTACGTTGAACCTTTGTAACACTGGCCAAATTTGCGATCTTTACTTGTGACAATGCATCCAACTGCTTTGAATTTTCTTTATTAGATTCGAGTTATAGGTCTTGAGGTGGGTGGAGAGCCGTATGGAGCAATTGCAGTCAGTGTTAAGCAAAATTAATCTCGTCGACCATGGGACTGAATTGCTTGTAACAGTATCAAAAAATGACAAATATACACAAGTTGCTGTTTGGCATGCATTCTCTTGTAATAACATATTTAAAATCTGTCTGCAATGCGTTTGAACACGTAACGTAGTTGCTAAAGATTTCAAAAATAAAGCAATTCCACTCAATCAAATCCTTGCATTGACTAGAGCTTCTTAGCTGGGCACATATATGGCACGATAGGTTCGAATACATGAGCTTCACCAACAGTAGATCTCCATTAACATCTCCACCTCTACTTGGAACAGAATAGAAAATTTTGAATGTACTATTGTCTATAATGGGTTGGCGCCAACTCTTATCAGTTTTTTAAAAAATAAGTGTAAAATAATATATTTTTTTTAATTAAACCTAAACTTAAACTGTCCGGGCTTGACCAAGATCTAATTCTTTTAAATAAATCTATGTCCCATAAGTAATCCAAAATCAAACTCAATTGAATCTAGGCTCAATTATCACCCCTATCTCTGCCACTAGCTTAACAGCTACAGTAGATTCTAACCATCTTTATGACTGATTTAGATGCTCCTTTCCTCATGCTACCAAACTTTCCAGTAAGTATCCAGAAAGAGTGGTCACGATCGTTTTCTCGAAGAAGCAACATTCCCACTCTTGGTGTGAGCCAGTCTAATCACAAACAATACCCAGAAAAGAAACAGCAAAATCAGTAATTACACATCCATTGCCTCGTGTCTTTATGTTACTTAACAAATGTTGGAAAGAGCAGAGAGACGCGTCATGAATTATTTGCGGACATTAATGGTCTAATAAATCTGAATTTCCTCCATGGTCCTTCCAGCTTAAGAATGTGTATTGTGTATCTAAGCCTCCGTATCTCACTCCCTATATCCAAAATAAAGCTTGGGAAATGACCCATTCCTTATCCTTGGATCAACTTTTGGATTTTCATGAATTGTTGGAAACGAGAGGTAGCCACATGCATCCACAAATTGTACTGAGCTACTTCGGTAGTTCATAGGGCATTATCAATCACGATAATCTGTTTGCATAAGGATCGAAAGACCTCCATTTGTTTCTCACCACCGAGAACGTGAATTACCATAATGCTTCCAACTATCCTTTGAATATCTTTGGCAATAACCCCTTTCAAATGGATAGCTATGTCCATCTGATGACTTTCCATTCCTCCCCCTTCCATTGCTTTCTTTAGTTTTCTTTCTAGTTTCTTCGTCAAAATCATACTCTGAACGCTGTTAACAGAAAATAGTAGCCTTTAGGAGCCAAAATTACAAATCAAATAATGATCACCAAATGAGCAATTGCAACAATTTCGCTGAAGTTGTAGAAAATTAGACAGCTCACAGGAGTGTCCACGAATTCAAAATTTAGACCATTGGAACAAGAAGATTTACATATTGAACAGCCTCAAGATACAAGATCAGCTGTAGGAAATTAGGGTCCTTGTATTCTAGTTTCCATTATCCAGAGAAATGACATTCTCGTATTGCAACCATAAATAGAATGCTACCATGACTAAGGATGCTAATTACTTCTGTTGGATGATGGTCTCTCCAACATGAAACAATTTGCTAGGTTTAAAACCTCAAGACAAACCAGCAAATAAAACAGATAACATGAAGACAAAAATAAACTTTAAGAGATAAAAAGAAGGAATAAAACAAAAAAACATCTAAGCTAATCATTTCATTTAGAACTCCGATTAAAGATATAAAAAGTACATATGCAGTTCAAACACGAGCAACAAATATCTGGGAATTTATGAATCAACCATACACAAAAACTTGGACAGCTCCTTTAGATCCAGGTAATTCTCAAACTCCAAATGATAATCATTCACAGAAACCTTTCTTCATCACATGAAAAATATACCATACCTTTGTAGGGTCAGAGAGTATTGCATAAGCTTCTCCAATCATTTTAAACAACCTGTGAGCATCAGCATGAACCTCGTGGACAATTTCCTTCCAGAGTCTCCCCTCATATCCACTTTGACTTCTTGCCAGAGATTGACCAGCCTATAAGATAAATAAAAACTAATAATAAGAATCAAATATGAAGAGTATCAGGAACTGCAGAAATAAAGGAAGAGTTTTTCGACTGCTTCAAGATATGAGATTTTTGGAAGAATCATATGCATCACAGAAAGACAAACCTTGTCTGGGTGATGTCTTAATGCTGCTTTCCGGTATGCCTTCTTTACATCATTTGCAGCATCAGATTTTTTTATTCCACTGGAAAGCAGTAGTTAACTAAGAAAGTTAGAATAAGCCACATCACAGAGCAGCAAGGACGGTACAGTCTCAGTTACTCCAGTAATATAAGAAGCAATAATGGTTCATTAATTCAACCAACCTACCAAATGCAAACAACATTCCGCATCTCATTTCTCTATGATCTATGCAGAGGAACCTGTGTCCATTTTTCACAATGCCAATCTACCTTTCATGACTTCTTTAATTCAAGCAGTCTCTCTTCCATACTAACTTATGAGTTTGATAAAACAACAGAGTGCAAAGCTTGGACACGATGTCAGGATGCTCCATACTTTGTTTTGAACCATTGTTATTTGTTTTGACCCAATAAATTATATTTAGTTCATATAAAGGAAGATTAGTGAAGAAAATTTTGAACACTCCATGATGCAATGCAATGCACAAGCATGGCCTGATCGCGAAAACTTAAATCAGCTCCATTTACAAGCAGTAGACTTTTTATATTACATAAGTTGGCTGTTATTTCAATTTTTTGGACTAGCAAGTTGAACTACAAGGTCGGTCCCAACTTGACTCAATCAGATCATTTACTCCCATGCGTGAGAATGCAACAAGAATGGCATCTGAACTTCCAGAGACAAAGCACAAAAATGTAAAGCAACAGAAACTAAAGATTGTTTTCCCTGGTATTAATGCTTCCTGTGGCACATATCCCACAACTAAGTATGTTTCAGAAGTAGATTATAAAGTATAAGTCCACTCACGAGCAGGGTAGAACGTCATAACTTATGAGATGGTGAACACATTCACATGCATTAACACTTGGAACAAATAGCTTCTAAGGAAACAGAAATTTGGGCCCAGTACATGGTACATAAAGATGGTTTACATTCTTGTTTGTTAGGTAGGAATAATGCCAGATTAAATAAAAACATGTGTATAGGAAAATCATCATCAGGAACTCATCCTCCTAAGAGAATGGACTCCCCTTCCATACTCCTAACACAGAGAACAAAATAATTAAAGCAGCTAAAAAAATTTCCTCAAACATCATAACAATGAAATAAGTGTTCACAGGAAAGTGATTGTAACAGTAAGATCATTATAGTTTTAGAATAGCTGCATCAACTTTTATTTATTGGACAGCAGTTTTATAGCTGAAAATTAATTGTCAAAGCCAAATTGAATGATAACTTACAGGATAACCAAATTGAATGATAACTCACAGGATAAAGTATAAATCCAAAGGAATTCCTTTTTTTGCTTCCTCTTCCATCAAGGACAATCGATGTTGGGCTTGTCTTAATTCTTTTCTGATGCTAGCAGATCTACCAGGCCTGCCAAACTGATTGGACTTTTCTTGTGATTGACTCTCAAGAATGGAGATGAGTCTTTGGAGATCACTGGCTGCATGTCCATAATCTCTGATCACCTCATGTAAAGTGGCTCTCCTAGAAATTGCCTGCCCAAAGAATAAAAGTCAAGACAAAAATGTCAATAAAGAATTTCGGTATCAATACTTGCTTGCCATTAGGGTTAGAACACAGAAATTGTACAAGATTGATTTCAACTATAAAGCACAAGATGCCCCGAATTGGGAGTTTTTAGCATTGCAAAAACATGTTGGGGGAGAAAATGCACTTGATGCACCGCAAACCATATCATAACATTTTAAAACTACAAGGAAATGCATCAAAAATGCTTTTTTCCCTAAACCAAAAATCAAAAACACTTATTCTACATTTCTCTCACAACTTCCTCCTGCTCATCTCTCTGCGACAGATGCATCTGTATTTTGGTTTGCAGTTCTTTTGCATCATCTCCAAGGTATCCTAGTCGGGTTTTTGCTGGTCCAATTCCTTTGCATCACAGTCTCTAGCATCTATGTTATGGTTTATGCTCGCTCTCCCTGTCCCTCTCTCTCGTCTCTCACTAATCAATTGACCAAATATCTAGTTATTTGGTCAACATGAGGTCTCCCCGTCTGATTATCTGTTTCAAGCAGGCACCCAAATCTTTGGCTCTCTGGTTTATTGTTCCCCAGTTCTTGCCATGTTGGTTATCTCTTTAACACTATTAGGTATGATGTGTTATGTTTTCGGCTGCTGCAAGTAGAATTGTAAAAAATAATTAAATTTTATATTTTAAAATATTTTAAACAGTAATTCACCAGGTTTTGGAGCTAGCATTTGTCTTTCTTTGTTACAACATTCAAAGTAACTTCGTTTTACACTTCCCCAGTAGTAAAGGGGAATCATTCTATAATGATACAAAAATAAAATAAATTAAAGGGTAAACGATACAGAGCTCCCTTGTAGTTTTCAAAACTTTATAAAAAACCCTTAATCCTTAAAAAAAATTTTAAAAGCTCCTTATAATTTTCAATTTTCTGGAAAAGTCAGTTCTCTTAGACTTCAGTTAAAAAAATAACGATAAAATACATGCAACATGAACATCACACATGGACCAATCAAATACTGCTTACATGATGATCTTTTAAACTTGAATCAAACTAATTAAACCCGACCTAAACTAATAATTTATTACAATTGTCTTAATTTATTAATTTAAATCAAGTTTAAATGACTCAAATCAAGTTTAAGAACTAAATTGGGTTACCATATAAGTGACATTTGATTAATTCGAATATAATATTCATACCATATGTATTTAACCAAAATCGAAGAGAAAATGTTTTCCGGAAAAACTAAAAATTAGGAGTTTTTTTCTAGAATTTTATAGATTATAGGATTTTCTAAAGATTCTTAAACTACAGGAGAGCTCCATGTCTTTTACCCTAAATCAAACATGCAACTTAAAACATAAACTCCATTAGTAACTAACCTTACTGATGATTAGCAATCTTATCAATCAATGAGTTTTCCATCTAAAAATAAAGGTTTGGCTATCACTAACAGAGACATGATGTAATGACTGCACATCAATAATATGTACTTACAACTAGCACATCTACTAGGATAAAAGTTCAGCCTGACAGAAAGAGAGAGATGAAACCTTATTTGAAATCCATTGTCGAAATCATGTAATAGATTAAGCATAAAAGACAAGTTGAATAAAATTTTTGACATTTCTGTGTGAATATTGCTTATTGTCAAGGATTTTCTTTCTTTTTTCTTCATTTTCAACACAAGTAGTTAATTCATTCCTTCAAGAAAATTTTAGGCCAAATTTACAAATCAAGTTTGTTAACTACTGTAAGATTACCTCTTAGCTGTCCACAATGTTAACTCCATGTTTTTAGCATTTATGAGCTATTGATACTAGCACATTGGGTTTGAAATGTACTTGAAATTTATACCTTACAGTAATTTCCATCAAGGGCTATAGCTAAACTGCAATCCGCAATAGCATCGGTAATTTGATCCAAGGCTTGATAAGCTGCAGCACGATTGCAGAAGCATATTGCTGCAAAAGGGCGTGATTCAACATTACTTGCTAATGCAGTACTATAATGATACACAGCTTCTGCATATCTTCCTGAACAAACAGCTTCATTGCCTGCATTCTACAATCAACAAGAACATTAATGTACACTTGACGGAACTACTCAATTAGCCTTGAGCGTATGTGAAAGTAGAGGTAAAGGAGAAAAAGAAGTAGAAGAACACATATGATAGTTTATTGTGGGCAACAAAGATGCTGAGGCATGTTATTAATTTGATTTTGCCCATCTATTTATTATAGTATGGGAATAAGATGTTGTATATACATATTAAACAAGAAATGTTAAATTAGCTTTGGTTGTACGTGAAAAGTAGATATAAAAGAGAAAAATATATACAATAGTTTAACTGGAACCACTAGTGTAGTGTGTTGTTCATTTGATTTTATCCATCTATTTACAATAGGAGGGCAGTCCAAAATTCTATAATAAGATTATAAAAAGAACTAAATAATACCTAAAAGTATAATATTATGAGATATACAAAATAGTCCTATATTAGATAAATAATAAGTTCCTAAATACTAAATCTCCATGATCTTTAACACAAACCCTCAAGCAAGTAAATAGATATTTGCCAAACAAGGATAAAGGAGGGAAAATAAAATAAAAGATAGAGAAAAGATAATCTAAGAATACAATAATGGTCCACTCAATGGGCTATCGAAGGAAAAGATAGAATTGGGATAACGAAGCTTTCAATAGGTTGCCAAAAGGAAGGAATGAAAGAAGGGCAATGGCACTCTTTAACATGTTGCTAAAAAGAAAAATACTCCCAATGAACTACCAGAAAGAAAGGCGGAAAAAAAGGCATCCACTGAAAGGTGAAGATATTGACAATGAATGAAGAAATGGGGCATCTAAAACCAAAAAAAATAAAGAATAAAGCTTTGACAATGAAACTTCAAACTTTGAAGAGGATAGGTTCTTATAATTAGAACTTGACTTTAATATCATGTCAAATTACTTTGATACTATGTGAAAGTATGTTATGTGCCAGAGAAAAGGGACGATTAACAGTGAAGTCCACCTCTTTTCCTTTGTTAGTGTTTCTTCCTTTCTTTGAAGAACCTATCTTGGTAGAAAAAAGCGATGCTATTACAGAGCTATTCCAAAACTACTACTATTATTAATTAAATTAATTAAGATGAATATTGCTTGCTTCCTATTGCATAATACCTACCTATATATAGGCAAAAGAAAGACAATGTCTGAAATCTCAAAAGGAAAACAAATTTCTACCTAAATTAGGACTCCTGATCAGGTAGGTAGTGATACTATGAAACACAAAACAGAATAATATATAATAATGTATAAAAATAGTTATTTCCTAAGCAGGCAGAATAATAAAAGACTTCCTAATTAAGAATCTTCAGCTGCCACTTTTGTTTTGTTGCTCCTACGATGGTAACTTCTTCCAACAAAAGCATCCACTTCAAAGTAGATATAAAAGAAAAAAGAGAAGGATAGGAATATAAATAATGGTTTCACCATAGTTCAATTCAGAAACCTTAATTCCATGAACATAAACACCATTATGGTACTGAATTGTGTGATTCATTTTGTGTAAACCATCTATTTATAATGATAGGGTAGTACCACATTACATAATGAGAAAAAACAATATTACTAAACAATACTTCAACCATTATAGTATAGGATACACAAAATATTCCTACATATGATACATAATCATATTTCTAACCAGATAATATACATAATATATTTTGAACATCTTCAACAAGAACAATACAACCTATGGATTATGATGAAAAATATAATATATAGATTAAAATTGGAAAAATAAGACTAATAAAAAACTTACTTTATGACTTAAAAGATCACGGATGGTGATATGTAATGAAGTTGATTCCAGCAATTTACTTGCATATCTATAAAATTAAGCTTATCAGGAACCTTAAAAAAAAAAAAAGTTAACAGAACAAAAGGAAAAATTTTCCTTTTGAATATGCAAAGTTAGATTGTAAGTATTTACTTGTCATTTATAGATCCCATTTGCTTCAACTTGTCAAGTAAAACCAGAGCTGCCTCAAGCCTTCCCAGACAGAAATGAGACTTTGATGTTAGGCTCCATCTCCACAGCTTAGCAAATGAGAAACTTGTATTTTCAGAATCACCAGTATTTCCAAGAGGGTTATCAACACCCACTGATGGAAAATTCTTTTCAGCAGCACAAAGAGTCTCCTCACATATCTGAATCACCTCCTCATATCGCTGTAACTGCAGAGAGACACGAAAAAAAGGAGTCCATGCTAAGACCAAAATTTGTAGGCATGCAAATATAACTAGCACAGCAGTGATTTTAGCTGCTTGCTAACATAACAATTTGAAAATGAAATAAGGAAAATATAGAAACACTGCATTGAAAGAACACAAACCATGAACATAAACTCTGCTTTCATTTCCAGTAATTTTTCTGAGTATGGGCTAATTGACAAAGCTTCAGCAATTATATCTAAACCATTAAGTGCTGCATCAGATGTCTTCTGTTCCAAAAATTCTACACAACGATCCAGACAGCCAACAACTTTCTGTACGTCAGATAACATAAACTAGATTAGAACTGAAACTATGGATGCATTACTCTTCTTTATCTCTCTATCTCTCTCTTGTACATAAATGTTCAGGTGAAGAGGCAGGTATCTTATGGATAAAGATGAAAAAGAAACTAATAACAACATGTCAAAGACAAGATTGCACATAAAACACTCGTGAACTTCAACATATAAATATTTAGTGTGATGTAGGATGAATAGAAAAGTTCCATCACAATGTTCATTTCTATCACTCACATGCCATGGGAAAAAATATTGCAAGAAAAAACAGGCATCCTTATTTCAAAAAGGAATAGAAATACTCTATTCTTGATAGTTCCTAGTTTAAGATATTTTGTAATTATCTCTAAGCCCATTTAATGTGACAAATAGCTTGGTTCTATTTCAACTAAAGATGACCGGTCAGCAGCACATAAAAGAGCAAACCATTTGGTACCTGAGCTCTTTGGAGGCCTGTAGCAGCTTCTACAGTGAGTCGTCTATCCAAACACACACCAGCTCCACAATCCAAGCATATATTGAAATAATGCATTGCCTTTTCAATTTCACCAAGCACGAGATGACAACTGATACAGAAAAAAAGGATAAAGGTCCTTAGAAGTTCAAATATGTCTCATTCTTCAGAGTAGTGCACATAAGGACCCATGCATGTGCAACCTGAATCTGCACTATAGTCAAGGTTTGTTATCCGTCAAATGCAAGGAAAGGTGATTAGACCATTTTCCTTGTGTAATTTTAAGCCTCCCCAAATCCAGCAATCTACTATTGATATTTATATTGTTCTCACCAAGGAGCCAAATCAAGTGTTAAATATATAAACCACTCTTTTAATAAAGTTGGTAGTTATGCATGGAAATGAGCCAAAGTGGAAAATAGAAGATAAGAAAATATTTTTCATATTTTAGAAAATGGAAGATAAGAATGCATAGGCTGCATGATGGAGGTTCCTAATCTTAAAATGAAGCTAATGAGAAAATCCTTTTGAATTTTGCCAATGAACCAATCCATCAATGAAGTTTAAAGTTGGCAAAAAATCCCCTAGAATTATAGGAACATAATCTCTTAGAAATAGTGTTTCATTGCTAGGAAGATTTTGGGAGGTTGCTTAGCAGTCCAAGGGCAATATTGTGTACTTGGCAAATTCTTGTAGGTACGAATCTAAAACTCCCATTATCAACACAAGCAAATGATATTTTGTTTATCCATCTACTCACATGAATAATTTGTTAAAAATCAGTCCAAAAGAATCATATATGAATTTTCCTCGCACAATTATAGCTATTTTAATGATAAGATCCAATTTGCTAAAACGAAGACCTTACTTGGCAGCTCTAATTTGAACTTTAAGGAAGTTGGGATCTAAAGCAGCACCCATCATACAATCCGATAAGGCTTCCCTAATGTTTCCAAGAGACATACGTGCTGCTGCACGATTGCTATAGCAAATAACCAGTGGCCTGAGGCAGCAACCCAATGTCTTGGTAGGTGGAACAACATTTATCCCATGTGTATAGAGCTCCTCAGCTTTTAATAGATCCCCTTCTTTGTAAGCCCGATTGCCCCTGATAACATTGAAATGAAATTGTCCATATATAAGAAAATCATGCTGCTAAAGAGAAACACATAATCAACAAAAACAAAATAACCATATTTCTGGTAGAGGAATCAATCATAGACAAACCAGAAAAAAATGAAGTTTATATTTATATGAAGAGAGGCACCTGAGTCGCCAAGTCTCACATGCTTCCAAAAATGCAACAGCACCTGAGGGAAAACCTTTCCCCGTCTGTTCGTTTGTTTCAAATGTATTGCCGACTTTCTTTTGTGATGTAGATGCCTCTCCTCCTTGAACCTGCAGAGTGTTAAAAATTAACAATGATGACATAGGTGAAAATAGAATAAGACACAACCAACCTTAGCATTTAATTCTGGCATTATAACAAATGGCTCATTAGGGACTTTTCTTCTAGTTTTCTTTTTGGGCAGACGCCTGGATGAGGATAAGTTACTACGTTCTGAGGATGAGGCAGAAAAAGAAAATTTTCTGCCATCTATGCCTTCCAAACCTGAAGCAAAAGAAAACTGCAATCCATCACTGCTTTCAGGGTTAAAATCTTGTTTATCTTCAGTTGAAGCAGCACAATCACCATCATTATTGCAGACCTGCTTACTGTTAAAATCAAGGAAAGCTGTTCCAGCTCCAAAAACACTTGAGGAATGATCGATAACAACTGATCTGTCAGACAGGCAATTACGGCTCTCGTTTTTTAAAATATTTGATTTGTCCTTGTTTTCATTAATATCAGTTTTTCGATCTTGCAGTCCAGGAACCACTATTGGAGAATAGACAGAGTGGCCATTATTGTTATCTAGTTGAGTGGAACAAACTGATGATTGCACCGGCAATTCATCGGCTGAAGTAGTTTCCTCATAAGGAGAAAAATCCATAGGCGAGTAACATTCTGTATATTTTTCACTCTCCTGAGTACCATCTTCATCTTGAGCGGGATCTATCTTTGACTGTTCCTTGTTGACAAAAACTTGCTTCACATTTTGTCTCCTTACCTTTGACATTTTCCCCCTTTTCGAGCTTCCCTTCACATTCATTCCTTGCTTTCTACTTAATTCAGGAAATAGACTTTCTTTTAAACAAGAAAAATCCCACTTGGGAGGTTTGAAATTTCTCAAGGGCAACTCTAACCTATCTGGAGAATTTAGAGAACTTTTCTCATGAATTTCATTCACAGCCACACCCATAGTAGATGCTTCAGAAATTCCAACGTGGGATTCAAAACCTATTTTCGTTGATGGCATAAATGATGCAGCCACAGTGACATCATTCACCTGTAACTGAGGTAACTGGCTATCAATAAAACTTCCATTAAGCACTGCATGAGAAGTAAATGACTCTGAATTGGAAATCCCAACAGAAGCACTAGCTGTATTACAACTTTTGTTACTTTCTCTTGAACCAAAGTCAACAGGTTCCCTTACGATATCACCACAAATTTCTGGATTCCATTCGTAAGTTTGATTAGAGGAAGATTTCTTTCTTTCAGATCTATTGACATCATTTATCTCATCAATATTTAGCTTACTCATCCCATCACCAAGATCAGCTATAGGGTTTAGGGTAAAGGCACCGGGCATGTCGGTAGTAGCTTCACAGGATGAAAAGTTGAACTTATGTTTGAAGTTACCATTTTGATCCTTTGATATGCTGTTGTAATTTTCAAATGATTCAGTACATGACTTCACATCACCCCAGCATTCGCTAAAATTGAAAGTTTTCATATCACTACTACCAAATACGAACATAGGATTATTCAAAATTCCATTGTTCGAATATTTAACAGAAGTAATTTTCACTTCATTGGTATTTCGTTCAATCTCTCCTGTATCATTAGACAAGCTTTTTGGGCTCTTATCGAAATTTATTTTGTCCTCATTTGAATTTGAAACCGACTTATACCCGCTAGCACCAAACACAAAACCTGAATCAGTAACCTTACCGTTTGTGGTGGAACCATTTTGGTTAGCACCGAACACAGATTCAACAGTGGCAGAATCTCTCTTCGCCATGTTACAACTAGAACAACCCATATTCGGATTCAAGTTCAACATAGAGCTGCTCCTATCAATACCAGACTCAAATCCAACACCAGTGTCGTGAGAAAATTCAAGTTTGGTTCCTGAATTCACATTCGTTAAATCAGAGCGATCAGCAAAAGAACCCACATCATCGAGCTTATCATGGGAAATATCATCTGTACTGAATTGCCCCTGCTTTCCGGTAAACACAAAACCATTACTATCAGATTTCGAAGATTCTACTGTAGAACCAAATTGTCCAACTTGCACAGCAAATTTCTCAGAAGAATTCAAATTAACAGCAGTATTCATTCCACCATCAGCACTAAATCCAAAATCCAAATTTGAAAATTCAACTTCACTAGAGACACACTCTTGTAGAAACCCATTAGAAACCCTAGCAAAATCAAGATAATTCTCACAAGCCGATTGACATGCGTTGAAGCCCTCGTTAGACCTGCCGCGCAACTGCTTTCTCAACTTGGCCAACCTCGGCCGAGACCTATTTGCAGGCCTAGTTCGTGGAGGGCAAGCAGTTTGAGCTTGGAAAAATTCAGACGGGTTTCCGAAAACCTTATCAGATTTTACATTATGTTGTTGGCGAAATGATTGAGAGAAGTTGGGTATAGTGGTATTGATAGACGGGGTTTCAGAGGTTGCATGATACCGGGAATCCACCGCCGGCGGCGACATAAATGAGTGGTGGGTTGACGTTTAGTAATAATAGAGAGTGAATAGAACTGGAGGGGGCGTAAGGCAGGAGCCAAGTTTAAAAACAAAGGTTTTTGTATCTATATATAATATATTGTCATTTTTCCTTTTTCTTGGAGACCTAAAAAATAACGGAAATTTATGCATAAGCTTCAAAATATGGAGCAACCAAAATATGAAGGTTCAAAATCGAACAACATGAAACAAGTCAAAGTAGAGGAACAAGAAAAGAGAAAATAAATATAGTTATAACTAAAATTATAAACCTGCAGATCAAGAAGAATTAAATCGTTTTGAATATTACAAAAAAGCCAATAAGATATGAAAATTTCTTACAGAATATACATCAAAACACATAACATTATGACCAAATGAAAAGTTTAATTTAGATTGTATTTTATCTCCTGAAAAATTATTACTTGAATAGTCTAATATATTAGCATTAGTGATTCAATTAGAAAAATCTTTTGAAGGCATAACAAATATTAGTACTTTTATGAAATTTTATTACCTATAAAACTATTGGTATAGTATTAAATTTTTTATTAGATAACAAAATAGGAATAAAAATATTACTAAATTTCTTAATGCTATTGAACCAATAAAAGCTTTTCATGTAGTCACCAATGAAATTTACAAAGAATTTATTGGAAATAATATAACTTCATATAAATAAAGAAATTGAAAATGAAGAAAGAAAAAATGCCCTATGACATCTAAGTAAAACACGAATATGTGATATCTGTTATTTGGAAGAATACATTTGTGAATTTAAAAAATATTATATCTCTTATTAATAAGATATAACTGTAAATTATTTCATCTTGATCAGTAATAGGTTTTATAAGTTCATATTTTAAATACTTGTTTTTACTTAGTGTAAGTTTATTTACTAATTGGGTAATTTCTTCCAATTAATCTTTAATATTTTGTTCTATATTTTCCATGGTTTTATTAAAGTTATACTTGACGGGCTAAACGGCTCTGATACCAATTTTTGGTCCAATATTTTTATTATTAATTTTTCTATTTTGTCTAGTCTTTCGTTTATTGGATATATTATTTTAAATATTTTTTTATAGCATTTAATTAAAGATTCTAATAGTTTATAAACTCCATTGATTTCATTAAATTGTTGTGATTGATAATTTTGATTTAATAATTGTATTATTTCTTTTAATTGATTTTCAATAGCTAATTGTTTGTCTAATAATTCAGATAATTGCTTAGCGACATTTATAACGTATTTTGAAGATGATTTTTTAATTATTGAAGTTGTTTTTTAATATCAACTAATTCATCAACTAATTGTTTTGAATTTATGTATGTTTCCTTATTTCAGGTTCAATAAATCTAATAGGTTTTACTAATCTTGTTGAATATGATCTTAAAAGGTTAGATTCTTGTTTAAGTAATCTATTTTCGCTTAAAGATAAATGAGGTATATCATGAGAACATGGTATATTTTGTAATTTTATAGGATAATTGATATTTGATAATTCTCTTAAACTAGTTCTTAGATTTACTCCTACTTTAGCTACATCATTAAATAATTGATCATTATAAATTCGATCTCTGTTTTTAAATTCAATACTATGATGAGAATTAGTTAAAGCATAGCTAATTTGATAAGTAATTAAAAAAGGATATTATCCTATTGTTATTAAATTATCACAATAAAATTTGTAAGCTATAGTAATTGTTTCATCTAAATTCTGTGATTGTAAAGGAAGTCCTAATTTAAGGCGGGTATTAAATTTAAATCGTTCATTCTTTCATCAATTATGGTCATTCTAATAAGAGAATCCATTCCTTCTTGAAAGGTAGATTTTAATAAAATTTGAATTGTAAAAAGATGTATATAACTAATCTTATGTCTTTTTTCTTCAGAAATATTTTGTAACTGTTTATAAATTTATTCTTGGTCTATTAAACTTATGTGAATATGTCCATTACATTGGTCTATTCTAATAAGTGTTTCACGTATTCAATTTGTTTGATTAATTGGAAGGAATCAGTAGATATAGGTGTACGATAAGCTAATGTCATCAGAATATTTGGTCCTCTATAATTGAGTTTAATCAATGATTATGGGGTAATCTTTAAACATTGTTGTTAAACACCTTTAATGCAATGGAGGTTAAACTGATTGATGAGATCCCAGTTGAATTCATATTTTGGTGGTTCGTCGATATGTGGATACATTCCATTGTTGATTCCTACCTATATATATGCTATTTGAGATAGCTATATGTTTGAGTCTTTGAAGAATCAATGTTGTACCTATAAGAGGACTAAAGGATGAAATGAAAAGGGTTACTCATGAAAATTTTAATGATTGTTTTCAAGCACTTAATGAATGGAAGGAGGAACAAAAGGTTTTTCAGTACTACCCCCAAAACTGAGGACGATATGGACCTAAAAATATCATCTTTTCAGAAACAGATGCACTCACTACCTATCTCTTTTTTCAAAGTGGTTTAGTAGATACTATTTATTTAACCAATTTAAATAGTAATGTCGAGTTTCTAGCTGGATTCACTCTTGCAGTTAAAAACTACAAAGAAAGATTTACAAGAGAAAGAAAAATCTTTATCAAGGTTTTCAACAACTATTCAATCTTTAATGAAATTTTTTTACTCATATTTAGTTATTATATAATTTATTTTTTACATAATTAATTTAAATATTTTATATTTTATAAATAATTAATCAAATAAACTTCAATTATTTATAAAATTATTAATTTTTAAATAATTATAAATGATTTTATTATAAGAATAAAAATATCAATGAAACAAAATAAAAAATTATTAAATAAATTAATATAAAAGATCTAATTTTAATGATAATATTCTAACATTTTGATAATAACTTGATATTATCTTATTCCTCATTTTTATTCCAGCTTATACACACACCCCTTTAGGAATAAAAGTCCAAAATTATTTATGATTCATTCCAGTTTTATTATTCCATATATTATCTACTACCAGTAACTAAATAACTAAAAGTTAGGAAAATAATATTGCATTCTTCTCACCTGTTTATTACTAGTTATCAAATAAGACCTAAAAGTTTATTGAGAGCATATCGTTGCAATTGGCTTTATAGGTCTAACCATAAACTATGCAACTCGCTTACCTTGAATTCAATTAGTTTAAATTTTTAAAAAAGTAATATTTAAAGAAAAATATTTTATTTTAAAATTAGAGAAACTATATTTGATTTGATTCATTGTTATAGTTTGACCTAACTAAAAAATTAAATCGAATTAACATCTTTAACTTCATCTTGTTTTAACTTTTTTGTATTCCTAATTTGATATTGTTATTTAATCTTTCAAATAAATAATTTTTATTAAAAATAATCCAAGTACTTAAAATGATATTGCTCAAAAGAATATAGCATTTCAAATAATTACTTAAATTATTTATTTTTCTTTAAGTAATTGTTATTATTCTTTCTTTCTTTATGATAAAAGTATACAATTTTATATATTTTTATTTGGTTGACTAGTTTTGTCACCAATGATAAATGAGTCCTTATTTTAGAGAATATTAAGTATTAAATTACTTACTTTTTAATATTACAATCTTATTTATTAGTCATATTGAATAGCTTTTTATAAGTCAAAATAAAGTCAACTAATAATGCAAAGCACTTTCCCATTCTTTTTCTAAAGAGCTTAGGGGTAGTAAGATAAACTCTTGATGGTAGAATGAAGATGTAAAAGAAAAGGCTAAGATTAAGAAGGGTGTCTATAAAGCTCTGTCAGACAGTATTACAGAGGTAGAGATAATAGTTAATAGAGAAAATTACAAACTAGCAAATATAGAGGCGAAAAAGATAATCTCATAAGCTAAAAGAAGAGCTTACGAGAAATTATACCAATGATTGGAATCTAAAGATAGAGAAAAAGATAGTTTTAAGTTGGCAACATTTAGGGAATATAAAGGCAGAGACTTAGATTACGTTCATTGTATAAAAGATAAAGTAGGGCGGGTGTTCATGGCTGAAAATTACATGAAGAGATGATGGTGGAGGTACTTTTATAGCATTTTTAATGTAGGCGTAGAGGACAACATCTCTTTAGGCGATCTTAACACATTCGAGAGGTATTGTAACTTTATGTATTAGTGGTAGATTACAAGGTAATAATTTAAAAGAAATTTGAAGAAGACAAAGAGTGGAAGGGCAATACGGTTTTGTAGCGCCCCCTTACCGCAGAATACACACCGGGACTCCCGGAGGTCATTTCGGTACGTATTCTACGATAAAGGCGAGCTACGTTCTATCATTTCATTCGCTTCACATGGCATCGTATTAAAATTTGTTTCTAAAGCATCAATAGAAAATCCATAATATTTTGAAACCAAACTTTTTCCTCATTCCATTACTCAAACTTAAAA
>JANZLX010000005.1:29067437-29077508 GCA_025531955.1 Erythroxylum orinocense
TGAAGGAATTAGCCAGACTTAATGTGACATTGAGACAAGTTGAGCCTGATTGTGTGTTGGCAAATTTTAGAGTGAGGTCGATATTGAATGAGAAGATTAATGAATTGCAAGAATAGGATGAATATTTTAGCAGACTTCGAGAAGAACTTAAAAATGGTAAGCATTCTGAAATAGGATAAGAGAAGATGGATTGATGGTTATGGTAACAAATTATGTGTTCCAAGCATGTTAGAGCTGAAGGATGAAATTCTTGATGAGGCGCACAATGCTCCTTATGCAATGCACCTAGGGAATTCGAGGATGTATCGGGATTTGAAAGAGCATTTTTGGTAGAAGGGAATGATGAAGGATGTTGCAGAATATACTAAAAGATGTTTAGTGTGTTAGCAAGTTAAAGTTGAACACCAATCACCCTCAGGCAAGCTGTATCCTTTGTCAATTCCGGAATGAAAATAGGAAAAGATTACAATGGATTTCTTGATGGGATTGTCAAGGACTAGCAGGAAACATGATGCAATATGGGTGATTGTTGATAGGTTGACTAAGTCAGCAAATTTCTTGCCAATTAGATAGACAGATTCTTTAAATGCTTTGGCTAAGAAATATGTGGATGAGATAATCAGACTTCATGGGATTCCAAGTTTAATAGGTTCGGATAGGGATCCTACGTTCACCTCCAGGTTCTAGGAAAGCTTACAAAAGGCTTTGGAGGTTAAGTTGCACTTTAGTACAGTTTTCCATCTACAGACGGATGGACAATCGGAGAGGACGATTCAAACATTGGAGGCAATGTTGAGAGCTTGTGCTATGGTTTTTAAAGGCTCGTGGGATGATCACCTACCTTTAATTGATTTTTCTTATAATAATTCCTATCACTCAAGAATTCAAATAGCACCTTATGAAGCATTGTATGGTAGGAGGTGCAAAACTCCTATTTGTTGGGATGAGGAAGGTGAAAGGAGAGTTGTAGGGCTTGAGCTGGTACAAGTTACAGTTAATAAGATTAAAATGGTGAAATAGAGACTTAAAGTAGCTCAAGATAGGATGAAGAGCTACATAGATGCCCATAGAAAAGAATGGAATTTGAAGTGAGAGACAAAGTGTTTCTTAGAGCTTCTCTATAGAAAGGAGTTTTGAAATTTGGTAAGAAGGGCAAGCTTAGTCCACGATACATAGGCCAATATGAGATCGTTGAGAGGATTGAGCCTTTAGCTTATAAGTTAGCTTTGCCACCGGAGTTATCTAAGATTCACAATGTATTCCACGTATTGATGTTGAGGAAGTACCGATCGGATCCTTTACATATAGTTTAACCTTCAGAGATTCAATTAAGGGAGGATTTAACATATGAGGAGCAATCAGTTGAGATCTTAGATTCAAAGGAAAAGGTTTTAAGAAACAAGATTATAAAGTTGGTTAAAGTCTTGTGGAGGAACCATTCGACGGAGGAGGCAACATGGGAGCCTTTGGAAGCCATGAAGGAGAAGTATCCATACCTCTTCATGGACTCAGGTAAGAATTTCGAGGATGAAATTCTTTTAAGAGGGGAGAATTGTTGGGCCCTGATTTTTTTATTTATTCTTTATTTTGATCTAATTGTTTTATTATTTTTATAGTTGAGTCATTAACTTTGCAAGTATGAATGGGGTATTGAATGCTGAAATTAAAGGTTAGAATGAAGTGTTAGAATTAAATTAGCTTAAGGAGTTAAGTGGCTTAAAGGAGGAGAGCCATAAAAGACAAAAGTAAGGCAAAATTGGGAGAACAAGACTAAGGAGGGGCACAATTAGAAGAATAAGATAAAATTTTGTTTTGAATTAGAAGAAGAAGGAGAAGTGTCGTAGGAACAAAAAGGAAAGAAGAAAAAACGTGAAAAGGGGAACAGAAAAGAACAAGATTGTAGGAAACTTGAAAGGAAGATGAAAGAAGAAGAAAAAGAAGAGGAAATCAACTTGTTGGAGGTAAGTTTTCGTCTTTCTTATGCTAGGCTCAAAAAGGGGATTAAATAGAGCCTAGGGTTTGTGTCGGAAATGAAGGAAGAAAGAAGAGGAAGATGAAACCAAATTGATTTTGGATTTCTAAGTTAGGATTTTGGTTTTTCTAGCCTAGATGGGCTATGGGTAGGTTAGGTTTAAATTTAATTTTAGCATTGCTTTTATTCTTGAACTTTTATGAATTTTCTTTTGAATATGTATTAAATAGGAATTGGTTTAATCGAAGGGAATCAAGAAAACCTTACTCATGAGAGAGAGGAAGGGCAATCTTGAGCTTATATTTTCAACAAATTAGGTGGGTAATATATTTATGGTTATTATGTGATGGGCAAATGACCTATTTGTGTGTGTAATTGCTTTAATTTCGTAAATGTTGAATTGTGATGACTATTTGAAAATGCATGATGAAATATGATATGTTTTCTTTGAAATGAATGAGAAGTATGAAGATATGAGAAATTGATGAAATGAAAGAAGCATGAGAATACAAATTTATGATTGACTAAATTGAGCGCAGATTTATTTGTGATTGGGCAAGAGAGAAAACCGTTTCGTTGTCATGTGCATGTTGACCTATAGCCTTTTCCCGGCTACCCGCTTGAGGCCACGAGATCCTGAAAAATCGAACTCGTTTTGTTCACGGTGTAAACCATTTTGTTCTACGAAACTCTCAAGCCATTTGTTGTGCATTTCATTATGATTTCGTTGAGTATGATGCATAATAAAGTGTTAAGCTTGATAGAAGATTTCATTATGTGCTTTATGTGATAAATTTTGGTTAATTATGAATTGTATGATGGAATTGCTTGATGCATGTGTATTATGCTTGTTTGTGTGGCTTATTACCGATGGCTATAAATGTATTAGCCACTGAGCCATGTAGCTCACCCCACTTCCCCCCCTCAAGTGCGAAACAAGATGAGTGTGAACCTTGCAGGGCATCGGAAACTCCAAGGCATTAGATACTTTTGTACTAAGTTAGTGACTAGACTTTTAGATAGCTTTATAAGCATATCAAACATTGAGCATCTCATGTATTTTGCATCTTGTGCTAAATTAGGGATGGACATGTTGATATGTAATTAAAGATATGTATGAACATTCATTTTGGTTAGAAATGAGAATGAGAATTCAAGTATTTGCCTTTTGTGTACGATTGTGTTACCTTATAGGTTGTGTATGATTTTTATGGAAGAGGAATGTGTATATGCCTATTCCTCATTGCTGGAATTGCAAATGGTTATTTATTTTTTTAGAATAGCATGTTGGAGATTGGAAGGGTGTATGGGATGAATTGGTTGGGGTGAAATTCAAAAGTACCAAAAGGTACTGGGTAGTGGTTGATTGTGAGGAGTTATTGTGTTTAGTAAACCTTCCTAGGTGGGGATGGTGTGCAGAAATTCAATGGAAAAACTATATCGATCTAGGTAGAATTAGCCAAAGTTGTTTTCATAAAAGTTGTAGAATATCTTTTTAGCTTTCTGTTGATATAAAGTATGAAATTTTTGGACAATGGAGTAGAAAGATATGATGTCTAGAAGTTATAATGCTGTTTAGGATGAAATTGTCAGACAGCCACTTTGATGTGGACTTTTGATCCTTATAGAGACTAAAATTATTTTAAAGTTCTTCATGGAAGTTGTAGAGCCTTCTTTTAGCTTTCCATTGATACCAAATTCGCAAACTTTGGTGTTTTGGGTCAAAAGATATGAATTTTGGAAGTTAGGAAACCGGAAGAAGAAAGACCCAGGAGGCAGGTCGCAATCACGGAGCGCGCCTCGCTAGCGCGATGCACTGAGAGGGCGACGCGGCGCGCGTGCGTGTGCATTGCGATCATGATGCGTCGACGCATCGCTATTGCGACGCGGCCGGTTTCTTCCCCTGACCCAACCTTTCTCCACTCTTTTGGCCATAACTCCTTCGTTTGAGCTCCGATTGCTCTGATTTTTATGCGTTGGATTCTTAAGACATTCCTCTACCTCTTAATAAAAATTTATAGCTTTTGATATTAATTTGAAAAAGATGTATTGAATCAAAGTGAGAGGATCGGTTAAAAGAGTATGAGTTGGGTTTTTTTTTTCTAAATATGCTTTAGTATTTTGGCGATATCTTGATCTGTAGAGATCCAAATGAGTTGATTTTTTTGTTTTTAAACAAACTAGAGACATGGGGCTACAACTTATATAAAGGAATCAAATTTCAATTTAGGCCCTAAGACTTTCAATTTCTGGAGTGAATTTGGGTGTAGTGTTCAGTCTTGGTTTAGTATTTAGCCCGAAAGTGTTTTGGCCATAACTTCTTTATTTCTGAACCAAATTGAATGTTTTTAATGTCATTAGAAACTTTAGGAAATGGGGAACAATTGTTCTGAAGAGGCTGAACTGAAATTCCAATTGGAAGTTTCCCAAAATTATGCTCAGTAAGTTATAAGAAATGAGTCCTCCATGTTTGTATAATTCCGAATGTTGGAATTCAGAAACGGGGTCCAACACATTGAGTGAACCATCGTCGATGTGCTCACTCATGTTAGAATATAACAACAAGCATATGGTTCAGTTTACTAAGTACATCATACAAATACGCAATTCAATCACAACATATTCTATATCGATTCAAATAATTCAGTATTTTACCTCAATTTAATAAGGCACGTTAGAACAATTATTTATTAAATATAAGGATGCATATGCAAATGCACATGTGACTCCACTTCATTTTTATTTTTTTGTGACTGAGTGCCTATACTGTCTTGTACCTGTCATGGATACCAAGCTCATTTCTATCCCATATCCATTATAGATGCTAGGCTCATTGTATCTGAGCCTGAGGTTCTTTATCACATTTCTGAGCTTAAAGCTCTCTTTCACAATTTGGCTACTCCAGTCATAACACCTTTATCTGATTATGCATTTTGATGTATAAGATGCAACAATTCACGTTTTATGCTTTTAAGTTCTTTTGCTCAATTTATTCATATCACTTATTAAGATCTTCATATCCAAGTTCGGAATTCAACATTCAATTAATCACACATTCCATATTCACATACAATCAGAGAACACTTTCAATACATTCCTAAATATCAAACTGGTTAGACTATCAATGTTCGAAATTATGACAATCACATAACCACGATTCAATAACTAAAATTTAAACAAAAAAATCAATTAGAATGAGAGAATAACTAGGTTAGCTCACATAATTCAAATAGAAATACATAAATAATTCAGAGTGCACTTCTAGGTCAACTCACAGTATGCTCCAATAAGCTATTGCCTTTAGGATCCAATAATGTCTGGGTGTTGATGATCGACTTGAGCATCTATAGTCATGCAATACACATATGGTACATATATCATTAAGTTATTCAATCAAATGAATATACAGTTATGCACATGTATATGTGTCATGTTCCATGTATGCTCAATTGACTTGCCGGGTATGAAACTTTATGCAAAGATCTTAATCCATTCCTATTCCATCCATCATACATTTATTCAAATTCCCATTCATACTACCTTCATGTTCTTCAATATTTATTTACTCATTTAGGTTTATCTTGGCCCTAATCAACTCCAAAGACACCAAATTAGAGTGACTTATCATCATTTGTTTCAATAACTGCACAAAAATAAGCTCATCATTCCAAGGCACTGCCTACGGTCATGAGGGACCTTCCCATAATCATGATAGAAGCTAAAATGACTAGGACACGATCGTGCACTTGAGGGCCACAATCATACCCTGCATTCTTCCCTCACTCATCCACGAATTCATCAACCCTAAAGACATATCAAATACTTCCTACTTTCCACAATTGATATCTTCTTATGCAAATTCAATTCATGCAAATTCAACTGCCATAGTAGCTACATAAATCTCATCAAAACCTTACTTATTTGGTCATTCACCACATGTCATTATACAAGTAACCCTAACTTTGTCAAATTCAAGAACACTCAATAACATCCCTCTTTAATATAACCTGACCCTCATTTATACTTCAAATATCTACCTAAACCACCCATACAATCCACTATTTTTAAGTATGAAAAGCAAAAAAAAGCCCTTCATTCATCCATCAAATTCCAATACAACTTCATCATTAATGCTATATGTAATACACCCCAATTCAATCATCATCAATGTTATGCTAACATATATCACAATAGATTAATAAATCACTTACTTGTTTATCTTAAAATCTCCTCAATCATCAAGCTAGTTTAGCCCACCAAACACACAAGGATGAAGCATACTCTAAGAACAAGATGAAAAAAATAAAAGGGTTTCAACCACGAGATGTAGACAGTAAGATTTTGAAGTGACAAACTGCATAATTTTAGCAAAATTTCAAGGATGGAAGGGTTGTGTATAGGTGTCAATGGTGAGAAGAAGAAGAAGAGAGCATATGATCAAAAACAAAAGAAAGATGCTCTTTCATGTGTGGAGATCGTTGGTGTAGGTGTGTGGTGAAGGAGTGGCCACTTGTCATGACACTTGTCATACTAAGATTCAAGCCATATGTCTCACACTTCAATTACCAATTGTCACTTGATGTTTGGTCCATTTGTCACATAGTTTCCTAGGCCATTTTTCACCCAAGTATACCACCATTTGTCACTCATTTATTCAATTCATTGTCACTCTATTACTAATGGCACGTGTCACTATTTTATATGCTTCGTCATCCTAGATTCCCATGTATCAATTTGTCTTGCCATTTGACATTTTCCCTAGACTAAGTGCACATATCACTTTATTAATCACCTAATTGTAACAACAAATTCCCAATTACTAATTATAATCCATCAAACAAAATTCAAGACATAATCAACACACATGAACATCAGAATTAGTTAAAACCTTTCATATCCTGGGATATGTCAATTGAGTGCATATACTATCTTTACAATGTCTCTAAATTATGATTTATATATTTTGCAAATATGATGTATGCAAGTCAAATACACTTCATGTATTCTCATATGATATGACTCAATCTAACAGTTAAATCTTTTAGTGTAGAAATGGGCTATTACATATACTGTTTACTAATGACATTTTTTTAAAAGTTATAGTTTTCGTTAATTAAAAGTAATTACATATAGAATACAAAAGGATAAGGATAATCTAAAAAGACTATAATACAAAGAGTTGTGGTTCCTAGTAAACGTCTACTTCTTACTATCTATGGATAATTATGAGACCACATAAACTAGTATTACCCTAATCCTCATCTTCACTTCATACTACTAAACATATTTTTTGTTATTCCTCTTGCTAATATGGCCAATCTGTAATAGAGGAAAATGTCCTGAAAAACCATTTTGTGCTTCAGCTTTGTTGTCTAAAAATTATGCAATTATGCTCTTCCAGATGTAGTACATCAAAGATGCCCAACTTAACTTAATTGCTTTAAGATCAGCTACATTATGCATTCTAAGGTTTCCTAACCAAGTAATAGTTTCACTCCAATAGTCCACTGGTTTGTCCTAGTTGAGAATAACCTGCATCTGATCCTTGACTTGCTTAGTATATCTGCATATAATCATAAGATGCTCCAGATTTTCCATTTATGTACTACATAACTCACAATGCAATGTGTTAATAGAGAACTTGATCCTATCCCTCGTAAGCAACCCTCCATTGATTCCCATCCATAAGATAAATGAATAAGATGGATGGATGTCAATGTCCTATACTAAATTTGTCTACTCCAGTCTTGTGTTATGCGGAAGCTACAAAAGTGTTTCACATGCTTTTAAGCTGAACTTCTTTGATTTATTGGCTAGCCACTGAATTTTGTTTATTGATGACATTGTTTTAATGGATAAGAAAAAATAGGGTGCCAATGTGAAGCTAGAACTTTAGAGGAATATGTTAGAGTCGAAGGGCTTTAAATTAAGCAAAACTAAGATAAATTGTAACTTTTCAAGCCATAAGGTGGCTTTCGATGTGGAGGTAAAGATTAGTTCATAAGTTATACTACAAAAGAATGTTTTAAGATTTAGAATATATCAACCAGAATTATGGAGAGATCAATGAAGATATAGTTTATAGTATCAAATCAGGGTGACTTAAATGGAGAAGTGCATCACGAGTTTCAGGTCACAAGAAGATACCACTACAACTCAAAGTTAAATTCTATCATTTAGCAATTAGGCTAGCAATGCTCTATAATACCAAGTGTTGGCTAATCAAATAGGTGCATATTCATAAGCTAATAGTGGCAGAGATGAGAATGTCATTAGATATGCAACTTTACTAGAAGAGATAAATTTAGGAATGTATAGTAAAAGACAAATTAAAGGTGGCTAAAATTAATGAAAAATTAAGAGAGACAAGACTTACGTGGTTCGAATATGTTAAGAGGAGACACATTGATATTCCAGTGAGAACATATGAGAAGATTGTACTTAGAGACTATAAGAGGAAGAAAGGAAGGCCTAAGAAGAACTGGGGGCAATTGATCAATAGTAATATGGCTTTGTTGGAACTTACCGAGGACATGGTCCTCAATTGAAAACTTTGGCGTACTAGGATACAGATAAAGCATCTCACATAGAGAGATCCTTCTAGTTCTCATAGATCTTTTAAACATTTTCCTTTGAGTCTTATATCTTGTATTTAGCTTAAACATTAAATATGTATTACTTCCCCATAGTTATTTACCCTAAAAATTTTCTTACTTAGATTAAATATTTTCTTATAATGAATTGTTTGATTTATTTATTTGTTTTCTTTATTGTTTGTGTATTTATTTGCTTATTTTATCTTTTATTTTTATCTTATTATATATTTATTGTCTTATTTATTTTGTTACTTACTTATTTTTATATGTATTTATTTATTTTTATTATCTTTTATGTCTATTTTATTTTTATTTTTAATTATAAATATTTTATTATTTTAATTTGTAAATGCATTTTTCCTTTTTCATACAAGTCTATCTGAAATAGCCTCTCAATAAATTAGGGGTAATGTTGGACCTCGAACTTTTCTTGAAAATTAGAATTATTAAATGAAATTAAATGAGAAATTGGTGGTGATTTATTCATGTGCAAAGAAAAGGAATGTTTGAATTTGAAATGATATACAAGATTTAGGTAGTGAATGTAGTAAGTTGATGAAGAGTGGATATTAATTTTGGTATTTAATGATTATGAGATTTTTGAGTTAAACTTGTATGTTTAAGGGTACTATGAAATTTATGACGAATAAGTTGGTTGAAATGGAGTAGAATGACTAAAACAAAAATTTTCAAATGTTAGTTTTTAAAGAAATTTGAGGTATGGAATTTTGAGACAGAATAGTAGTGGAGAGTTGACTTTTTGATCTGAAACTTTGGTGATTTTTCTCGACTAATCTAGAGTGATTTTGATAAAATGGTCTTCATAAGCGTTGTAGTTTATGTTTTTATCTTTTATTGATACAAAGTATGCAATTTTTCGATATCAGGGCTAAAAGTTATGATGACTTGAAGTCTTGATATTGTTTAGGATTGACTTTTGAGGATAGAAATTTTGAGTGACATTTTGACCCTCATCAAGTTAGAATTTGTTCTTAGGGTCTTCATGAGAGTTGTATATTGTCTTTTTATCTTTCCATTGATATGAAGTATGGAATTTTTGGACAACGGAGTAGAAAGTTATAAGGTTTGAAAGTTCTGATGTTATTTAGGGTGACATTGATCAAACAGTCACTTTGTCATGGATTTTTCACCCCTTTAGAGATCCAAATTATTTTTAAGTCCTTCATGAAAGTTGTAGAGCGTTCTTTTATCTTTCCACTTATACTAAATTTGTAATTTTTGGAGTTCTAGATCAAAAGTTATGGATTTTAGAAGTTTGAAGGTCGGGCGCACGCGCGGCCGATTTTCAAAAATTTTCCTGATTCGATCTCTCTCCATTCTTTTGGCCATAACTTTTTCAACCGACCTCCGATTGATTCGATTTTTAAAACATTGATTTTTTAAGACATCCCTTTATCGTTCCATGAAAATTTATGATTTTTGAGATCAATTTGAAAAAGATTGATTGAATCAAAGTGAGAGGATTGGATAAAAGGTTATGAG
>JANZLX010000005.1:29134895-29156076 GCA_025531955.1 Erythroxylum orinocense
CATACCCTTTTTCTAACCATGAAATTGAAGAAATTTTCTAAAACTTCCTTCTAGACAATTGTTCCTCATTGTCTTAAGTTTTCGATGGCATCAAGATCAATCAATTTGGTTTATAATCTAAGAGTTGTGCACCAAACATTTTGCATATAATCCAACTTGCACCAAACATTTTGCATATAATTCTCAATTTCTTTACTCATAACTAATATCCTTTAATAAGCCTAGCTTATAAAAAGGTTCGGGGTCCAACATAAAGCATAGGCCATTTTCTGCAATTTTCTTCCATCTTCATCTGTTGCATTTCTTTTCTTTTATGACATTTTGATCCTTCTTAAAACACAACACTACACTACTCTAAGTTCTCTTTAACTCCAACCTCACAAAATCCATCACTGAACTTTCCCCAAACATTTATGCATTTATACAAAAACAGAGTATGTTTATGAACTTTACTGCACATTTGTTTCTGCACATCATTTAGCATCCAACAACATTCTCATTTCATTATAAGTTTATCGTTTTATTAACTCTATACAATGACATCACCTACATCTTCATTTAAGTCCATTTCTACCAACATGCAATAGATTCACATATGTACAGTACATGGTAAACCTTCTACGTATTTTATCAGTTCAAAACAGGGCATATTTAATACATCAATTTTCATGATTTTCTGCATCATGATCATAGTCAAAGACCATTCCCATACAGAACCCAACTTAATTATTAGCAAAATTCATCCACTATTCATATAACTCATCACTATCACCGAATTACTCCTTACACAATTCATGCATTTATTCACCGCTAAACCGTAAAACATCATCAAATCCACATAACTTAAAACCTTAAAACTTCACTTACTTGATTTAACAAACTTTTGGTTGTGTTGGTAGATCACGTGTATAGGATAAATAGCAATTAACTCTCTATCAACAAATTGACAGCCTTACTTTAGTTTCAGAATCAATAACCAGTGTTTTCAAATTATTTTTGTCTAACAAAACCTTCAGTATGAAGGAACAACAACGAAGGAACTAAGGTCCTCCTCTACGTGGTTGTTACATATTTAACACATATCACTATATACTACTACCTCTTGTCACAAAATAATTTAGCCATTTGTCACACACACACACACACACATATATATATAATTGCCACGTGTCACTATATAATTGGTCCAAAATATCCCAAAATTTTAAAAAATTTTTAAAATTCACAAAAAATTCTGAAATAATAATAACTCTCCAAATAAATTTTTAACGCAAATAACCCACAATTCACATTTTAATCGCATTTATAAATCAATTATACCCAAAAAATGCCAATGAATGCATGTACAGATTTTTTGTGTGTGTATCAAAATAAATATTCACATATGTGTGAATATACAATGATGAATGAGCATAAATTATGCTTCCCAATTTCTCATTAATCTCTAATAAACACCATTTTACCCCCAATTTAGATAACAGGATATTACAAATCTTAACGTGCTTTGTACTAATATGCGAGACCAGATCAGTATCAAGGTAAGTAGCACCAATGTTATCACACCAAAATGTTTATGTAACATGAGAGAAACCTAGCTCACCAAGTAAGGAGGTGATCCAACAAAGTTCAACAGTAACGAGAGTAATGCGACAATATTCTACTCTAGTATTGGATTTAGCAACAATAGGTTATTTCTTGGCACTCTAAGAGATGATATTTGGTCCAAGGAAGATACAATAGCCAAAGGTAGAATGACAACCATAAAGATAACTATCTAAGTCAACACCACAATAGCCTATAAGGTTAGAGAAGAGTATTTGGTAAAGGAAATGCCATGAGTAGGTATGGAGCGAAAATACTGTAGGATCTATTTAACAATGCTCTAGTGAATGTTGGTAAGACATTGAAAAATTGAAAATTTTTATTTACAACAAATTTTATGTCAAGGAAAGTGAGATAAAAGTATTGAAGAGTATTAATAGTACTTAGATATTTAGTAGGGTCAGGATGGGGTTAACCATGATTTTTAGAGAGGGCAATAGCAAGTGTGATAGGTGTTTTGGTAGGTTTAGAGTCATCAAGTCATGTCCTTTGGAGAAGATCTGAAGTATATTTGGTCTAGGTAAGGAAAATTCTTATGGAACTATTGGTAGCTTCAATGTCGAGGAAATAATAAAGGGGACCTAGATCTTTGATAGAGAAGATGGTGTGAAGATCATAAATTAGAGAGTTAATAAAGGAAAGAGAAGAGCAAATTATGAGGATATCATTGACATATACTAAAATATAAGTTGTGTTAGTGGGAGTAGAGTGAACAAAAAGAGGTGTCAAATTTGGGGAAACTAAATGAAGATCATAAAGTTTCTCACTAAGACAATGATACAAGGAGTTTGTTTAAGACCATAAAGGACTTTCTAAAGACGAAATACATAAGAAGGATGGTGAGTATTTGTAAAGCTAGGAGGTTGAGACATAAAAATTAGTTATTGGAAATGATTATGAAGAAAAGCATTACTGATAACTAGTTGACGAACTAGCCAATTATTTGTAAGACCAAGGGAAAGGATAATACAAACTGTGATGGATTTGAAAACAAGACTAAAAGTATCAGTATAATCAAGACTTAGAGTTTGGTGATACCTTTTGGCAACTAGTCGAGCTTTGTAATGATCAACAGTACCATCAAGATTTTGTTTAGTGCAAAAGACTGATTTATAGCCAATAATATTGGTACCGAAAGGTAGAAGAACGAAAGTCAAAGTTTGGTTATGATGAAGAGCATCGAACTCATCAAGTATGACTTGGTGCTAATATGAAAATTTATTGGTTTGGGTGAGGGAATTGGGGTTAGGAGGAGGATTACCAATGATGGTAGAGTAATGATGGGTCATTGTTTGTTGTTGTGTGGTTATGTTGGTGATTAATGGAAGAAGACAATTATTTTGAAACAAAGTAGGGATGAATTTCAATAGGGTACCAAGTGTTCGATGAAAGTTCTGTAAGAGGTCTCTAACATCATATATAACGTGGAATGTTTCTTTTAGTGGTTCATTAGTTTATATAATGATTTTATATCATTTAGTGGTTCATTAGTTTATAGAATGATTTTATATCATTTAGTGGTTCATTAGTTTCTATTGTCATAATCCAAGCAACTTATGGATTGTTTCTATCTTAAAAGGAGGATATTTTAATCTTTATGTTACAAAATTCCTACCCACACCATCTCACTCTCTAGGCTGCTTCTTAAGCTCCTATTGGCAAGTCTAACTCCTTTCTTAAGGCTAAATCTATCCCTTTTAATCTTAGATGCTAGATTAAAATTATCAATACTTAAATTATCATTCTCATCATAATTTTCAATTTGGTGTATTGGATTGCGTAGTATGCCTCCTTTTATTAAGGATATGAGGTTGTTTTCTCCTATAAAATTAAAAACTTTAATAGATTTTCTTCTCCAACATATATTTTATATCATTACATATCATATTTATTCTCTTGAACTATTATTATATAGCCTATACAAAGAACATGTTTTTATTTTCTTTCTTTGGTGTTAAGCCACCTTTAGCAGAAATATTCAAAGGCTATAAGAAAAGACAATAAAAAGTTCTCATTCACTCCTTTACGTATTTATATTCAAAATAGATCAAATAACTTATGTCTTAATATTTGTTTGGCCTTTCTTAATGTTGTAACACACTTTTACTTTTATTACTCTTTGCTTCATTTTCAGTTTATTTAAAGAATGTATACAAACTTAACCAAAGAATTTAACCTTGTAAACATCCAAAAATAAGAGAACTAATGACCAAGAGAGTGGGATTGATTATCAAAATAATAGATAAAAGCATGTCAAATGGTTTTTGTTCTAAAATAAATGTTGGATAGTAATAATTCATTAGTGTAATCTAATGAAGACAATTTTATTTTTTACTTACCTTTTCCTTTCAGTTAAATTTTCCATTAAAAAAATCAAGGGTTAGGCAGGAAGAAAGGCAATTGAATGAAACAAAGAAAAACTAGTAATACTTCAATTTGACCAGATTTTTAATAATTATGATATAGATCAATTTTAGTCATAGAATAGTTAGAATTGGTTACACAAATTAACAATTTGATTTGGATCAACATCTTGATCAAATGTATGTGTACAACTTATTTTATTTTTAAATACATCAAACTAATTAACTAAGGCTGCACTAATTTGAATGGATGCACAAAATTAGACTTTTATATCACCTCCACACGAAATTGATCAAATAAGTCTATGAAACAATTATTATATAGAAAGTAGAATAAATTGGCCTAAAAGGGACTACTTAAAGAATTGAGGAAAAAAGGAACCGATCATAAGAAGGAAATATAGAAAACTCTAAATAAGAAAATAAAAATAATTTATTTTATTGAAATTTTAGAAACAATAAGAGCATTCAATAATAAAAAAAGGAGACGTAAGGGAAAAAAGAAAATTTCATGAATAAAATAGAATAGGAAGTAAAAGACACGAAACAAAAGGATAACCAAACATTATTTAAGTCAAACGTTGATACCAACTAAGTTGACCCACCTAGGAATAAAACCTAAAGAAGCAAAAAAAAAAACGATTGAATATTACTGATTGAACCTAAGTTTGCTATATTATTTATTGACATTTTCATAGTTTTTGTTATACTTTTCGGCTCCTTTTGTTGGATATTGTGCTTGATTTGACCCAAGAGTACTTGTTTTGAATTAATGTGATTTGAGGGGCAAATTGTCACAATTAATTAACAATTACACTCCCTTAAATTGTAGGATAATTGATATTATAAATTATTACTTTTCATTGTAGGTCTGAAGGAGAGTAGAGCCAACTCAAGGAGAGTATAACCAAAAGTTGAACAAAGAAATGGAAGTCATGAGATGACTTGTCAGGCAAGCGTTGCCGCGACGAAACTTAATTATCCTGCCGTGGTGCATCATGAAAGAAAAGCTCACCGAGGCATAAATCAATTATTTCGCCGCGGCGAGCGATCCAGGAAGTGCACACCGCGACGTCGATTAATTATCTCGTTGCGGCAAACGGTCGGGTATCAGGACTTAATTTGAAAAATCCTCTCACTATTTCAGCCCGACCTGGATCCATCCTATAAAAACCTTGTCGAAATTAGGTTAAGGGAGATTGAACATTCAGATAGAGAAGAGACAGATGAACGAAGAGATAACAAAAGAATTCTCGGCCTCACCACCTAGGGTTCCCAGGGTAGAATCTTTGCATAGGTTTTCTTTTCCATTTTCACCGCCGACTTCACCATGGTAGCTTGGATTCATTCCTAGTTGTGAAGCTTCTGGTTACAATGCGTGGTTGGGCATCCATTTTTTCCTGAAGATGTAGTGACGGCTGGAGTTTACCGAGCTTCAAAAGGGAGTAGTTTAATCCGTAGTTTAGTTATGATTTATGAATGCCTAAGTCTTGGATTTGTAACTTGTAGTGAGGCTACTTGATTATAGTTTAATAAAATTTTGGATATTTAATGTGTTGTTTGGATTAGTAGTTTACATTGTCACATTTAACTACATTTTTATGAACTTCTGAGTTAGGGTTTATTGCTTTGTAGTTGGATTTGCTTGATTAGAGTTTAATCAAGTGTTGAATAATGTAATGTGATATGGATTTGTTTATGTAGAACTTTGAGCTTAAATATATGAAGTCTCATATATGTCCACTTGTGATCTTGTTGATTCTCTTTTATCTGCCTAGTTGTGTTTGATATTGAGTTGATGCTAGATTTCATTTGACTCATTGCAATGGCAAATCCACCGCACACACTAAAATGCAGTTAACGGGATCTTGAGAAATGGAGTTCATTGATCAAGATCCTGGACTTAAAGGGTCCTTTAAGTTTCTAAGGCTTAAGAGCGCTTGATAGGATCTTGAGGAATGGAATTCATTAATCAAGATCCTGAACTTAAAGAGAATCCTTTTAAGTTTATCATTTCAAACTTAGTGATTTCTAATCCCATCAAATTAATTTTGAACTATGATAGCCAAAGCTCATTATCAAGGGATTTTATCACTTGTCTTAATCTTTTCATTTTTTATTTTCAAAAAGCTAAAAAAAATACTTTTTACAATACATTTTAGTTCATTAATATTTTCAAGATTGAAATCCCCTTCTTACTAATTTCGCTTGCATTTTATGACATACAGGTTAGCTTAGGTCAATTTCATTAGGTTCCGATTAAGTGAGACGACCCGAGGTTGCATCCTATATTGCAATCATTGGAATTAAATTATTTTTAATTCCACTTTCAAGAGTTTGATTTTAAGATCGAAACGAAAAGCCGATCAAATTCTTTTCTACAAATTGATTTCATATTTTTATGAGCTATATTTGTTGATCTTAATAATGATTTATTTATATCGACATTTGAATCTATCATCAATACACCTGCAGATAAGTTAAGGAAGCTTGCCTAAGAGTGGCGCATGACTTGGATAAAGAGGGTTAAACATGGTACTCGATGGGACATACGTAATCTTCCTAGTGTTAATTAAGGTGAAACCTTTCATGGGATTTCACACAGCATAATACATTCAAATAGGTGTTAGCATTGGAAGAGAGATGGGTTAACAAACCAGAGAGTAAATAGTTGTAGGTGTAGCTTGAGATAATAGAGTTTTAATGTCTAAAAAGTCTTACTAGTCCAGAGAATATATCCAATCTAAGTTAATTAAATCATGAAGTCAAAACTACTACTGTACTAAGAATTATTTCATTGCATTTTCTTTTAATCAATTGTCTTATCGTTCATTACTTGGACTATTTTCAATATTAAATTTAAATTTACTTTTTGTTTCTTTATTCGAAAATTCGTTTTAAAAAATCGTTTTACTTATTTTCCTTAGGCTAGTTACGCGAACTTATAAGTTTTTCTATTCATACCATTTTCTTATAGAAAACAATAATAAAATTACTAAAAGAGTTATTATTAAATACACTTTACATTATCTTAATATCTGCTACAATAATGATATATTTTCTTAGAATACAAAGAAATTTAAATTTAAATTATATTTTCTAAAAATTTTAGCAATTATATTAGTCAATTTCGTATAGTATTAAGAATCAGATTTTACCATATATTTAATGTTGTCATTGGTTATTAGGTTGAAAAGTTGTTGAACGCTTTAAGATAAAAGCTTGAGATATGAATTCATCATTTGCTTTTGTTGAACCAAATTTATTTAAAACTCAAATTTCCAAACAAATCTACCGAATGGACATCTTCTCAGCCTTACCTTACCCATCCTATGATAAGGCCCATACGACAGACCACAAGCCCTTCCATCGCACGCCAACATTTACATTTTCAATCCACTGCTTTCCACATATCTTTCTGGTCAAAGCTTGTATTTTCGGGAAGACCAGCCAAATCGCATCACCAAACGTCTCGAAAAGAAAAATATAACAAACTCTTCAAACACCAACGACTGAACTTGAGGAAAAAATGACATGTCACACAGCTGCATTTTGAAGGTTTCAAACCATCAGGAGTTCCATGTTCAATCTTGCATCGACAGGAACTCAGCAACTATACATATCTCCAACAACCACTACAATGTCTAAGCATGCTATTTACGTGCGAGCACAAACCTTGAAGTTTGTGTACATTTATGCCAACAACTTTACAGGAAATTGACCACCTCTTCTACTTGAGCTCAACAATTCTCCATCAGAAGAATTGTAATAGGACATTCCATCCTCATAAGCCAAACTGTGATCGAACCAACTATGTAGATGTCCAATCCGTTGCCTTGGTGTGCTCATCGACCTTGTCTTGGCCATTGTTGATTGTGTTGCAGCCATGTACGACGGAGAATTAGGGACGGATGTGTCATGTCCTCCTATACTCTCTCGTCTGCGAGCAAATGATCTCCGAGAGCATGAGGCAGGCGAACTCAATCCATCTATGGATCTAAGTTTAGATTGCATTGGCCCATAAGATGCATCAGTAGTACCAAATGTATTAGAACTAGCGATCGGCTTCAAGTTCTTCACTCCTCTATGGCCAGCCTCTTTGTCTGCCCATTGTTCAATAAAGTTGAGCGTTCTGCCATATTCCTTCTTCGGTAGTGCTCCGTGTACTATTTTAGTACTTCTCTCCTGGAAAACATTTTTTTAGAAAAAATTGTTTCAGCATCACAGAAAGTAGAACTCTATAAGATTGACAATAGGCATACGAAATGGAGTACCCGATGTGAAAATGAGTACTTCATCATTCTCTTTCTTTTTATAGCAGCCTCATGCTTCCTTGACCATAGGGCTTCAATGGCTCCCTTTGTCAGGATGCTATAATCCCATCTTCGTTGACCATCGTGTTCGAGCTGTAATTTGACAAAGCAACACAAAATTAAGTTGTAGGTAGGATCTTTGGCAATTGAAGAGATTAAAGAAAAAACAAAAGTTTCTAAAGAACATTTATCCCATTCTTCCCGTGATCTGATTCAAGAAGAACTTAGAATTTGAATGATAGTCAAAACAGATTACCTAAGCTACTTACCTCAATTCCTTCCTCCTTAAACTCCTTTGACTTGAAGACTAGATCATTATCACCATCATTACAAGTTCTATCTAGATCCTGGACATTCTTCATGTTGACGGCCATCTGCCGTCTAACAGCTTGTCCACGAACAATTGCTTGAAGCCTTACCACTCCCTTTAATGCCCGCAACGCTTTCCTTGCCTGTTTTAGATTTTAGTTTGAGAATGTTTATCAGACAAAAGGCGCTGCATTTGGATTACATGGACTAGGTAGTTGGAATTCCGAATAAGCTCAAATTCCCCCAAGCTTAATATGATTGAAAGAGTAATGTATTTCTTGGGAGAGAAAATTAACAAATTTCACAGATCACAATATTCGGATGTTATTCAAAAGAAATTTCAGATGAGGACATGATTTGATTCTTCAGTAACTTCGGATAGACGTGGAAATGCAAGTTTCAAAACCGACTTTCAAACTATATGTGAGCTTGCAATTGACCAATTCATTTTCTGTTTTAAAATTTTCATGCCTCAACTCCTAACTTGGTCCGGTGACTTCAATTTGTGACTACTGACTAGAGTTTACCAAGCTAACCAATCAAAGGCTTACTAAGCTGTTTCCATCCATCAAAGTTATGTTTAAGATCAAAGGGTTTCGAGAATTTTACAAGGTATCCACGGAAGGCGCTCTGAATGTTAGTAGCAGCCAAGACTTGGCGGATGTTGGAAAGGGAATGATGAGAGTGAGAGACAGCTGTGAGTCTAACAACCTCAGCAGCTGCCTGAACAGCAGCAACAGCAGCCTTAGCAGCGGCAGCAGTTGCCATGGCAACCGTCAAAGCATACCTTTTCTGATTTTCTTTTGCTTCATTGACAGCTCTTTGAGGTGTTAGACGTGCAGGGCATTGCTTATACTTGAGCTTTCCTGCAACCCATGTCCACTTACGTGTTTGCTAGTTGATAAAAGCAAGGAGAAATATTTTAACTTAATGAATTCAGCGATAACTATGAATTGACGAATGTAAATTTTATGCAACAGCAGACCTTTTCTGCTTTTGGTTTTTTGTCGCAGGAACAGAATCTCTTCACGCGGTCAAACCATGAACGAGTCTTTGCCATTGAAGACTCGCGCAATAACATTTACCCAACACTATGAATATCATCTTCTGTAATTTGCCATAGCTGATTTCTTTTCAGAAGGTAACCAAAACCCACTACAGAAATTGCTGCACAAACACATATATACTAGTATTCAGTTTGTTTTCACAGAAAAAAAAAATATGGATTAATTATTTTAAGCTACAGAAAGATACAAAACCAATTTCCAAGCTAATGTTGTGGGTGGTGAAAATGTTTTGTCATCATTCTTGAGTTCAATTTCATCCAAAAAGGATAAAGAATCACAAGCGTACTCACCCAAAACTGAAACGAATGACATAAACCCAAAAACAGAGGAAGGGGATAAAGATTTGAGACTCTTTACTTTCTGTTCCACGTAGAAAGAGAACTGAACACCCTGATGATGATGATGATAGTGAATGATATTTCAGTGAAGTACTCTCCCAATATGTAAACTAATGAATGACGGAGAGCCCTTGTAAGGGAGCACATCAAATCCACTACTCGTGTTGTTGTCTTTGCAAACTGGAACAAGTCAAAACACATGGACAAATTTATCGTCTACCACGACTATCGCTTACCATTTCAGGCCACCACACATTTGTACAACAATGCAATAAAATATTAGATAATACCATAAGATTAGTATTCCATATTTTCTTAATTGAAGCATATTACTAACCACTTCATTCTATCTAAAAGGCAAGTTAGTTAAGAGAAAAGAAGAAAAAGGGCAAAGAGTAATAATTAGCACAGACTCGGAGGCACTTCTTCTCCATGCAGTGTCTCGCTGAACCGTAGCTTTTTGCCCTCACTCTCTCATGACCCATGACATTAACCAAACGATGATAAAAATCACCATGACGCAAAGGATCAAACCAAGTTGGATTATAACATACGTTCCAACTAAATTGTTAAACATTATGTTATATTGTTTTTTCATCGAATATTTAAGTTCAATTCCATTTGGTTAAGAGTAAATAAATCTGAACAAACTAAAAATAAAAAATTCTGTTGTATAGAAGTAGTATGATTAAACGAGGGTAGTGCCGATATAATTGCGATCCCTCAAAAGTCAATGCCTGAACATGACCGCTGACTGAAATGTTGTATGCGTTCAATCTTTGTTTTTGTTGCTTGAAAAGAAGAAAAAAAATTGAGAAGACGTTGCTGACATGATGAAAGCATGATCCTTCTTCTTTAATAATGGATTTAGACCAGCGCAAAGTTGCCGCTTGTTTCGCCTCATTTGAAGCTCTGATTCAAGTAATGATATTACTTACTCAACATTCTCTCCTAGTCGGTAACCTTTTTGTTAACAATTAATTGTATTTGTATGTAACAGCCGACATTAAGAGGACGATTTGGCTTTTGATCTGTTCCCCTTCAAAAAGAACACATATTTTGTACCAAAAGCAAAAACCTTTTCTTTATATCCATACATTTATCTTGTATATTTTGTGTTTTAGATGAGGAAATACCCGTACGGCATATTACTATATAATGAATTGTCTTAATTGAGGAAGCGAAAAGGTTAGATGAATGACATATACTTTGAATAGTTTAGTTCGCAATGATTAGGAGCATCTACGTTAGATTTACGCAAGCTGCTTTGATTATTGAAACTCGGACACTGTGCTTAATAATTAGTATGCCAAAACACCAAAGAAGGAACATCGAGTACCGCTGTCACTATAATAACTCCCACTCGCAACATTCATGTCTTCTTCCACTCCATGCTTGTTTTATTAGTTGTTATTGCATGGTTGATTAGTTAATAGCGAAACTGCTTGTCCAAGAAACGTTGTGATTGAGTACTTGAATACAAAAAAGAAACTCCATTCTACTTTATTCATCCATCACTAGCCCCGTATAACAGTGACAAAAGAGCTGGAAGAAGGCCTATAAGCAAATGCAACGCTATCACCGGCCAAGTTATCCTTGTAAAGGCAAAAAGAAAAGGAAAAGACAACCATAACAATAAGTATACACCTAATACATTTGACCCCCATTTGGCCTCGATCAAATACACCATAACAAGGAGATTCGAAAGAGCTAATTATTTTTTGCACATGATGCCATTGTCCATTCATCTACAAACTGCATTTTCTGTTTAGAAACATCTCTACACAAGCCATATATTTGTGGATCGGCTATTCTTTTCTCTCGACTGTGTTTTCCACACTTCTCACCACATAATTACAGGGGCAAGAAATCAAGAGCTCAAGACCACTTCACTATGTACTTTACCGTCTTCCATCCTAATCCACGACTTGAGTGAGAAGGGCTTCTCAACTATCTGCAGAATTCTAGCTCCTCTTGCCCAATTCCCATAGCCACCATAACCAGTATGCCTCGCAAAGCACAACCAAAGCCTCTCGTAAGGACAGCACCAATCCAGTCCATGATTGTGCCCTACAAATACTGCCTGCAATAACCACAAGGGCTTTAAATTTAGACAGATTCATCTGATCCTATGAACATTATATCAACTTTTCCGCAATAAACGGCAATGCCTCTGAGACCAGCTAGTCTTTCCTGTTGGTATTTTTTATGTGGAGAAGACTTTCTCAATTTTTATTTTTGTCCCCTGCATTTTTTTTCTTTTCTTTGCGAATCTTGATATGAGTCATTATAGGATTTGTTGGTAAATCCGGAACGTCGTAGTCTTTATGTACAGCTTCCCACGAGTCATTTGCTTCAAAGAAGGTTTGATGTGTGGTTTTTGATTTGTGGTGTGGAAAAGTGTAGTATGAGTTATGGGTTATGGGTTTGTAGGTATGAGTTATGGGTTATGAGTTATAGGTTTGTAGGCTTAGAGGTCCCTTAAGATTAAGAGAGCTTTGATACCAATTGTTGGTATTTTTCGTGTGGAAGAGAGATATATGGAGAAGTTTCTCATTTATTTCATATCAGCTTTGGGTTTAAATAGCTGAAAAAGCTAACAAGAATTTAGAAAAATAAGCTATTCTAATCATGATCCCTAAGAATCACATAACAGATAACAATCCCTTCATAATAGGATTACATATTGACTTGGACTTTTATTTAAAATGAAAAACATAACAATCACATGCATAAATTTAAAGCAAACATTCTAACATTTCCAATCCAATTTTAGACACGAGAAATTCTTTTCTGGACACATTTGATCAACTACTTCAGAATATTTTATTGAAAACCTTGACATCCTCAACCTATAGCTTTTCATTACCTTTCGACAGAAGAATAATAATAGTAACCACCAAGTTGTTATAATCTTAAATTTCAGTCTTCCTGCCTGAAGATTGATGGCTACTCATGACAGATTCTTGTTCTCCAACACACTCAAAAGCGTTAGCCTCAACCATAGAATTTTGTTTAAGAATCAAGAGTTATCCTAATAAAAATAATTAAAAAAAGTTTTGTACAGATCAACATTACGTTAGTGTCACTCCAGACAATAATTTACACTTACAACAGATAGAAACGAAAACTGCCATATTTTAGCTGTAGAAACCAATCATCTTAAATACTTAAGATTGTCAAACCTGCGTTTGGTCCCCTTTCTTTTGAAAAGCACATTTTTAGATAGCAAACATCTCTGTGGCTATGTTTGCCTCAAGATAAAGGTTTTAGAAACACAGCTATAATGCCGAATTGGTCTGTCATTCCAAATGGACCCTGAATACTAGTGATTTTATGAAAAGCAAGTCACAGGATATCAATTTTCTAGCTTAAGGCATGAATACTTGAGATTTAAACTATTCAATTGAGACTATTAAAGAAGCTAATAAACTTAGCCTAATTTTAGGAACCATCAAATATGGTTAGGTTCACAACACCATTCCAATAAGTTAAATAAATTAGCTTCCCATGCAAACCTGAAATAGCTAAAGAAGGAATTTGTGTTATCTATATGAATGTTCATAATTAGCTTTCTTCTGCAGCACTTGAACCTACATAAGCACAATATGCATGTCCATCACATAGCTCATGTGAAATAAGAACTGACCTTGACGGAAGGCCTCTTAACAAGAATGTTCATGATACCTAATTCAGCTTCTTGTGTAGCAACACTTTCCTTGTTAATCGAACCAACACAAGGCTTACTTATGCCAAACCAGGGAGCCACCTTCTTGTAAGATTTAGTTGGTATGTGAAAAAAAACTATCTCAGGAACCCTGTGGAAAGTCGAGCCTACAATGATCACAATGTATTTACAAAAGAAAAAATCAAAATGAAGGGGCAAACATCTTTTTTACCAGCATCAACAAGAATTGCATAATGATGTTTATAATACCCAAGTCAAACATTCAACTTAACATTCTTCAAGTGTATGAAAGAAATAAATGCTTTCAGGAACTCCAACCTTGAATCAGGATTGATCTCTTCAGACTTTTTCTTGAACCAATCTGCTTGGGCGCTTGATATAACCTCAGGATAGGACCCACCACCAGAATCTAGGAAGTACATGAACAAAGCAGGAGATCTTGGATCATCTGAGGATGAGACATTGAGAATGTAGTTCGATATACTAGGCCATAGATCATTAGAACCATTCTTGGTATACGATAGGTCATTATGATCAATTTCCTTTCTTATCAGCTCTAAACGTGAAGTCCCTTCGAAACTACAGTACTCTGCCCCTGGAATGCAAACTAGTCTCATGTAAATGGTCTTTTGTTGTTGTTATCTGTCGACCATGCGACTATCTAAAGAATGTAAACGAGATTATTAAGGAAAGAATGAAAGAGCAGTAGGAAAACTAGAGAGAGAAACAACGAAAACAAAACAGGGGTGAACAGAGGAGTTTTTAGAACTCAGTGAAAGACTGAGATTTTTTTTTTATTCAACAACTATCTTGTACAACTGAGATCGAATACGTATTTATAACAATCCAATCCTAATTGTTTTCTAACTGTTCTTGATTTCTTGACTTCTTGATTGTTTACGTCGTCCACTGCATGGCTGAACACGGGTCTTGCACCTGTTGAAATTTCTGAGACATCACCAACATGGTCATTACAAAAATGATATGCAACAATCATTTCACTTATCGAGTAATCATTCCTAATGAGGCTGACGTTAGAAACACTTTTAACTGTTGTTCTCTTTTCTTAAATTCAAATTGTGATAACCTGGTCAAATCTAGAGGGAAAAAAAAAATGTGCTGCTTGCTGCATAGAATTTACGGTGAAGACAGCAATAGTCTGTATAACACAAGGACATGTTTCTATGATATGTCTACGAGGCCTTATTTCTTACTTCTTGATTGGAGGATCTTTAAAGCACCAGATTGATGTTAAGGATGTGGACAATGGTGTGGTAACTTTTCTTGCAAGGAATAAGAAATTACCACGATAATTGTTAAGTGAGGAAACTATAAGGTTGTAATTGGTTTCAGAAAGAAAGAACTTCATTAGGTCGGGAACCTCTTATAAATCAAACCACATCCTCAAGTTTCATTAAAATGGTTTGCGCAAAGGCAGGTTTGGGATAAATCATTCAATCTTCTTCTCTTTTAAACATATGATTTGTCCTTTATATATGCTAGAAGAACAATTTTAAACGGGAAAATTAAGCTGAATGATGTAATCAGTAGTTTTTGCTCTTTGGAACACATAACCTAATTTCAAATTTTAATTAAATGCAACCATATCATGATTATATTGGCGGATTTCTCGTAGTTGCTACTGCTCTTTTGCAATAAAAGCTCAATGATGGAGTATCAGTACGATAGTGGCATGCTAAAACAATATCACATGGCTACCACGTCATAGCAAAAGAAAAAACAGTAAAAAGATAAAAGTACTCATGGCATGATTTTAACATGTCTCAAACTCGATTTTAACATGTCTCAAACTCCATCAGAATTACTTTAAGAGGAAAGACTTCATGCTAAAACCATTTGAATGGGGGAAAGAATCATGCTCACCATAACAAGAATAATTAACTCCAGGACAGATAACTTGAGGGACTCCAGGGGCAGAAAACCACTCCATTGGCCAGACAAATGGTGCATCGTCATGGTTCCCAAAAACACTGGACCATGGTATAACCCTCGACCTAGTTGGAGAGATTGCCAGATCCCAGTACAAGCTTGAATTGGCAATTGGAATATTATTGGCCGTAATAACATCTCCAAGATATATTACAAACTCTGTAAATTTTATTCTTTAAGTTACCAGTACAATGGGAGGTGACAAAGCAGCTAACATGCAAAGGGAGAAGTCAAATACATAGCAAAACCTTGTGGGCTGATCCAACAGTGTGAAAGCAAACTTCCTAACAAAGCCAAATAGTGTGGGTTGTCCTATGAGAGTAAGAATTGTAAACAAACTAAAGTTCGTTTCTCAGCCCTGGATGTTGTCAAGTGATTAACACACAAGCATACAGTAAAAGGACAAACATATTTTATATGGGCATCCAACAATTTCTGGAAACTTGCTATGGTCAAACAAAGAAGTTTGGGATCAAATCTCAAACTGGAAACTCAGGGAGGAATGTCAGGAAAAATTACCAAACAAGTTGAAGTTTGCTTTAAACTAGCAGTATATCATGAGTTTTCAATTTAAGGATGTGAACCTAAAGAATGCATCACTACCATTTCATTAGAAAGAACAAGATTGAAGTATGAAATTTAGCAACCCGCACTGAATCTTGTATCATCAGCAATTCCATCAATAAGAATATCTTGTTTATTGTCTGGAAGTATGTCTCTGACATTTGACAGCTTAACTCAGGATGGAGAAGGACAAACCAAGGATATGTGACCATGTAAATTAAACTATAGCCCAACATTTGAGTTGGTGCTTGTGAGAAATCAAATTAAACTCGACAAAGAAAATGAAAACAATCACCTGGCGTTTCAGCGTCCAGCACAGCGGACATGACTTTAACAGAGTTCAGATCCTGCTGAGGACCCCAGTCAGTCCAAGCATCCTCTCCAAAGTGGAGGTCTGCAAAAAGTGCTATCTTGAAGGGTGCACCTTCCCGTAAACGAAGAACATCTCCTTTCGCACACTTTTTGATCACAGCAATATCATGATTTTGTCCATCAAACCCGATTCCAACGGTCTTCACTAGGTTGACTACTGAAAAAATGGTCAGAAGAGCTAAACATCGTCCCATGCTCAGAAGAGGAATAGAAAAGTTGTGGATTGCTGAACAATAGCTAGCTCTAAAGTTCCATCCAAAGCAAATTCAGCAGCACTACAGGCATCTGGTTGAAGTAGCTTCTTCGTTAATTATATGTTTGAAAAGAACTGAAGAATCTCTCAAGGAAATCAAAGTATGCAAAGACGTCCAACTAATCTAACACCATAAAATAATTTAGCAAACTCTGCAAGAATTCTCGCGTTAATCACATAAGTGGAAGTTAACTTGCCATGGAACAAATAAAACACAATCACAAAAATGAAAAAGAATAATTATCATCTCACCAATACAGTAGAGAAAGACAACATAATCCTACCCTTATTTTCTTCATCTGACAGAAACTTGAAAAAAGAATATTGCTTAGAAAACATAGTCTTATTTTCAAGAATGACATAACAGAAGAGTCAAGAGGGATAAGAAACAAAAAGTAAAAGAGTGATTTTTATCTCATTTGCTGCAGCAACAGTCAATAAGAGAGAAGGGAATACGTAAGTTACCCGGTTGTGCTGCTGCATATAGCTTTTTGTAGAGGTGAAAATGTATGAAACTAAGCTAAGAACAAAGAACTGCCGCAGAATTGAGGAAGGGCTGTATCTGCGACAAGTGCGAGGGCAACTGAACCAAGACAAAACAACAGAAGTGCCGTGGTGGGAATGCTTTTCCGTGGACAGGTCACCAACTTCTTTCTTTCACGTCATCACAATTAATATACACAGTAACACAAGTGTTGCCAAGCTACCAAACAAGCACTGGGATCGACGGTAGTTTGAAGTGGTGTAGGAGTTAATTTTACCTTCTGATGAGGTAAAATTAAACAACAAAAATTGTTTTCAAAGATACTGTAATATTTTGTTTTTGGGAGAATTATAAAAGGATGGCCAAGTCCAACCTTATACACATAATAAGCGTGTGCTAGTATGGTAATTGTAAATGTAATTTTAAATTAGGAAATACCATAAAAGATCAACCAGTTGGTGTTTCTGAGTTGTTGTTATATGTCATACATTGCCAATTATTTTCCCTCCGATCTCCAATCAAAGAAGTTGGAGTTTCTTCTGTCTGACTCCGAAAAGGATTTCCTACCCCCCTTGATTGCTATAGGCCTCAACTTTGACCTTTATTTCGATAATCTCTTTTATTTTTTATAATTCCTTAAATATGTCATTCAAAAGTCTTCTAAGAATGCCTTGGTCTTACAACATTCACATCTGTTATCAACAGCTTTAACTATATTTTAAGTATCTCTTTAAATATGGTTAAAACTTTGCACCAACAATAATGATGTATTTAATATTTTATCATTTGAATATCTAAAACAAATCTGGATTCTTACATCTAAAATTTATATTTATTGATCCTTACAAGGTAATATACTTTTGAAGCTATCTAATAATATCATCCAAAAAACAAAATATATTAAATCACCACAATTAAGAAATTGCTTGCAAATCTTCAAAGTCACATCTCATAGGCAAACTTCAAAACCAACATTACTTTTTTTTAATTATCAATATATCAATTATTTGTTTTCTACACTTAATTCTGGCTTCAAATAAAATTTTTCTAACTCACTCTTAATCATAATTGCATAATTCGGTCCCTTTTTTTCCATTTATGTTTTTAGTTTTCTGTTTGTTTGAGTTTTTTTATTTATGTTTTTACTTTTATGTTTGTTTTATCTAATATGTATTTTTAAATTAAATTATCAATAATATGTATTTTAATTTTAATAATTAAAATATATTTAAAATAAATTTTAAATTATTTATTTTAATAAAATAAACATTATTGATAATTTATTAATAAATATTATATAAGAGATTAAAATAAATTTATTTGATTGAAAATAACTTATCATTAATTTTTATATAATATGTAATTATTATCAATAAACATACAATCAAGTAACATTAACATACAACCGAACATATTTTTATTTATATTTGAAAGAAAAACATAAATTTAAAATTAAAAACTACAACAAAAAATAAAAATAGAAACAAATGCTCTAATAACATCTTACGTTTTAATTTATAAACATACAGGTTGTTCTACTTTCTACAACTCTGTAGCAATAGTATACTTCTACATCTCAAACAATGGTATATGTTATGCTTTCTACCAAATATTATGAATATTGTACCGTCAAATTTTATTTAGTATGATAAACTACCGGTTAATACCGAGTATTATTTAGACAAAATTTTAAATTTATAAAATAGTTCTTTAGAGGGTGAGCCTTGGGATAAGTGGTAAAGTTACTCATTTATGATCATAAGGTCATAGATTCAAGTTATAAAAACAATCTCTTTATAAAAATACAAAGAGAAAGTTGCGTACATTATGACTTTCTCTAGACTCCCGCAGAGCGAAGAGCCTTGTGCACTGAGTGCGTTAACTTTTATAAAATAATTCTTTAATTTTTTAAATTACAAAATAGTTCATTAATATCTTATACTGAATTTAAAATTTTACATTAGCCTTGTCCCTAAAAATTATAATAATAAAATTTTAAAATAACAATAATCTATTTATTTATATTAATATGACAAAAATTATAATAATAAAAATTTAAAATAACAATAATCTATTTATTTATATTAATATTAGTTTTCACATATTTGACAAATAAAAAATCATTTAATCATTATACAAATATAAAAATAAAGACAATACAAAATATTTAAAATATTACAATTTTATTATATACTAAATAATATTTTATCAAAACATCAAAAAAAAATTTAAATTTAAAATTTTATTCAAAACGATACATAATATTAAACAATATCGATAGAGTCTTGCCCAAATCAAACCCAATACCAATCCTTACCAGTATTTATATAATTGCTCCAAAGAATTTGGCGATGCACCCGAATCCGCAATGCCCGCATTTGGAGCAATGACCGAGGAAAAGAATCTTTTGCTGAATCTCAGAAATAATCACGATTGTATCTTTTCCAACGACTTTATTACTTTTTTCCCTTTCATTTTTCAATTTATTTTTATTCCCATTTTTTTCTTTTGCAAACGAATCTTTACATCAATTTCTAATGAATCCATATTTTTTCCGTTTCTTTCTCATTGAACAAATTGTCCTAAAAATTTTAATTCAAAATTAATCCTAAAGAAAATTATTTATGACATAACAAATAAAACAAAACCTAAATAAGAAATTCTTAGTTATCAATACTTAATTAAATCTGAAGAGCAACGTTACTCTTATTTAATAAAGTTGTTTTCAATAAAAAATTTAATTATGACAAAATATAATTAGAAAGTAATGATCTAAAATTAAAATAAAAGTAAATTAAAGAAGATTAATGAAGTATCATATTTGTAAAATTAACATATCAGTTACATTGAAAATTTAAATTTTAAAATTAATAATATGCTATCGAATCTAATAAAAATTAGATTAAAATAAAGGTAAAATTAACAAAAAATAATTTTCTTAAAGTTTTCAAAGAAAATATTTAAATACATAAAATATATTAGAAAAAAAAGTATCTGCACCATTTGAAAAAAAAAACTTATAGTTTGCCTTATGGATGACAAGAAAAGGGGTAGCCGTAGCTGGTTAATCAATTCACACGAAGGAAGTTCATCCACCAAAATAACAATGACAATGTGCGGGCACCCGACCCGAGCGTTCATGCCTTGCGCTTTGCACTTGTTGCGTCTTTGATAATAAAATAATATACAAAAGGAGTGAAGAAGCAAAGCATAATATATTATATGCCAAGTCCTAGAACAATTTTGCTTGCAACCTGACAAAATGTGATCCCTTTCCCTTGTCGGCCTAACCCTTTTTAAACTCCGTTTGCGGGCGACTATCCTTAGCCCTTCCTTATTCCAGATACTCAACACGCTCATCCGAACGCGTGGTCACACTCTCGTTTTTCACAGTTGCATTTTAGTTATGATTCATCGTCAGTTCTGTTTGGTCGGAGTGTACTGCGCCTTTAATATTAATGGTAATAGTATGTCAAATACTAATTATGTTATTAGAATGAGTAAAAGAATTGAAAATATTATAAATACTCATATATTCTTAACAAGGACAGCTTAGAAGAAGATAATGGGTATGGAATAACAAATGATAATTGGTTGTTGATTATGATTACAGGGGTAATGATTTGATATCCAACTTTGGAGGAATCATCTATACCCTTATTTAGTAGAGGAATAAAATTCATTCCTTAGTAGAAACTAATTTTTTAAAATATTTTTAATACTAATTAATTAAAATAATAATATTAATTAATTAAGTATATTATAATTAATTACAATAGAATTAATTAAAATATAATTAATTAAGATAATATAATTAATTAATTACTATAAATAATTATAATATAACTCATTCATTAATTAAAATATTGTAATTAATT
>JANZLX010000005.1:29156176-29171563 GCA_025531955.1 Erythroxylum orinocense
TTATAATTAATTAAAAATAATTAATTAGTTATAATATAATTAATTGAAATATAATTTATACATTAATTAAATAATCTAATTAATTAATTACAATATTTTAATTAATTAATACATTGTAATAAATTGATTATATTATTTTTTATAAACCAACACTATCAATGGTAATGGTAATGATTCCTTCCTCTTAACTAACTATCATAATTATAATGATAATATATATTCTTATTCTTCATTATATTCATTCTCATTTCTATTACTATTCTCCTATACAAACCAACCACCCTTATCGTTAATAGTTCATTATTCTTGTAGCCACAAAGTTTATTTTTTTTAAATCAACAAACTTATTTTATTTTATATTTTTAATAGAAGGGAATTTTTGTATAAAGATTTGAATATACATTTCTTGTTCGGTTTTTGTTAATTTATAATAATATTTTTTAAATTTACAAATATATTATTTTAGATAACATATATTACAAATTTGCATATTATTTAAGAGCCATAAAGCATTTTGTCTTTCTTCATTTTCAATTTCTTGTTTATAAGAAAGGATTTTTTTCAATAAATTCTTTATAAATTTCATGTGCTACTATATGAAAAGCTCGAACAAGTTCGGCTACATTTAAGAATCAGGTAGTATTTTTTATATGATCTTCATTATCTAATAAAAAATTTAATACAATATCAGTAGTTTTATAAGTTATAAAATTCCACAAAGTACCTATATTTTGTAAACCTTCAAATAGTTTTTCTAGTTGTATTATAAGGGCTAGTTTATTAGTCCATTCCATTAATAATTTCTCATGTGATAAAGTGCAACCTAGATTTAAAATGCCTTTTGGTCCTGATTGTACATGTTTGGGTAAATATTTAGTGGAAAATTTTCGAATTTTATTATCCCTTTGATAATAACTAAATCTATTGAAATCTTAAATTTCAACGAATTTTGATTCTCAATTATAAGTTGTATGTTGATTTATTTTTTGTTTTTCGCCTGCTTGACTGTTTTCTAGTTGATTAGTTTTATTTTCTGCTTGGTCAAATTTATGAAAATTTCTTAATCAGATTTATATCCATAAATAATTTAATCTTGAGCAGTTATTGAATATAATTTGCTAACTATCATTGTTAACTATTATTGCTAACGATATTCAAATAAGTTTGAATATTTATTTGCTAACTATTATTGCTAACGATAGTTAATATTTTTTTTTAGTAAATCAATAATAAGATAAATGTAGTAAAAAGAGTTTATGTACATATGCATAGATTGTATATATGACCAATCTCATACCAAGCCAAAAGAGACAGCCCCTATACTGACATGACCTGAGCTCACGTTTCACTCATGGCAACAACACACTAAAACCAGATTTTGGTGATAAGATTCGCAGCAATCCTAAAAATCCCTATGATGCAAACATCTATTGGAACATTCGACAATTACACTGTCCATATCTTCTTTGGCGTTATCTCGTGCCTTACGAAAACTACCAACAATTTCTTCACACCAGATAGAATTACAGACCTACTTTCTCGACCTTCCAATTTTGTTTCCTGCTATCCCTTGGCGGCGCCTGCCCTGCCCTGCCCATGGTGTGTAGAGGTTTGAACCCTGCCCTCTTTGCAGTCTGCTTCTGTTGTAAGTTTGTTACAACTTCGTCTGGAATTAGTATGAATATAACACATATAAAAAATAAGAAATGTAATTATAAAGAAAAGACGAAAACTCATACTCATGGTCACTATTGTTTCTGTCCTCCCAGTCCCGAATGTTCGAAGCAACCTTCATTAAAGTTGTAGCTAAGCTAAATGTTCACATAATGTAGAGTTTTGAATAAAACGTTCGTGTCTCATTTTAGTTTGGAATTATATTATATATTAAGCTTTGATAAGTAAATTTGATACAGTTTAGGGAATCCCAAATCCCTCATGTTAACAACTAAAATCAATCATTACTATTATTACTAGGATCTCTCTCATAATGATGTTTCCAGTTTTTCATGTCACTACAGATTTACAGTTTGAAATTTTTGAAGATTTAAGAAGCTTCTTGGTTCATTAGGAAAGAATTTCAAAGCTTAGGTAATCTAGCTGGAGGCTATTAATTTAACGCCCGATCAAATCTTTTATTTTAATTATTCTGTTTTAATATTATTTTATTAAAATTTATGTATATATTTATATAGAATATATTAATAAAATTTAATTATATTAATAAAATTTAATAAAATAAGGTTAAAAATTTACGTAAAAATATAGATAAAATTTAATAAAACATAACAATAACGCTATAACCGAACAGAAGATCTTCTATTAACGTATTATATGGAGTTGTATGTTGTAATTTATGGTGAAAGCTGTCTAAGAAAAATATTAGTACTATTAATTATTAAATTTATCAATTAATTTCATTACTAATTAAATTTGGATTGACAAACTTGAAGAAAATGATTATGTCAAAAAAATGATGGTATGATATGCACGTTCCTTCAAGTGAGAGTGGGGATGCAAAGACCATTTACTCCTACAAGGTGAACGAGATGACTCATTCGGTCTCTCTCTCTCTCTCTCTAAGACAGGTGTCTCCTCCTTACCAAGGAAGTTACGGGAGAAGACGCAACAGAACACAATGTAAAACCAAGGGCTATAAATACCCACCGCCAACCCAATATCACGGAACTAGCTATGCATTTGCATACCCCTTTACATGTTGTTTACTAAGAAACACATCACAAGAAAAAGGATTTATGTTTTGATCTTTTCCTCTTCAACTTGAGATCATCCCATTGAACCGCCTTGGATTCTCGCTACATTTATGGCCATGACGAAATTTAGGCTTTGATACGGTCTTTGACGCCAAACCCCTCTGTGCCCATTTGTTGTTTTCTGTGAATTCTTGTTTTTTTTTTTTCCTTCTTTTGAATTTGATTGTTTGCTTTTCGCAATTGAGCAGCTTTCCTTTCTGTAACTGCGTTCCCTTTTCTTGGATTGTTATAAAAATTGATCCTTTTTCGGTCTAACTTTTGTGGGTCGGTCTTGTCTTTGAGCTTTTAGATTTCGCTATGAATAACCGGAGGAGACAGTGGGCCGGTGATGCTTATCGTCATGCACAGAGGACAGGATCGCAGTTCACGAAACCGCCTCAAGGTTTGTCTTTCTCAATTGTTATTTCCTATTTTAGCTGTTGCTTGTTAGTTTGTGCTTGATTTCCCGTAAAAGATGACGTCCTTTATGATGAAAAAGAAAGGCTTCTTTCTGTATTTTGAAATGGCATGCTTGGCTGCTTTTGTTCATTTGCAGTTGTGGTTTCCTTGAATTTACCAACTATATCGGGTATGTCTTATATGAATTTTCTGAAACGGTGGCATAGTTTAGGTGGCGATTTGATTATTCATTTGTGACGGCTTTGGGAATCTTTTGTTGCCTTTATCTTTCCTGTGAACTGAGTGACTCCAACTTGATCTTACCGGATTCTTACGTTTCTATAAGCTGCAAAAGGAAGCATGCTGCACTTACTGGATGCTTATTTGAGATGTCAGGTCAAGGTCGTGCTTGCCTTGAAATGGCGATGATTTACTTATATCTTGTGCAGAAATTGCCTTGAGTAATAGAGCATACATATCACCGTTTCTATCCTCTTTGTGGTTAACTTTGTAATATGCCAAAATAATATGTAAATAACTGTTCAATAGCAGACAGATTTCCATGTTACTTTTGTTACAGAGTGAAACAGTAGTTTGTGATTTCCTTCTTAAATTTTTAAGGACAGTGGCAACATACTTATTTCTTTCCTTCTTTCTGCTCTTGGGTCCTGTCCTCTTTGTATTAATTTCTCTGGACACTGTTCTTTTGGCTGGTCATCATATGAATATTTTAGGGTTGTTTCTTAGCTTCAAAGTGTGCTCGTCTTTCTAACAAGTTGCTTTCTTTGCTTCATCCTTGGTCACTTCTGGATGTTCTTGTTTTGTCAATAGTTCTTCAACAAGTTACAAAGTCATGTGAAAATGATGCAGAAGAACTTTAGTTTGAAAATGATGCACACAGTGCTAAAAAGCTCCTAAGATGTCATGACTTCAAAATACCATCTCTCCTCACTCAAGGGGATTCTCAAGTCATTAGTTTTTATAACATATGTTGGCAATCAAGTGACAAGTGCTGATCGTGGAACTCGTTAAATATGTATGCACATGATGTCAGAATATTTCCTATGCAGCTACAGACACATTTATGTTGTTGGCCGTTTTATATACATTTATTAGCTTTTCTGCGTGATTGTTGGGGCTCTTAAGTTGGTTAAGTTTATGTATAATATTTCAAAAGCAAGTGGCCAATGAGGAAATCCTGGAAGTCCTTAAACACCTACACATATACACATGATGTTAGTTTTCATTATACTTGAAGTTAATTTATGCCATTTTCAGTTTTATGTACATGTCAAACATGTCAAGAATTTATTTTCGAAATTAATGTATGTTTTATTTCCGTAACCTTTTCCCTTTTTGAGAAACAAAGCTTTTGATATACCTTTTTCTGTTTGTGACCATCATTACTACTTCACCTCCCACTTGAGTTAACTTTTGGTGATTTCTCTGTTTCCAGGTAGTTGGCAACCAACTGTACCTGCATGGGAGAAACAATTCTGCTATTTTGTTGGTTCAATACCATGGAAAAAGCTATTAGAAACCAAGAGATCTATGTATCTTTATGAGAATGTAGTGAATTGGGATGATTCTGCTGGTGAAGAGGCATTTCACAATGCCAAGAACCGGTTTTGGGCAGAGATTAATGGGCTGCCTTGCAATATTTCATTGCCTGATCCTGACATTTACATTGATGAGATCGATTGGAATGCAAACGTCGACCCTGACTTACTATTGGACTTGGAACTGGAACCTAAAGCTCCGGATGAGAGGGAAAAAGGTGAGGAGGTTGTCATTCTTGGTAGTTCTCTCTTCTTGAATCAGTCATTTTCATGCACTGGCTGGGGTGATTTTAAAGATGATATGCAAAAGGCTGCTGAGGGATATGGGGAATGTAATCAGAACATTGGTAATAATTGGAATTCCTGGGACAGTAATACTGGCCAAACAAATGGAGGCTTTAAAGATAATAGCTGGGAAAATTGTTGGAATAATTCAAACGGATGGGAAGATAATTGTAACGAGTGGAGTAAAAGTTCCAGTGGGTTGAATAATGTCAATAGTAGAGCGAAAGGAAGCGGGGGAATGATGGATGGGTATGGAAAGAAGCGAGATGTTGGCCATTGTTACATGTCACAGTATAAAGTCCCCAAGTTTCATGGTGATGACTATCAGATTGATCGGGGATGGCGTAGAAATGGTAGAGGAAGGAAGAAGGTAAATTTTGTACATTGATTTGTGCTTCTCAATTGGTGAATTGTTATGAAGCTGCGGAAGCTTGAGAACCAACCTGCAATGGATTCTTAGAAGTTGCATCTTAGTAGATTGAGGAAGAAAGTTTTGTAGGCATATAAATATATGTATAGAAGTCTAGGTTGCATGTCACCTATTATTTCATTTGTTTGTGTGTCAGCTTGTTTGATAATAGGAAGCTTGAGGGAAGAACCTTCGGTTATCAGCTAATATCTCAATTTTGTAGCCTTTCTTGGACATAAGTCAGGGTGCTGTTTACTGATAGTATTTGTCTATCCCCTGGGCAAACAATGTCAGCATTAGCTGCCATATAAATGTAAAGACAGGGTTGCTTTCTCTGCCATATATTAATATGATCTTACGAAAAAGCAAAATCACGTTGCTAAATTCTGCAATTTAAGGGTTAATAGGGTTTGATTACCTTCTCCCCTGTAAAACCTACACATTATGAGGCATAAGGGGCTGGAGAGTGGAGACGCCTCTTATGCTTGATATACAGTAATGTGACCTGTTGGTCCCGAACTGACTATTGGTTTTTACTTGTCGTGCTGCAATTTCGGAACAGATTGTATCTGCAAGCGGCCGAGGAACGATTACTCAATTCTAAGTTGAATATAACAACGAAAGTAAAAATCTTGCACATCTTCTTTGTTGTAAACTCTTCCACTAACAACTCATAAATGTTAATAGAGTTAAGTACATCAACTTTGTTGTCAAAGGTCACTTAAAAGAGGGGTTGGGGTGGATTAGATACTTTCAAGCTTTAAAAATGGTTCAAGTTTTCTTGAATGTTTTAAGTGAAGGTAACGATACCAAGATTACCTCTTTTTTTGGTCGGACTAGTAGCCTTATACACTCAAATGTCCATATGTGCACTTTGCCATTTTTTATAGAAGTATAAGACTTACACGATGAACCATGAAAGGGGTGAGCAATGGGCGATTTGCGTTAGTTTTTATTAGAATCGCAGATTTTTTATTTATTTAAGCTAAATCAAATTATATGAAAATTTGAAGCAAACCAAACTAATCCAAATAAATTTGGTTTTCTTCAAATGGTTTGCATTGATTTAATATTTCAAATATTGCTTAATTTTTAATAAATTAAAATGTTAACATCACAAAATATACAAATATTAGTAAGAATATATTTTGTTCTTATCAAAATTATGAATTAGGATCTCGTTTGTACCAACATAATACATATATATAATTAATATTTATCTGTAACATGTTCTTGTCCTTTTGTATTGTGATACCCGTTAGTCAACTTCCATTATTATAGGTGGTTGGGTCGGCCCTGTTGGGCCTTGGGTCGATCGGTTCATTCATCAAAGATATCCAGTCCGAGCCCGATCCATCCTCCATTAAGCCCATCCATATGAGAGAGACTCCCATGCACACGTAAAGACTTAAACTTAAACCTAGTTATCGCTCTATATATAAGGTATAGTTCTACCGTGATAGAGGTACGCAATCATAACCTAGCTTTCTCTGTATTTAACAGCCTTACCTTCACCAAAAATCTAACTTGAGCGTCGGAGGGGCTAATCGGGACATAACCCCCGACGTGCCTTCTTTGTTTTGCAGGAATCTTAACCGAAGAAGCAGCCAATCCATGGATCCAAGCAGCAATGTTTCATTCTGTCAGAATCAGGCAGAACCAATAGGTAAAACGTAATCAAATTTTTCATATAAGGGAGAGCCTTTTTTTTTCATTATAATGACTTTCATAATGTACTTTTGATACACATATAAAAAGTTCATATATGTGGTATCCAAATTACTTTAATTTAATTTTTATATCTCTTTGTAAGTACTTATGGAAGAAGTTGCTTGAGGAATGCAATAGCCAGGCAAAGCATGAAGAAAACGCTACTCTCTCTCTCTCTCTCTCTCTTTTTTAACTGAATATAGCCTAGCATATGGCTGTGTATCAACCTATGCTCCTCTTGGATAGGACTGAAAGTAGAGACGGAGCTACATAGAGACTAGTGGCCCCCCAAGTTTTTTAAAAAAATTAATATATATATATATATATATATATATATATAAAGATAGAGTTATTTAAGGGTCAGTAGTGTACTGGGTACTCCAAAATTTAAAAAAATTAATTCTTAGGCTCTCCTATCTTTAATTTTTGGCTCCATCACTGACTGAAAGTGAGACACTGAGTTGAAGAGAGGTAATGTGATCAATAGAAGAGAAACAAAAAGATATATATAGCTTGGTCAATAGAGGAGAAACAAAAAGATATATATAGCTTGTGTCGTAACTCGTGTCTAATTTCATAAAAATTACACACATATACACGACTTAGGATATAAGCATGTTTGAGTCCATGTCCCCCTCCAGATTATTGATAATAAGGTACACATCATATTACTCAATTGTATCTGTGGTGAAAAGAATTTATATAAAGTAGTGGAAATTATGTTTTTGAAATCTTTTTTACTTTTCATTTGTTATAGACTTTAGTTTTAGCTAGGGTTTGTCATCATCTATTAAAGGAGAGCCTAAGAATATATTTGAAGCTATTTTCAATAGAGAGAGATCTGAGACCAATCCAGAGAAGTGGCAACCTCTTCAATGAATGAATACATTCCTTAAATTCATCAATTACTCTAGAAGTTATGAGTTTTTTTTTTTTTCAAATTCATGTTATCATGAAAGAGGATAGATAATTTCATTAAAGTTTACCTTAAAATTGGTTTTTTTTTCTTCCTTTAAAATGTTATTTTCATATTTGCATGGATGATTTGTAGCTAAATACTTTTATATCTAGATCATATGAAAGCCTAATGAACTTTTATATTCTTTGACTCAATTTTCAATAAAGGTTTTTATATATGTGTGTGTGTGCGTGTGTATTATTTAATGATACACACATACAAGCAAGAGCTTAGGGTTAATTTGATCTACATATAGATATAACTGAGAGAACCTATGTGTAGATTGTCCTTGGTATATATGATTAAAGAATTAATATAACTCGAGAGATGGGCTTATATAACCTTTTTAGTATTAGGATAACGCTTTAATGTTATGTCACCATACATAAACATGATTTATGATCTATTATCATTAATTATTTTCTCCCTTCAAATTTGCATTGAAGAAGATAATGCCTAAATGTCCCTTGAAGCATCCTTAACAATTTCATTTAAGTTACATCATCTGATTTAAAATTTCTTCTTATTAACCTTTATATTTTGCCTTGATGGTGAGCTTGTGGTCTCCATTGATAAGTAACCATAATTGCATCTTTATGTAGCTTAACTGCTTATTGAGTCTTATCAATGGAGTCACCTATGAAAGTTCTTTGTTAAATCTCCGCACTTAGACACACTCTTGCATAACTTATTCTTTTTAGGTTGGCCATGGCTTCATCTATACCTATGGGCTTTCCAATGAAGCTAGTAAGGTAACTTAAACCAATGGTAGTCTAATACTTAAGAGGCACATTGTAAAGATTAATCCAAATGGGAATTTGTCTTTGTTTAGAGTTTTGATGTAAACTACAGTTACTAATTCTACAAAAGTATAAGCATATTGTTAAAGTGCCAAGGTCCACCATCAAGAACTCTTTGAGCTTAAAGATAAATCTGAAGATAAAATAAATTCCTAACCGATCAGTTAGTGTTCATAACGTAAAAATTCCCAATTTTTTAAGTCTCTTAGAGTCGAATAAACGTAAAACTTGAGACCTCAGATGAAGATTTTTATGTACTAAAATAAATTCCTAACCTTGAAATAGTTTACCTTTTCATGAGCTTGAAGGCTTTAATACCAGTTTTTGTTTTATCAAGGAATTGAACAAATTGGGGGAAGGATCAAACATTAAAGGAAATTTTAAGGATGAATCAAGATATAAAAAAAACATTATGTACATGAATATTACAGCAAAACTTGTCAAGTATGCAATTTTACTCTGTACGCCTGAGATTTATATGAGCTGCAATAAGAGGTTCAATGTTACCCTCCAGAACAGAGTTCAAGTCAGGCAGTTGTAAACCCGTTTTTACATCTTCTACTAGCTTGTATGGACAAGAAATGTACCTCCGAGCCTCCTTCAACCCATCTGCAATGGCCTCTCTTCTTATACAGGTTATGTCAGAAACCTTTTGCTCTTTTGCAATCACCAGAAGCTTGGCTTTTAACCGGTTAAGAGCCTTTGCCTTATTTGCGAAGTAGCTTCTCTGACCTGCATATAGATCCCTCACACTTATCTATTTTTGAGCTCAAATTAAAATCCAGAGGAAAAAATCATGCTATAATGAATTCCATTTCACACTCATTTGACTAGCATGGTCTGTTTAGAAAGTGAAGGCTGTTCACTATGAAGTACAAGAAAATATGAGATTGTAGTAGTTGCGTTATGAATTTGGGAAAAAGGTTGAGCACCTGAAGAGTGGATTGTAATGCCAGTAGGAATGTGCTTGAGAGAAACTGCTTGCTCAACCAATGATGTTGGTGACACAGTTAAATCCTCATCTTTTATCTGAAGGTCCAAAGTTGCATTGAGAGACAAAGGAATAACATCTACATATGCCGAGATAACCTGCAATAGCTCCAACATGAAAGAAAGGGAAGAAATAAGAGGCATTATGGTTTCCAAATTATTAAGCAAGAGTATGTTGGATGATTATTTGGGGTTAGCAAAGAAGTGGTTTGATCAAACTTCTATTTTTATTTTTTAATTGTTTGTTAATTAATATGACTACTAAAGTTTCAATCACTATAACTTAATTATAAATAATTTCCCTTAACAATAAACACCACCACACAGCTTTGATAGATCTGGTTTATTTAAAAGCAGGATGATGGAAGATGGAAATAAAGAAAAAAAAGATTCCGTAAACTTTGAGATCCTAATCAAAGATTCAGGTTTCAAACTGTTCCAATCTGAATATCTCCACATGATGCACGTAGTTGCATACAGTCACAAGCAACGAGCAAGTAAGAAGACTAATGCAAGTATAAACCAAATAGAAGCCTCTATCACTTTATTGCACAATCATAATACTTCAAATGATAAACTTCACCAGAATTAAAAACAAAAATCAAGAAGGTATTAGGAACAAAAGGCATTCTTAACCTAGAAAGGAGAATATCAATATCAGCGAATATGACCAATTTGGATTGCTTACCTTATGTTCAAATGATCCACTAATTGACTCAACCATGTTGTGGAGACCTTTTTCTCCTAACAGATAACCATAAGCGCACTCAAACTCTAACTCGATTGTCACTGACTGGACACCGCCATGGCAGGGATTCTTCTCAACAAGGCTGCTTTTATAGCCTATTCTTTCAGCCCATTTGATATACATGCTTAGAAGTTCTTCTATCCACATCTAAGTAAAGAGGTTTCCATTTCCATATTAGACAGACCTAGTATTATAATAATGAAAAAAATGAAGTCCACAAAAGCTCATGCTGAAACATCTCTAAATAAACCCATACAAGAAAATCTCATACAATCAATCTGCAGGAGACACCAAATTCAGTTCCTCTAACTTATATAGAAAATTAAAAAAGAAAATAGGACCAAAGGACAATTCTTGAATTGGAAAAGGCAAAACTATATATTTGAAGTACAATAAAGAGAACTTGATCTGAAGGTGACATTAAAACCAAAGTTGCCTCCCATTTCTAGATACTTATCTGCCTACCAAGGCAGCACAGCTGATGGTTTAACCCTAAGCAGATCGATTATAAACTGAAAAATTTAACATTCCAGTCCATGTAAGATTTAGAAAACATGAACCTGAGTGTAAGTTCCCTCGGATCCAGCTTGAATAATGACACAAGCTCCCTCCTTATCATAAGGTCCCTTCAGGAGCCTTAACATCTCATACTGATCCAGGAAAGTGCTCACATCTACAGATGCACTATATGCCTGCTTGAAAAGCTGGTAATTGATTGCTTCCATCTCTGCTAACTGTGAGATTAGTTTTGCCTCTTCAGCCTGAAGAACACATATTTTCCTTGCTCTTCAGAAAGAAAGGAAACATCACTCAGCAACTTTAAGATTCTGAGCTCTTTGGTTTCAAGTAAGCTCTAGAGACATTGTCTCTAAGTACGTAGTAAAATATTAATAGATGAATTTTACTTTCTCATCCACACTTCAAAACCTGATAAAAGAGAATCAGACAATTGTAGATGCTGTACAATGCAGACATGCATTTACCAAGCTTTGCACAAAGCTTTTGAAGCTCACATCTCCCTAGCCAAACAATGTGATTGTTATTGTATTTTATAGTTGTTACATTACTTAAATTGTATAGGAGATTATGAGGGATTATAGGAACAGGTTTTAGGCTGTAATTAAGAAGAACACTATCTATTTAATGACAAGAACTTCTCCGTGCGGAGACATTAAAACTGTTTGACATTGTTAACCTCCATAGTACATTTCTCAGTAAGGAAAAACAGATTTTAATGAATAAGAACTATGCATTTAGTCATCTGAGTTGCATTACCTTATATCTAAGGTCTTTGAGAGCATCTACCACTTTTGCACTATCAGCTAATTTGACAAGGATTTCATTAGATTTAGCAAGATCATCCCATAGATCGCACTGACGTATCATCTCCTCCTGTTTAATCCGTCTTGCTTCCTCAAGCTCCAGTGCTGGTGCTGCTAATATCTCAGCACGGATAACTGCATCTTCAATCTTCTTTTTTAATGAAAATAAACCTAATAGGAAAAGTTTCGCTCTTCCATGTTAGAAACAGATGACATAGAGCACTACTAGAACTCATCTAAGAAACACAGTACTTAATGTATTCTAGCATATATCATATAATAAATCTTATAATAGCTATCCAATAAGTCAATATGATAGTTTGATTAATTAGAAAGTATCACTCTAATAATTTAGAGAACCAAATTCTTTTCATGCATTAAAAAGAATAATTCCTCACCTCATGCGCCATCCAACATAATACAAGAAAATTCCTATTGCTGCTTTTGCTTTTCAAAGTAAAGCACAGTTGAAAGAAATGAATACTATATGTTCTCTTTCCATTTATCTTCTACCTCTGTAGAAACTGTTGATTAGGGTATTAGGAATCAGTCTGAACCTTATCACCAATACCTACCTATCTGAAGGCCATAACCTTGCGTTAAAAGATGTGTCTATTGCATATCCATGTACTAAAGACACTACAAAAACTCCAATTAAACTCTATGGAAGCATCTTAATTTTGGTATACAGTAATCCACAAGTATTAACATGTAAGTGATACTACGATTCCTTTACATTAGGGAAACAAGCCAATTAATTCATTTTTCTCTAGTTCACCTTTTCTTCAACTCAACTTCACCTCTTTTAAAACCAGTACCTGCACTTTAACATCACCCTAATTTTCTGGGACATCAATTTTTGAACTCCAATAGAAACTGTATTCCTAGGCATTAGGGAAGTTTATTAGATGTACAAATTGTCAATCTGACTACAATAATTAAGGATGTCCACATAAAAGAGTGCGATTATAACTGGATGTCTCATGCATTTGAGTTGAGATATGGATTCTTCTGAAATTGAGATTACAAAAATTTAATAAACACCATGTTTCACTACATCAATGAAGGTGGTCTCATAAGAGCTATATAGAAGGTTGGATTTTTCAATACAAATTTGGGATAGAGCAGTGCCAGTATTTTAATTGACGGCTATCAAGTTTGAATCTGAGTTAGTGTAAGAGAAAAGGGTTTTGCCGTCTTTTGCTGTCACTCACTGCTATTACCTAACTGGAAGAGAATTTTGACAGTAATCCGTACTTTGGACATCCTTGAAGATAGCATACTGTTGCTTCATGGTGATTTCACACATACATAGAGAGGAAAACACGTGCAGACCTTTTAGCTAATATGGCTATAATTATAACTTCACACATAGACTTTGGTCGAACTCCCCTGCCCCCTACTGGCAGCGGTACATACAAATAGAATGGGATCTTATTCCCTATATGATATATTTCTGTTTGCTTTTGTTCAATAGTTGCTAAATTTCGTTTCTTTTTAATATTTTCCGATGTACCCAAAATAACACTGTTATGCTGTAAACGGCAATCATGAGCAAGGCACCCTAGAAGCTACATAAGTATCGGTTTTGCAGATAGATGCTCCAAGTCAAATTGTCTATGCTCTTGCAATATTTTCGATTAACTTTTACACAAATTGATGAGTTCTTAAGTCCAAAACAATCTCTCTCGAATGACTTACGAGCCGTTCCGGTAACAAGAATAAAACAAACTCGTATAAAATGCGTAATTACTTGTGTTAAAGGTCCAAGAGTTGATTTGGAACTGACTCATCCAGAATTTCCCAAGTCATTCAACAGTTTAGAAGATTAATTTCCAAAAGAATCAAACAGATTGACAACTAGCTACTACTGACTATCTTAGCAACTTAAAAGAATCCAATTGACAACGAGTTGAAAGAAGTTGAAAATGCTAACGTACGAGCATCAAATTTCTGGCATTTCAAATTTCACAACTGGGTCTCAACTCATTTACAACTTCGCGCACCCACAATGTAGCCATGACATTCGTATGGGTAATTCAGGAAGAGAGAAAGATGCATATAGGAAAAAGAAACGTACCCAGTTGTTTGAAGACTTCGTTTTTGTCATCGATGGAATGAGAAGCTCGAGTTCTGGGGAGCAGAAGAAGCTTAGGAGGTGAACAACCTTGTTTTCCTTTAAAAGCTTGTGACTTTGAATAGATAATGGCAGCTCTAGTGAGGAAACCAGCCTCTGCAGCCATTTTGGTGCTCACAATAATTCAAAAGGTGATGGCTACTCCTAAAGTCACATGCGCATGTGTGTCCATGCGTCTTCTTGATTGATGCTTACCAGCCATGCGTTGATTTACTTGCATAACAGTTTGTACTGGTCTAGGGGTGTTGCCTATGTTCACATGGCTTGTTTGTGTAGCGGGTTCTCTACGACTCTAATCCATCTTATCCGTCTTATTATGCGGAGGAGGGAAAGAGGTACTTTCCCTCCTTTTTTTTTTTTCCGGAAAAAATTATACACTGAAGTTAAGTGAAGGGTGCTAGGCCCGATGAGATACAGTGAATAGGGTTATTTGGCTAGCTAATTTTTTAAAATGCAATTCTTAAATTTGTCGAAATACCGGAAGAGTTAGGTTTAATATGTTAATTCCTTTATATAAAAATAAAATGGATATTTAAAGTTGTAATAAGTATAGAGATATTAAATTACTTAACCTTGCCATAAAATTATGGTGAAAGGTGATTGAGGAGAGAGCAACGAAAGATATTTTTATCTTAAAAAACCAGTTTAGTTTTATGTTATGAAGGCCTACGAAAAAAGCTTAATATCTCATTAGAAGATTAATGAAATATTATAGGGAAAGACAATGTAACCTACATATAGTTTTTATTAATTTAGAGAAAGCATATGATAGGATACCTAAGAAAATCATATGAAGGTATTTAGAAGTTAAGGGAATTCTTATGACTTATATACGGATTATTAGGGATATGTATAAAAGTGTAAAAACTATAGTAAGGATGATTGAAAGAGATACATAGTATTTTTCTATTGATATTAAGCTATACCAAGGCTCCTCTTTGAGCCCTTGTTTGTTTGGAGTAGCGATTGATGAGCTCACAAAAAAAAAATCCTAAAGAATATATCTTGGTATATGTTGTTTGTTAATAACATTATTTTAGTGAATGAAATAAAAGAAGGTATCAATGTCAAGATTGCACTTTGGAGGAATACGTTAGAGTCGAAGGGCTTTCAATTGAGTAATATTAAGACTGAATACATAAGGTGTTTTAAGTACTTAGGATTTATGATGGGGGGCCATCAAAGCTTACTATTTAAGATGTCCTAGCGATCGGATTTGAAGAAAAGTCGGTCTTTTGGCAGCAAAAGTCCCCGTGGTTTTAAATTTCGGCATAGGTTTCCCTGTGGTTGTAATTTTGGCGGAAAAGGTCCCTGTGGTTT
>JANZLX010000005.1:29194092-29207580 GCA_025531955.1 Erythroxylum orinocense
TAATAAACAATAAACGTAATATGATAATAAAATCATTTGCCATGTTATTAATCAAAATTAATAATTACAAAACTAAAATGTTTAGTCTATTACATAACGATTGGGTCATGGGCATAATTCCAACATAGATGTTTTAGATGTGGAAGTTCAATAAGGAAATATCATATAAGGTATAAATTTATAATACTTCTATGCGTTGCTTATGCAAAAGCTAAACTCCAACCACAAAATCTTTAAACTTGCATTGATGTCAGACACCTATAAAGGAGAAATACTATTATTGGATTAAGTGAGGTCCTAACCCATCATTTCTATAATAACAATATATATATTCTATTTTAATAAATTTAATTTTAGTGATATTAGTAGCTCTATTTCAATGAAATTAATTAATATTTTAACAATGACGTTTAATAAAAAGACAAAATGAGAGAGGGAGCCTATTAAATAAATCAAGTAATCTAAGGATGGAGCCTATTAGTAGAATGATATGTTAGTAATGATGGTCTCAAATTATTTCTAAAAAGGCCATACAAGCCTTATTTTATGGAAATATGAGGAGAGCTTAGGATTTTATTAATTTGAAAATTTGATGATTTTTCACAGCATTAGTCTTGATGACATCATAGCCACCATATAACCCTTCCTTTTTTTTCTTCTTAAAATTTAACTTTTATCCATCTATAAGTTTGATCTTAATCTAGTGGTACCTATTAACATTTAGGTTTGTTTGACATATTAGTTTTAATCATCTTTTATGAACTTTGACACTCATTTAAAGGACCTTGAGTTAAACGCTAGGCTTTAATTTGATTGAAGACATAAGTGGGAAATAAATGTAGCCTTGATTTTTTATACTCGACTTTTGAGTTTGATATAGGGTATAGCTAACTTTTTTTTTTTTTTACATATGGTTATTCAAAACTTAAAATTACTAATTTGATTCATTTATGATAAATTTATATCAGGTCATATTTTATTAAAATTAATTTATGTTAAATTGCATTATATAATAATAATTTCAAAATTAAGTTAAATAACATACAATTATATATAATGATATTAATTTGTATTTAATTGCATTTTTGGTTGACAATAAGAATTAAGTATCTTTCTAATTAGGTTTACGTTATGAGTGTTATAATGTGTGGTTTGAACTTATACGGTGAAATTGATAATGAGATAATTAATGGGTTTGAAATAATTTGAGATTCAACCTTGAGAATGAGAATTAACCAGAAAGTTGTTAAAAAGTTTTGAAGATAATTTAGACTAAATTGTGAAATAGAAAAATTTTGGAGTCAAATTAAATGATATTGGACTTAATTAAAAGTTTTAGGAAGTTTAAAAATTGATTTGGAGATTTGAATTATTAGGACAAATATGAAGTTTAAAATAACTATAAGAGAATTGAATCAAACAGGGCAACTTCTTAAAGCTGGTGTTCTTTTAAATCAAATGGACCCACGTCTTATCTAATTCTGAGGACTAAATCATTATACAAACCAACAAACATGTTGAGATCCCTATGTAAATTTGATTGATTTTTCGAAATTTCCATGTATTTTAAATTCTGACAAAGATTTTTTTTTATAAGGTGCATGCACTTTTCTGTTAAGAGTCTTTTTATAAAAGAAAAGACATGTATAATCTTTTTTTCCATGTAAGCAATCCCACTACAAAACAGTTATTGATAATTAAGATGAAATAATATGGTTTCAATATATTAATCGATTACTTTATTACACTTAAAATTATTACTTACATTAAAATATAATATATTATATATTATTATAATATGTAAATATTTTAAGTTAATGAAATTAATAACATATAATATAGTTTGCAAGCTCCTAATAACCCTCTTCCACGTGAAAACAGAAAGTCCACCTATTTTTTCAATATTTTGGAAATATAAGATTTTTCAGAATGTCACAATTTTTACTCTCTTTTTGACAAGTCTAATCCTAGATTTTCTTTAAATTCTCAACTCCAATATTCATTAAAAGCCTATGCCCAAATATTTTACAAAAATCCCTTGGTCATGTCTTTTAAGTGTCTAAGTTAATATTAAAAATAAAAATCAAATATATATATATATATATATACAAGATTGGAAATTGGTATAAAAATCAAGTCTTGGAAAGCATACTTAGACTCAAGAGAGATCAAAGCTAACATTTGCTAGAGATGTTTAAAAGCTTATCAGTTCTATTTCTTATAAGAAGTTTGTCTGTAAGGGCCATCCACAAGGTGAATGCAATTCTAGTAGTGAGTTAAGGAGACTAAACCAATGTACCAATTTATTGTTGGGGAAGGGGTCCTATATATCTGTTTGCATGAGTCATTAGTATAATGGCCATTCTTATTCAAGTAGCATGCTAGTCTATCCTCCCTCCAATTTTGTAACTATGTTTAGAGAATCTTTGGATTAAGGGCCTTTTAGGAAAGGTGTCCAACTAATCTATTATTCCACGTAGCACCTGAAAGACTGAGGAATTTCCTAGAATCAGGTTATAGAGACCCTGAAGCTCTAGAATATCTCTAAGAGGGGCTATCTTTAGCCTGTGGTCAAACCAAAAGTTTGTGCTTTTGCCATTCCCTAACTTCCACTTGATCGACCTTCTAAAGAGTTGTCTATTTTTAAGCAATTGGATCCAAAACCAAGAAGTATTTGACTTTAACCTCGGCGACCAAATATTATTATTCTTTAAGTGAAAAACATTAAGCTATTTAACCCAAAGTGCTTACTTCTATAGTCTCTTAATCATAAACATTTATTTAATTAGTTTGGGAGAAATGATGGGTTGAACCCCTCCTCATTAAGTTGATTGAGTTCTTTACAATTGACTTATAATAAAGATCTTTATTAATATTCCAATTGACTAAATTTAAATCCTCTATACCTCAAATGCTAGAGATGAGACATTTCCTCATGTTTCAATTATTTTAATTCAAACCTTTGTTCCTCATTATTTCTCTAAATTTGTTAAATTTATTTCAAGGCATATAATTATTAAGCAAGTATGATGGAGTCCTTAAAATGTTTTCCATTTTATAATAAGACTTTTGAAAACAACGCTCCAAGTTAAAGCCTATAAGATTTTTCTATTTTATCTTAATCAAATAAAGTGAGTGACTATATTATTTTTTGTAATCACATAATGCATTCCTTTTAGGTTAAGTGTTCTTTTAAAATTCTATAAAGACATCAAAAATAGTACCCATTATAAAGGTCAGAATATATTAATACCATTTAACTTATGTAATTGATAGAAATTAAATTAATATTTCGACTGTCATCACACATTTTTCTATTTAAAAACATCTTAATACAATAGCTCATTAAACATATCATTAATAATTCTCTCACTCTCTCTTCTTAACATTATAAGCCATTTTTTATCAAACTACTAGATAGTTGCGCATTAGTATGTGTTTCTTGTATGATAGGTTAGTATTATTGCATTTTAGGACTTGTTTTGTGTGTTTTTGTTTAGTTTGATCTTCATGGTTGTTATTTTTTGTTTATATTGGTTTAGGGTAGGAATTGATCATTTTGGTGTAGGAATGAAGGGTGGACATCTTTGTGATTAAGCTAGGGAATAAGAGAAGAGCAGAGAAGTGGAGCTGCTGAAAAATAAGAACACATGATCGTGGAAATGGGCATGTTTTCCATGATCATGGGAAATCCATGGAGAAAGTTTTTGTTAAGTTAACCCATGATCATGGGAAGTGTTGGATCTTGACTTTATTTTAAATTTCTTGTAAATTGCTTAAATAGTTAATTATGTTTGTTTGTTAGTTTAAATTTTTTTTAGAATTGGATCATTTATTAAGTAGGCTTTGATGGGTAGATTGGGACTTAGTTAGAATTAATGTAGTGTAAGTTGATTGAGGGGGTTAGAGCCATAAAAGACAAAATAAGGGCAAACTTGGGAGAAAAAGGTTAATAAGGGGCATAATTGGAAGAAAAGGAGTAACAAAAGGGATTGAACTTAGAGAAGGGTGGAAGATGTCGTGACCAACCAAAAAGAGGGAGAGAAAACGTAAAATAGAGAGAAGAAGAAGAGAAAAGAAGAAAAAGAAGAGAAATCATCTTACCAAGGTAAGTCTATCTTCTTTTTCTTGCCTTGTTAGAGAAAGAACTAGAGAGAGAAAGTATTTCGTATAGAGAATGGGTGTTGGATTGGAAGATGATGATTTAAAGAACCCATTTGATTTTTTTAGGGTTTCTAAGTTAGGTTTTGGGTTTCCTAACCTAAGTGGGTCATGGGTAGGTTAGATTTGAGTTTCACTCACATTTATTGTGATTATATGATTTTCTGAAGTTTATAAGTTGTATTGGAATGTTGTTTTGATTGGAACCTTGGTTGTGTTAGGAAACCAAGGGGACACTACCCAAGAGCAAAGGGAAAGGCAAGCTTGACTTGGATTTCCGCAAGCTTAATAGGTGGGTAATATATTTATGATTATTATGTAATTGGGCAATATTCTTGCCTATGTGGGTGTTTGTAATTATGACTTTTGGTGTTAAACGAAAAGAAGAAAAAGCATGAAAGCATATCATTTTGATAAAAACGATTCTGAGCATGATTATGTGCTTTTGTTTGGGTGAGAGTGGAACCATTCTGTTTGTCATGTGCACGTTGATAAGAGCCTTCTCCCGGCTACCCACTTGTGACATATGAGCTCCGAAATTGGACTCATTATGTTCATGGGGTAAACTTCAGTTTTCTCATTCTGTTTCATGGAACCCTCAAGCCGTTTGTTGTGCATTGCATAAATGAACTGTTAAGTATAAAGCATATTGAGTGTTATGTGTTATGAGTTGTTTTGTGAATTGAGATAAATGTGATGCATGTGCTGGATATATATATATATGTATACATAGATATATATGCCTGAATTTGTGTTAATCATTGATGGCTATATATATATTAGCCACTGAGCTGTGTAGCTCACCCCCATTATTCCCTCCTCAAGTGCGGATCAAGAAGATAAGTAACCCTTACAAGGCATTTGGATACTCCAAGCTAGCTAGGTGTCGTTTGGATTAAGTTAGTAACTTTGGGCTAGCTTCATAAGCACATCAAACATGGAGCATGCATCTATATTTGTATTATTTTTATTAAGCTACTGATGAGCCTGTTGATTGTTACTAAAGTTAAGGTCAAATTGTGTTTGGTTTTGTAAATGAAATATGATTACTTTTTCTTATGATTTTTCAAGTTTTATATTGCATTTCACACTTCAGGTCTTTTTAGGGGTAAAATTTGTGTTCAAACTTTGAGGGAAAAATCCTGAATGATCTTTGTAGAATTGGTAGAAATTTCTATTTGGAAGTTGTTAAGGATATTTCCAGCTTTCCAATGATATAAAGTTTGTATGTTTTGGATATCGTAGTGGAAAGTTTTGATAATTTGAACTCTATGATGCAACATAGGGTGAACCTTCGGGATAGCTGGATTGATCGGAATTGTTAACCCTTATAGAGGCAAAAATTGTTTTGGATGTCTTCATGGAAGTTGTAGGTTTAGAAGTCTTCTTTAAAAAGGTCCAAGAATGGCCTCAATCCGATATTTGTAGAGAAAGTTATGCCCTTTTGATTGCTTTAGTCTTAGTTTTGGCCAACTTTGTCTTAGTTTTGCTGACGTCATCTTCATCTTAGTTTTGGCCAACTTCGTCTTAGTTTTGCTAACGCCATCTTCATCTTAGCATGACATCATCTTTGTCTTAGTTTTGCTAACGTCATCTTCATCTTAGTATGACGTCATTTTCGTCTTAGTTTGACTTTTTTCATCTTAGTTTGACCATCTTAGTTTATGTCGTCATCTTTTGTTCTATTTTTAACCCTTTTAGAGGCCGAATCTCGCTAAAGATGTAGATCTCGAAGTCATCTTCGAAACTGACTAAAAACAAAATCAATCTAACATCTGTAGAAAAAGTTATCGCAATCGCGCCAAGACATGTACAATGTGAGTAAGAACATAAACATGTTGAATTCTTTTGACCATAACTTCTTCATCCAACCTCCAAATGAAGTGGTTCTTGAAGTGTTAGATTCCTAACACGTTTTGCTACCTCTCCATAAACATTGGTGACATATGGTTTTGAATTTGAAAAGATTCATTCAAAGCAAGTGAGTGTTAGTCGAAATAACCCTACAAGGAAACCCGCTCATGCTTTTTGACTCCAGTTCGATTGTTGGGCTTCGAGAACTGGGCCCAAATATTAGTCTTATTATATCTAAAAATTACACAATCGGCATTTCCCTTTAAAATATAATCTCCATCCAAATTATGCCCTGTTTCTGGAAAGCAACAGACTGGCAACCAATACTCAAACCTCAATAAATCATTATCAATATATCTTCTAACAAAATTGTTTCACAGAAGCATTAATAAGACATAAATAATCATTTTTCATGTTTTATACTTTCACTAATTCGGACTCTAAGGTTCTAAAAAATCAGGAGATCGCAGGCCAATGATCTGGAGTTAAGGGTCATTGGGAGAAATTGTCATCCAAAGTGAGTGAGAACTTTAGTCCGAGGGGCAACCGAGAGCGGACGATAGAGTGTGAGATCCCACATAGGTTGGAGAGGGGAATGAAGTACGCCTTATAAGGGTACGGATATCTCTCCCTTACAGACGCGTTTTTTATGGCCTAATGCACCAGATCCCATCGAAACTCCGAGGTTAAATGTGCTTGGGTAAGAGTAATTCTATGATAGGTGACCTCCTGAGAAGGCCTCGGGAAAAGCAAAATCATGAGGGCTTAGCTTGGTCAAGGCCCAAAGCGGACAATATCAGTGAACGGATGATCTGGGCTGTTACAAAAATAGACAAAACTATGTGTCTCAAAGATAGAAATGTGTTTGGTTGTAATTGACAAAACATAGAAAACACTGTCAATGACCAAAATATTCCAGCAGTATAATATGATTGAAAATATGTAATTCATTGATTATTTTAAAACGAATGATTTGTATTAGTATTTTTTAATTGCATTTATAAGTAAGGAACTAAAAAAATACGGAACCTAAAAATAAAACAAAATGAGCTATTGAATAGCAAAAAATTCGTACAAGTTTTTTATAATTGTATCAATATGTTTTTAATTCTATTTGTATCTTTTTAATTACGATGATATAGAAATATATATTATGTTTTGGTTTAGAGAAATCCGAAAATGGTGATTTTACTGTTCATGTGTGAATTTGTGGAATGGTTATAAAGATGGATTTAAATGAGTTTAATGAATTTAAATGAGTAAGATGTGGTGAAGTTGTGATATATAGTTGATGAATTGATAAGTTGTTTTGATGAAATGAAAGAGTAGAAATGGAAAAAATCCATCAGTTGAACATAGAAAGAGAGACAAAATGCAGAAAATGAAATTTGTATATATGAGAACCAGATTTTGATGTTTAAGTCTGAATCTTGAATTTTCTAATTGTTGTGTGTTGTTGAGCTAAAATGAAGTTAGAAGAATTAGTTCAAGTGTCATTTGTGTTGATTGAAGAAGATTGAAGAGAAGAATAAAATATGGAAAATTACAGTAGAGAGAGAGGAAGTGAAGTTTCGGATTTGTTATGGTTGAAGGATAAACTTGAATTTGATTTGTTTAGAAATTGTATTGGAGTTAGAAATGGTGTATAAATGATTTAGAAGTGAGTAATCTGGAAAAGAATGAAAAAAAATGGAAGGAGAAGAAGAAAATATACGGTGAAGAAGAGAAGGAAGCACGATTGCGACTTCACTGGTGAAGATCGCGACTTCGCAGCCGTATGGTGCACGACCACAACTTTCAACGTTTGTTATTTTTCTGAACATCCTTTGGAATTTTTGTTATAACTTCTTCACCCGATGTTCAAATGATTTGATTTTTAAACCATTAGATTCGAAACATGTTTTTCTTCATCTCCACCAAAAATCTTAGCAATTTGAAATCATTTGAGAGAGATTGAGTGATAAATGTTGGACGGACAAGATATGAAGGAAAATCGAGAAATTTATTGGGTGTGCACTGTAATATCCTGTTACCCATGTTAAGGCTAGAATAATGTATTATGAGAAATGACTGAGAAATTAGAAAATGCATATCATGCTTAAGTGAAATAAGACATGCACAAATATGAGAAGAGAAATTAGAAAATGCATATCATGCTTAAGTGAAATAAGACATGCATTTATTGACATTTTCCAAGTATAATTGAGTTAGAAATACGATTAAAATGTGAATAGTGGATTATTTGTGTTGAAAATTTATCTGGTTAGAATAATTATTATTTTGGAATTTTTGGTTAAATTTTGTGCATTTTAGGAAAAATGTTGAAATTTAAAATGCACAAAAATTAACCAATTCTAGTCTGACACGTGGACTGATTAAATATTGACAAATGGCTTACATGTATGGTGACATGTGGCAGTGAGTTGATGATACACGTAGTCATGTGTTTAGTAAGGAAATTTCTACAGCTTGTCTATTCTTTACTTGGTTGTTCTTCATCGACACCAAAAACACCAAGCTGTTTCTATTGTGAAATTGGTATTTGATTCTTACATCAACGTAAGAATTTCAGTCTTTTGAGAAGGTGTTTGTTCTGTTATTCACGTTGGTTTCCATCCACCAAAATATGAATTTGCTAGAATTTAGCTAAATCAAGTAAGTTGAGTTTTAAGCTGTGTGATATTTGGATGGTGCTTGAATTGGTTATGATACATGAAGTAAACTAAAAATGATATAGAAATTCATGAAAGTTGATGTATAAAAATATACTCTGTTTTGTACTGTGACATACACATAAGGTTTGTTTTTCACTACACATGCTTGAATCTATTGAGTATTGTTGGAAACGAATTTAAATGAGTTTGATGATATGAAATGAAGATTTAGTGAAGTTGTGATTTAGAAATGATAAGTTGTTGGGTTGAAATGAAAAGAAAATGGAAATCTAGAAGATTATAGTAGAGTGAGATGGTGAAAATGAAGGTTCAAATATTTTTGATGTTTAAAGTGTTGGATTATTTCTAAATTGTTTTAAAGTCATGGTGAGTATGGAAATGCCTGATTAATGATTTAAAAGTGATTAAATTGGAAAAGGAATTAGTAAGTCTGGAAAAAAAGGAAGAAGAAGAATTCGGGAAGAAGTGAGAAAGCACCGTGACATTTTTGGAAAAAAGCACAATCACGACTTTCACGGGTTGGTTGAAACTAGCAATCGTGTAGACTTTCAATCGATTTTTTCGAAGCTTTTATGTTTAAACATCCTTCAATATTTTTTTATAACTTCTTCATCTGATGTCCAAATGACTTGATTTTTGAACCAATAGCTTCAAAAGACATTGATCTACTTCTCCACCAAAAATCATAGCTTTATGAAATGGATTGTTGGATGAATTTTAAGGTGAAATGTGATTGTGCTAAAAGATGATAACTAGGATGAGTTTTATTGAACAGACTTCGGTAATTGGACTATAACTTAACCTATAAACCTCAAAATGAGATCATTATTAATTTTTATTAAACTAGAGACATACTGATACAAGCTTTATGAAGAGATTAAATTCTAATTCGGCTTCTAAGAACTTTAGAATCTGATTGGAATTTGAGATAAGAATTCTGCTAAAGCTTAAGAATAGTCCGACTTCTTTTGAGTATAACTTTCAATATACTTAACCAAATTGGATGAACTTGGTATCATTGGAAACTTATGACATTGGAGAACAACGTTCTAGAAGGAGGTGTTGCCTAATTTTGTGATTTACCCTATCAGATTAATTATGCAAAGTTGACCCGAAAGCATGTTGTTAGGAAAATTTGAAGTGGTCAATTAGGTTATGAAATTGATTGCACATTGTTTTATGTTGGTCCAAATTATAAGTACAAATGAGATTAATGAGGGATTTGATATCTGAATGATTTAATAAGATACCCAGAATTGTCATTGAACATGCATAGTGCATATTTTATATAAGTAGATATGCATAAAGGAACACACATATACTTGTACAAAAATGTGATATTTGTAAATATATTGTGCATGTTATAAAGGAGCACATCGGACACCAGTCAAACATTATTGGACCATCTAGGCAACAGCTTCTTGGAGTGTACTATGAGTCAACCTAGAAGAATTTCTTAGGATTTATTTGATTTGATTTGTTAAGCTTCCAATTATTGAATTGTTGCAATTTGTTTCTGAATTCTGGACTTAAAGTCTGAGGAGTAAATGTTTGGGACTGCATTGGAAGTGCTTTGATTTGTTTGATAATTCTGTATGAAATGTGGTTTCTCAATGAAAGTTAAATGTTGAACTTAGGTCCGAAGATTATGAAATTATGATTGTGTATTATGTTGTGTGAATTCTCAATGAAAGTTGAACGTCGGACTTAGGTCTGATGATTATGAAATTTCGACTATGCTTTATAAATGATTGTGATATATGGTAAATTCTTAATTGATGCATTTCATAAAATGCATGCTCAGATAAAGGCATTGTGACCGGAGTAGCCAGTATCAATTGCTTACACGTAGAACTTTGCTCCGTGGTATATGATTCTGCATGTAGAGCCATGCTCTGCGATATATGTTTATGACTGAGCCTAATGCGCTAGTATTTGTATATGTGATATGTGGTCACAATAATAATAACAAATGTGGAGTCTCATATGTATCTGTATCTGTACATATGTTCTGATTCGTAATAATTAAAGGCTGTGCCATGACAGTGTGAGTATTTGGAATATACATGTTCTGCATGAATAATTGCGAAATATGTGATTTGTGTATATCAATTTTTTGCATATGTGTTTATTATTTAAGAAAATTTGTAATGGGATTCGACTGTTTACTATTTTAGTATGATACACTTGTGGGATTCGTACTCGGATATCACCTAGGATGTCCAGTACATGTGCTGTGAGAGTGGGTGCTACATTTTGGTATCAGAGCCCAGATTTAGTATCCCACATGGGCATTTTTCGACATATCTATCAAGTTACATGCATTTCAGTCATGTCATAACAGGTAGTAGCAATGGATCCTTAATCTGAGTTGCATTTATATGATCCACATACACGAGCATTTGCTAAGTGTTTGAATTGACCGAAGTAATGGGAGGAATGATGATCTGTCTGAATGTGAGAAAATCAAAGTTTGTGGATATTTAGAAATCGAAAATAGTATATGGTTAGATATGACAAATAATGATGTAATGTATTCATATTGTTGGATGTATTATGGAATACAATATCAATATTATACTATGATAATATATCCCTGAATGTGATATAGGCGTGAATACATTGTCATAGATTGATTAAGGAAAGTAATGATATAAAGATGAATGACGAGATTTAAAGTGTACAAGCCAACTTGAAAGAAAATAAAATTTTCTATGACTTTGACGGGTCAAACTTGGGCCTAAAATGATTGTCAAATAAATGTGGTAAGAGTTATGATTCACTATAAGAATATGTTAGTAGAAATACGATTGAAATTTTAGGACGATTATGTATCCTTAATTTTGAATTGATAGTGAACATACTTTACATATGACGATATACTGGTAATTGGAAGAAGGGATAAAGATAGCGAGATTTGTAAATGTTGTCACGGTTAAGTTAATTTGTTATTTTGTGAGCACATATTTAATACTGGGATCACCATGACAAGTGTGAGAATCAAACACATAAGAATTATATGTGTGGAGATGATATCTATGATATATAAATATTTATTAGTCATAGTTGCCATAATTCAAGGTTTAAGATGAATTATAGTAATGCATGAAAGTGTTTATAGTGATAGATAATCTAAGGAAAAAGAAGAAGGGCACTATTGTGGCATAGTTCCCACGAACGAGTTCAGGCACAAAAAGGGTTTTCCTAAATCAAATGAGATTAAGATATTATGAGCATAAGTTATTAATTAGTGAGTTGTTTTAAATGCATCTCTAAATGAGATGAAATGATTTTGATGGTATATATCAAGGTATAAGAGTAAATGGATCTGCTTAATGCTTTACCGAGCCTTATTATAAGGATACTCTGATTCTATAAGTTATGATGTAAATTGATCTTATTGAGATATTATGAATAGTTGAAATTGATCTTTTTCGGTATTGAGAATGTCTAATAAGCAATGATGGGAATAATTGATTGATAAGGATTAGATAAACAATATAGCTGCTAGTAGCAAGAAATCTTCTTTGGCAGAAGAAGTTCACCGAATAAGGTTAAGTAGACCAGATGGTGTACTTTTCAGAATGAATGAAAACAGAAGACAAGATAAATTAAAAGAGAATATTGGAGTTCTATTCCTATCGAAGACTTAAGCGTAAGGTGTAGAATATGCTACTGAAGGAGAGTATGCATTTTGTTTGAGGTAAACTATCCAACTATGTGATTGGATTCTGGAATTTGAGGTGACACTCTTGCTAATGTGAGGAGAACTTAGGCTTACATTATATTATATGAAAATATGTTCTAGGAATACAAATTGATTTGATGAGTGTGTTGCCAACACAGGAAGTTAAGTTTGTGAATAAATTGAAATGAGTGGAGAAATTAGTAATAATGGTTCGACATTGCAATAAGTCAATGTTAAATAAGAGGAAATCGTACGAATGGAAGAATCATTTAAGAAAATAATTCAATTGTGAAATTAACAAAAAAAGAGATAATATTAGTTCATTAAGGAATTAATTATTTAATGAGTTACGAGAACTAATCATGGGTACATAGAGGTTTGGCAATATTTGTTTGAGTTAACAATATCCCCGAAAGTGTCATTGCATTGAATAATAAAGTGATCAAATTTTATTGGGATTAATAGTGACCATGATCATAGATGGGATCTTGAATGTATTTGAAGAGTTGAAAAGAATATTTCGATTACTTAAGAAAATATGTGGTTTTGAATGATTATGAAATTCTGTTTATGCATTAAAGTGAAAGCTATACGTTGCATATTTTGTTATATAATGCATGTTCTAATAAAGGCGTTGTAATTAGAGTAGCCAGACTGAAAGAGCTTTAAGCTCAGTATTTTGCACGTAGAGCTTTGCTTAATGATTTATGTTTCTGACTGAGCCTAATGGCTAGTATCTGTATCTGTACCTGAAAGGCACTCGATCAAAACAAATAGTACCAAATTTGGAGATTTTATATTATATAATGATGTTTCACATCAGAAATTAGGATGCACTTTGTTGCAGCATAATAAATTGATTTTTGTATGCATAGAGACTATTAAAGTCTCATGAGTTGAATGTTGATACATGATTTAAAATTTTTTAAAATAGCCATTGCTTTGTAAGCTTGGAGACACTATATGTACAGTGACACATTTCGAATTTTATATATAGATTGTTAGCCCCGAATTTCTTTTAATGTTATTAAGTATGATTAAAGTAAATTAAAGCATTAATAGATAAAATTAAGTTAGCATAAATTAAATATGATAGCATTAATTAAGGTA
>JANZLX010000005.1:29237497-29251694 GCA_025531955.1 Erythroxylum orinocense
GAGAGTGAATTTTGGGATGTTATGAGCATGAAGATGAATTGATGATGTCTATATGGATTCAAAGATGAAAAAAAATTTATAACCCTTCATGGTTTTAGGCACGCACACTTAAGTTCACGTTTTCTGCAAGAGGGTTGGGTTCCGAATACGGGATCCAACAATACAATCATGAATAGAAAATGAATTGGCTAAAGAATTTCAGGGCAACTTAAACATGTAATTTTACTTTTTTGATTGATCGATGCGCATTATCTTTAGAAGAGTAGCGACTAGTGGTAGACAAAATCTGTGAGATTTTGTGCCTTATTAGACTAACACGTCCATATCAATCTCATTTTCTTTTAATAATGTGTGACCTTCATGACAGGTACATCTTGATTTTTCCATGAATTTCTATTCGAGACCACATTTTTATCACATGTATTAACATGGAGATGATTAGGCATTCTTTTCTTTTCCAAACTACATTAGCCAAATAGCCTACCCTATTTCTCCTTTGTTAACCCCCTTTGAGCTTTATTAGCCTTTTTTTTATAAACCACATTACATACTTTTAAACCTAACCAAATGTCCTAACAAGCCTTAAAGCTAGTGGAACATTTGTTGAATATTGAATATGTGGATGAACAAAATTCTAAGTGTGGGGGATATATATATGTGTGGGTTGGTTATAATTTTGGGATGCTATTTTATGTCTTATCATTGAAATTTCCATGTTGATGTAGTGTCTTTCATTGTAAGAAAAGAAAAAGAAAGAAAGAAGAGAAAAAGAACACAAAAGAAAAAGAAGAAAGAAAGCAAAAAGAAAAACATGTTTAAATAAATGTATCAAGGAGGAAGTGCATTTGTGTTGAAAAGTTGTTTATGATTAATGCATCCTCCTAAAGTTGTAATAAATGGGGTATTTGAGTTTGTTGAAAATGAGGTAGACGTTGACTTGGAAGGTTCACTCTATGTGGTTTCAATGTATTGTCATCAATTGTATGACAGATCCCTTCGGATTAGTATATGTTTCACGTGGTTTATATATGAGAGCTTGAATTTGAGTTGTGAATCATCGGTTTTGCATTCATCATATCTGATGTACACAATTTTGCATTCATCAATTCCTCTTGATAGTATATTGAGTGTTACTTTTGTTTCATTAACTTTGATGGCTTTCATTTTACTTGACCCAAATACATCTCACCTTACCTTTACCCACATTACATGGTCATGAATGGTGTTGAGTATACCCATGAATATATCTTATTTAAACACATATTCCAAGTCTACCATTAGATTACTCAGTTTTTAAAGGTATTGACTGTTGATTGATCATGAGTAAAAGCTTGGAATGTTAAGTTCTTGCTATATTTTTGAAAGTGAATCATCTTTTCTTATGACTATATATTTTTGGAACATATGGGAAATGAGTAAATGTTTTGGGTTTATGAGCTTAATTTTGATGTTTTGCCCGAGGATGACCAAAAGCTAAGTGTGGGGGAAATTGATATGTGCTTAATTGATTGTATAATTATTCCATAACACTTAGTGATTAATGACATAAAATTGCTTAAGATACTCACTTTGACTCATATGTGATTTTAGGCACAATTTGGAAGGAAAGGAGTTAAAGTGAGTCGAAAGCACTATATTTGAGCCATTTTCTAAAGATTCATATCAACTTGTCATCATATAACAAGAATGATGAAGATTAGAGCAAGTAAAGACAAGAAGAGACAAGAAAAATGAAAACACAAAGAATAAGAACATGTTGCTCACAACCATGCATGATTTTTCATGGTCGTGAGACACATCTCACGCCCATGAAAGAAGGTATCACGGCCATGCATACAAGGCTCATGGCCGTGAGCCTCAACTAAAGCGGCTCATAGGTGTGACACTATCATACACACCTGTGAGAAACTTACAACTCACTTGAGCTCTACTTTTTAATATAAAATCATCGTTTATATGACGACCGTGGGGGTATGAAATGTTTTGAGTGTTTTCAGTTGGGAGAGCTTTGGGAGCCTTTGGAGATTATAAAGAGGGTGACAAACTCTCAACTGTGAGAGACCCATGGAAGGGGTAGATGTCTTGACGCCAGTTAGGAGGTGCAATCGACATCGATGACCCAGTTAAGCATATCTTTCCTTGTTTGTTGTTCTTTCTCTTATGGATTGATTATGTTATTCTATGTTTAATGTTTGGGTCTTGTGTAAGAATGATTGAATGCTTTATTTGATTATTTTTTATGTAAGAACCCATTGCTAGAATCGAATACGATATATAATCGTTGTTTTTTAGATTCATTTGTAGCGACTAATGGTTCGTAATCAATAAGGATAACATAACCTAGGTTAAATAATCCGAGCTTGGGTGATTATGTCTTAGATTGGTTCATTTTTTCACTCATAAGGCGGATGTTCGATTAAACTTGGTGAGCATCTCCTAGGTTATCTGATAGTTAAGGTTAATTAACGAACTCTTCTTAATTAATTATGACTTAAGGAAAAATTGGGATTAATAGAGCTTATTGTTAATCTACAACTAATAGTTCAAGGAGAGGTAAAAGAACAACAAATCAACGAAATATGTTTAATTATAGTGTTTGCCGAGATTGAACCAAAGAACTGGACTCCTAACGAATTCACCACTTTCATCATTTTTCGCATGTTCTCTTCAATTTGTTTTCATTAGTTTAGTTTAGTTTTATTTTCTTATTAAACAAAAAACCCCCAAAACCTAATCATTAATTATTTTCATTTCATAAACTTTACACATACTCTCTGTGGGATCGACCTAGACTCACCACTTCTATAGTAATAGGTCTAGTTTATTTTGTGTAGTGTTATGACACGCTATCAGTTGACATCTTCTTGTTTTAAGTGTCTTCATTACAATAAAAGTTGAGTTCTTATTAGCTCTTGAAAATTGTAGCAGGTCATCCATAAATGTTAGATGGTCAACTTTTTTAGCCTTGCATTTATTATGGTATCTAAATTTTCCAATACTTTTGGAGATGTTGATCAATCAGATAAGAATCTTTATTACTAGGGTGAATAAGTAGGGGGTAGAGTATCCCATAGCTCTTTTGATTATTCTTCTTGACCCACAATTAATCAGAATATAATAAGATGCAGTGGTAAAGCACCGACAATCCATTTAATGAAAACACTTGGGATTCTAAAGGCCTTTAAAGCATTTAGTAGAAAGCTCCAATCTAATGTATCAAAAAAATTTTGGAACTATAATTTGAATATATAGTTCTTACTTATTTTCTTGCTATTATACCCTCAGAGGAATTCCTTCACTAATTGTACTTTGCCTCCTATTGATCTACCCTTAATAAATGCATTATGTATATCATCTGCCATATGCTCAACCACTAAATTTAGCTTTTTGTTTAGGTTAATTGCAATGATCTTGTATACAACATTACAACAAGACATAGGGTGATAATCTTTGATAGTATTAGGAGAACTCACCTTAGGAATTAAGGAGACATACATCATGTTACACTCCTTCAGCATAGAAAGTAATTGTTAAATCTGAAGGGCATCTTCTTTTTACTTGATTAAGGATATTCTAAACCATGATTGGTATATGATCAAATAGAATGTTATATATTGATTTCTTACATAAGATAATATTTTGGTGCCAAAAATGTTGGCTTTTAGCCCTTTATTGATAGCATAATCTAATCCCTCAATTCCTATCAAGTTGTTGTTAAATCTGAAGGGCATCTTCTTTTTAGTTAATTTAGGATGTTCTGAACCATAATTAATGTATGATCAAGTAAACTGTGATTACTATATATTGCTTTGCAATATGAAAAATTTTGCATCTAAGGCTCATTAACCATAGCCTTATCTAGTTTTATCGAGATTAGCCACTTCACTTCCTACTTATTTATCTATGTAAACTTTATTTCCTCACTCCTAAAATCTGAAATTTGAAAGTAATCCACACATTTCCTTAGCTTATCTATGGGAATTTTCAAGACTATTTTTTCCCTTTCCATTTCATAGGAGTTTAGAATATAGTTGAAGTCTTTAATTACCATATATGGGGTTCGAATATTATCTCCTAATCTACTTAGAGTGATTCAAAGAGTTCCTCTAGAATCTATGGTTAAAAACATATACAAATGTGACTTGGTAGCTCACTTGATGGTTCTTCATCTTTAATTTGACATGTATCAATTGTTAGTCCACTAGAATAAGCTTAATCTACATCTCCCTATAGTCATATGCAACCAAAATCTTACCATTATAGTGAAATATTAAGTTAGTGATGGAATCCAATCCCTCCTTAAAAAAAGAAACATGGTTTCTTCGAATTATAATCCTTTATTCTAGTTTGTAAGAGGCCTAGAAAAATAGGTTTAGTTTCCCTTAGTTTGCAACCATTTGTTGCTTACTTTGGCTATTGAGCCCTCTTGTATGCTAGTATAAGATAGACATCAGGGGGAAGGGAGAGGTTGTATCAATTTTTTTCTTATTCTTTGTACTTTATATAGTAGCTCTTTGAAATTGTGTTCCATCTTTTCTGATTCTTTTTGTCTATAGATTTTTTTCCTATGGTTTCTTATTAACCTTATTATTCCATCGTAAAGGGGAAGTTGTATGTCCCCTTCCATTTGTGTTTGATTGTTGTTCTTGTTAGTGGAGTCATAGTAGGTATTTCTCCTTCCATTTACATTTGGTTATTGTTCTGAGTAGTGAAATTCATAGAGTGAGTTGGAGTTTACTATGTTAGAGCTAGCTCTGCAGTGACAGTTCCATTATTTCCAATGTTTATCTCAAAAATAGATTTAGTAACTACAATATCCCCCTTTTCTTGAACTTCCCCTTGACTAGAACAACCTTGTTTCCAAGTTCATTTAGGTTTATTCCTTTTGCTTCCTCTTTCCCTAGTCTTCTTCCAGTTGGTCACCATTTATGCTTAGGTTTAGGAGTTTTAGATTTTCAATTATTGGTGACCAAAACATGGTCTTTAAATAAGCAACCTACCTCATCCATTATCAAGATAGGAACAACAATAGGTAGCTTGTTACAACATCAACTATGATGCAAATCCTAACATTTTTAAACCTTTTCAAGATAGTTGTATGTTCATATAGGCATAGAGGTCTACAAATGTAGCTACCCAGATGACTTAAGCCTTTGAGGGTCCAATATTCCAATGGTATGTCTTAGATATTAGTCCAAATAGGAATCAACTTTTACCTAATGTCTTCCAGTTTCAATCTAAGTGTCTATATTTGTAGAAGGAAAGGTTTAGAGTGGAAGAATCAGGGACTAGCTTCTAGGATTTTATTAGCTAATGAATTGGAACTAAATCTAAATAAAAACATTGTGATCATTCAATAATACCTCATATATAACATAACATTTTAATTATTTTGTAGCCCAAGTGCTCATATATTGGAAGGATGGCCTTTTATCCATAAAGAATCCAAGAAGATTTACCTCCCATTTCCTTGTACCCTCCCTGAGAGTATCTACATCTCATGCTACTATGGTCTTACCATCGTTCAATTTTGGTCGATAGAAGTAAAGTTGAAGTGAGGGCATGAATTATCCAACATATGTTTCTAAGTCCCCTTGGATTGGTTATTGCCTATTGGCTTTCTATGGGATGATCCTGAGGAATCTTTGGCAGGTGGATAACTAGTATTAGTAGCTTCAAAGGAGGGGTTAGTGGGTTCTTCAATACTTGCACTATCTAGAGACTTTAGTAAAGAAGAAAAGTCTGCAACCGTAAGTAGTATTAGGTCTAACATTATACAATAATTAATTTTTAGTGGTTAATAACCCCTACTAAGGTAAAGTATGTTTAAATAGATTTGGTATTTAGAAAAGGAGGCTTGTTTGATTGGTGCAAATTCTTTATGCTGGAGGAGCTTATGAGGAAGAGAAGAAGGTTATGCTTAGTTGATGACACGTTATCCAGTGCATATTTGTTAGAGCAAGTTGTGTTTAAATGGTAGTTATAGCCTTATGCTGAGAAGCTAAAAATGGTGAAAGATCAATGTCTTCAATTAGTTGGACAAAGAAATAAGGGTCTTTAAAGCTTCAATGAAGAAAGCTGGAATGGTTTGGGAAGAAGATGAGTTAGGAAACCATGTACTATATAGGTACTAGGGCTTCTTTCTCAAGAATGAAACAATAACACTTCAAATGAAGGTAAAGAGTGTAACATGAGGACTTATCAGGAAGTCACCCATCATCGTGTTACACCCACTCAAACATATTTAATCTTGAAGTTTTGATGGGATCTAATGCATTAATGCTGGTATAATTACATCCTATAAGGTTTTCACTAGTACTTTTTCTTTAAGATTTTTGCTACATTGCTATCTTGATGTATAAAAACTCCAACCTTAAAAGTTAGAAGTTTTAAACTTTTTATTTTTAAATCTCTTATTTTTCAAAAAAATTATGATTTTTAATAATTTAAAATTTTTTATTAGTTTTCTTTTGACCAAAATTTGTGGACATCTCTGTCACCTGTATGATTCCTTCAATATCCAACATTTCTTATAATTTTTTTTTTAAAATATCCATTTTCTTTATCTGAATCTTTTTATGTATAGCAATTATCTATATGTTTATATGCAAGAATTGGTCTGCCATTTGCTGTTCATGAGCTAAACCTTGCAGGGCTTTTCATTCGAATTTCTATTTGTAGCTATGCTAAAGCAAAGGAAAGCAGCATTCGATACATTGAATCATGAGATTCATTAGTTACTCCGGAATTCTCAATATCGCCATTATTTTTATATGAAAGATTGTGAAACATCATTTCTTGATCTTTATTGAGAATTATAGTTTGTTTGTTAGTTTAACCACTCTAATACCAATTGACGACACAAAAAACAAAAGTTTAACCCTCGATTATATTTTTAAGATTAGATAAAAAAAAGTTTCAAATGCTGAAATTTAAACTCAAAATTGAGAGAACAATTTGTAATAAAGCTAAGTGGCTCTAGAAAAACTGAAACTATATATTTATATAACTAAACAATGAATTTAGTTGTGTGCTGAATTCCACATCAGCTGATGCTCTTTATGGTATTATGCGGTGCTTGAAAGCATAATCTATTGTAATTGTTACAGAATTGAACATATATAACTTTAAATATGGTTCAAGTATACAGAATAATTACCTTTTCCGGTCAACAATAAACCATATAGATTACTGAACCTGTTAGCATCCATTGAGAATGCAAACAAGAATCAGTTAGCCACTGACATATACAAGAAGTCACGGGAGGAACTAACGTGATCTGACCGAATGCCTAACCTAAATGGTCCGGATGGGCGGCTTGATAGATCTCTCTGAGGTTTAAGAAATAGAAACAAAACAAAAGCAAGTCACGGGCGTAAGCAGAGCAACACCAGAAAGGTCTCTTGCACTGTCTTTGCCTGTCCGTGACGACAAAAAGGAGTGTATGAGAGATGATGATGATGAGTATATAGCTTTAGATATTTCTTCTGGGACTCTCACTGTTCTTCTTGTTGGTTGTTTGGTGTCTGTAAGAGAGATATCATGTGAATGCACATGTAAGATGGCCTCCATCGCTTTCATTTTAATTCTTTCACATGGGTAGGGATCACAATTTATGGTGAGATTTTGAGGATCACAATTTATGGTGAGATTTTGAGGAAGAATTTTGTGGCAATGTCATACGGCCAGTTTTCAAAATATGTTAGTTTCTTCTGTTGTCTGGTTCTCATTCTCTAACTTGAATCAGACTTATCCACCTTAAATTAGCTGATCGAGATTGAGCACGTTCAAACTTTTGACATACGCCTGAAAAGGTCGATTGATAAAAATAAACATGCTCTCAAACATAAGTGTGTTATAGTTCATGTTCGTATCTAGATAAAAATTTAAATTTACATTGTTGAACATAATTTCAAACACGAGCATTTCGAAAAACATATTTAAATTACAATACTAAACATGAGCTTGTTATATTTCTTGCTGATGTTTGAATGAAAAAGTGCTGATATAAGTATTGTCTAAAAACATATTGCATGACTGCTTTTCTTTGTCTTACAAAGACAATCCATTTACTAATGTCTAAAAAATGACAATTACCATCTTGCTGAAATTTTTACTTTGAACTTGCATATTTTGTTGAAGGGCACAATACCACTTACAATTACTCATCGATTTTTTATAGTCAAAATTGCTATTAATTTGTACCACTTCCTTTATGTTTGAAATATTGTTATATAAATCATACTCAATTGTACAACAAATTGATTAAATAAATACATGATTATTAATAAGTAGATAAACCTTTATCATTGGACATTTCTTCGAGTAAATTTCCATAGAAATGAATGATTTTCTGTACATGCATATATTGTATGTTTGTATAAGCAAGAAAACATACAATCATATAATAGATAATTATTAAAATTATAAAATTAAAATACTAATATACTATTAAACTCCATTCAACTACCACGAAATTAATATATGAAAATAATCATCAGTTGTTGAGAAAGTATCTACTTTGAAATAATTGTCCAATTTTGTTCTACTATATAAAATCCTATTCTTTTCTTTTATCTACTTTATGAGGTCCATTAAATCAAAACTCAAATTTATAACTTTCTTTCTTGACGGTGATCTTCCAATAAAAGTTGAAGTTGAAATTATCTATTGTGATCCAACTCTTAAGAATTCTTGATTGGTAATCATTAAACAAATCATACCAAAAGTTTATAATGATATCAACATGTGTTAAAACTTAATCATTATACAATTGTCAAAAATAATATTTGATTACAATAAGCTTGTACCTTATATCCACATTGGTTGTCATTTTCATGTTATAACTAAACCCATTCCAAAAATATTAAATTTTCTCATCATATTATCTACCATTATTTGAAATACTTTATTAGAAGAAATGACTCATTCAAATAATGTTAACTTTATCTCACACTTATTATCAAAAAAAATATATATATAAGAAGTTGGATATTTTATATCAAATAACAACTCAGCACCAATGGTAAACATCTTTAACTTCTTACAAATTTCATTTTCTAGCTCCCATTTCTCATATATCAAAAAAAAAATTGCATTGAGAATACTGATGTTTTAACCTAATAAACATGTTAGCTTACTTACTTGTAAACTCAAGCATTTTTAGTTTCAAATTACACATTTTTGGATAATGTAAGCATAACTTCTTATGTAGGGAATGCACTATTATCATGCAATTTCTTTAAAATTCTCAACAAATTTACATGTTGCACTTCACTACATTATATTATCCTAGATTGTTTCTATCCTTTCTTTGATAATTTCTAACCTATATATCCTTCACAGTCATATTCACTATATGTAAAAAAACAACACAAACAAAAAGATCTCTCATCCATCAATAAGCTAAGGTACTAAGATTGTCTTCCACTTTTGAAAAGGTATCAAATATAATCAATGCTTGGTAGAACAAATCTTTGTCTTAAGCAAGGAGACTTCTTCTTATCTCTTTAGTTTTGAGGAGTATTCATAAACATTAGAGTTCATACTTATTCCTTCCCAAAAAGATCAACAAGGAGCTAGAAAAATGCATTAATAATTTGTTATGGATTGGGAGGGTTATTAACTCCAAAGGTGCTAAAATAAAATAGGATCAACTATGTTGGAGTAAGTAGGAAGGTGGTTTAGGACTCATTTCTATGCAGTTGAGTCAAACTATGCTTACGGAGAAAAGAATTTAGAGATTGTTTACTGATAAAGAGTCTTTATGGTCAAAGAGGATAAATGAATTATATCGCAAGTCCTCTAGTTTTTGGTAGATTGAGTAAAAGAGAAAGTTCTCTTGGTATTTCATCCAAATGCTGAGGAAGAAACAGATTGTTTACCCCCTCATAAAAGTTCACATAGGAGATGGGCAAACTTCCTAGTTTTGGTTTTGACAATTGGGTTACTTAAAGCCCTTTAATCTTGAGGGAGGTCATCTCAACTCAGAATGCTAGAATTCCTATCCAAACTCGAGTTAAAGATGTAGTTTAGTAGGATAGTTGGGACATAGGCTTTAGGGGTAGTAAGAGGATCATATCCTACTTCCTTCACTACTCTCCCAATTCTTCAAAACGTGATAACCTACATTAGTTGCCAAATGGAGGTAAGGAATTTACTAATCGATCTTGTTTTACTACTATCAGGAAATAACAACGTAGAATTGAATTGTTCAATATTGTGTGGAAAGGGACTTAGATGCCTAAAGCATCTTTTGTCACTTGCTTTGCTTCAAGGCATATAGTATAGACTAAAGATATGATTTATAGTGTTAACGATCAGCTTTGTATACTATGCAATCTTAGCTTCGAATCCATCAGTCCTCTATTTTTTCAATGTGTTTATACCAAAGTTATTTAAAGCAAGATGTAGCTTAGATGGAGTTGTGTTGCCCTTACTAGGAGAGGCAAGATGTACTCTAATGGGCTAATAAGATTCACAGTAAGAGAAGGGGAGAACACTTAGATATAATTCTTTGTATAACTTGTTCTATGTGCTCCATTTGTAGGGAAAGAAATAATAGATTATTCAAAACTTTAATAAGGATAGTTATGAACCTGCTTACAAGGTTTGTTATTGGATTAGGGAAATACTGCAAGTACATATCACAAAAAGGATGACTGCCTCTTTTATAAGAAGATGGAGTTTGGAATGAGTTTGTAATTGGGTATTTATTCTAATTTTGTTCTAGAGTAGCATGAGTTTATATTCCTTACCTTGTAATTATGCAATGGAGCAGTTTACAAAAATAGCAAATGCAAAAATGTAAAAGACATAAATTAACTCCCTTTGGGTTGCCTCCTCCCAAGCAACATCTTTGTTTAACGTCGCTGGCTCAACCTTCAGTTACGCGCATCAAGTGATACCATTCACAACCTCTAGTATCAACACCTCCAAATCCTCTATTTAGAATCCTTCATAATACAACTTCAAGCAATCACCATTCACTCTGAATGTCTTAACAATTTTGAGGTTCCGTATCTCCACTGCACCAAAAGGAAAGATATAAGCGATAACAAACAAACCAACCTAATGGGAACTCAATTTACCTGTAAAGAGTTTGAGTTTGGAATGATTTAGTAACACTTTCTAACCTACCGAGAAGCTCTTGCTCAAAATCATCTTATCATGAAAAGCTTTATTCCTCTCCTTATATATCACTACTTTTTTTATATGACTCATTCCTCATCCCTTCCAACTCTGGAAGCTGCAATTTCTTATGCACTCCCGCATCATCTAAGTTCATATTGCCTCTTCTACTAGCCCAATATGCCTTATGTTGTAATTCCACCGGAAAATGACATGACTTCCCAAACATTAGCCTATACGGTGACATCCTAATTAGTATTTTGTAAGCCATCCTATAGGCCCATAGTGCATCTTCTAGTCTTACGCTCTAATCCTTCGTATTGGGCTGCACAGTTTTCTTCAGGATTAACTTAATTTCTCGATTTGAGACTTCATCTTACCCGTTGGTTAGGGATGGTAAGTAGTAGAAACTTTGTGCTTGACTTGATATTTTTTGAACATTGCTTCTATCGCCTTGATATAAAAGTGGGTTCCTCTGTCACTAACGATGGCTTTCGGTATCCCGAACCTTTGCATCGTTAGTCCTTGTGGCTTTGGCTTCCACCCATTTAGAAACATAATCAACCGCAAGCAATATATAAGTAAAGCCAAAAGACTGTGGGAAAGGTCCCATAAAATCAATACCCCAAACATAAAAAGTTTCACATAAAAGAAAATGAGTTTATGGCAATTGATCCTTACGGGACAAGTTACCTTACCGTTGGCATCTATCACAGGATTTGTAGAAGGTATATACATCTTTGAACAGTGTTAGCTAGTAGAAACCGCTCTCCAGAATGGTAGAAGGCTAAAATTGATGATGATTCATTTTCCAGTATACACCTCTTAATAACTTGATTCGCACAATGCCTCTAAAGATACGAGTCATCCCATATGTAATACTTCACTTCACTCTGTAGCTTATCCCTTTGAGCTTTTAACAAACTAACAGGAAATTCGTTAGAAACTAAAAAATTGACAATTTCTGTATACCTTGGTGATGTTGCATTGGCAAAACATAATTTCTCATTCGGAAAGGTTTCTCATAGAGGGATATCATCTTCTTCCTTTATCAAACGACAGAGATGGTCCGCCACTATGTTTTCTACCCCTTTTTTATCTCTAATCTTCAAGTTGAATTCCTTAAGGAGGAGAATCTATCTAATCATCTTCGGTTTTACTTCTTTCTTTGTAAGCAAGTATCGTAAAGCTGTATGGTCAAAATAAACAATCACTTTAGCACCAAGCAAATACGATCGAAATTTTTCCAAAGAAAAAATCATAGATAATAGTTCTTTTTCATCGAACTCGAAGGAGACATCTTGTTGAAAAAGCTTGCATAGTGGTGCAGCTATCTTCGAAAAGTCCTCAATGAAACTTAGATAAAAACTTGCATGACCAAAAAAAGAACACACTTCCCTCACAGTAGGGGGGGTAAGGTAAAGAAGAAATAAAATCAACTTTAGACTTGTTCACTTTAATACCCTTAGCAGATATCATATGGCCTAAAATTATACCTTTATCCACCATAAAATGACATTTTTCCTAATTCAATATAAGGTTAGTTTCTATACATCGTTCCAAGCAATGGTAAGATTCTCAAGACATTCATCAAAAGAAGATCCATACACACCAAAATTATCTATGAATACTTCGATAATCTTCTCAATATATTCGAAAAATGTTTACCATACACTTTTGGAATGCAACAAGTTCATTACATAATCCGAATGGCATCCTTCAGTAGGCAAACATACTAAATTGGTATGTATATAAGATCTTCCCCTGATCTTCTGATGTGATGGGATCTAAAGATAACCTGAAAAGCCATCTAAAAAGCAATAATAGCCATAACCAGCCAATCTCTCAAGTATTTTATCAATAAAAGGAAGGAGAAAGTGGTCTTTATGAGTAGCAGAATTTAACTTTCTATAATCAAACACATACTCGCCACCCAGTTTGCACTTGGTTGGGAATCAACTAACCTTCCTGGTTTGTCACAACGATGATTCCAGACTTCTTTGGAACCATCTGGACAGGACTTACCCACTTACTGTCAAGAATTTGGTAGATACCCCCAACATCTAGAGATTTCAGCACCTCCTTCTTCATAACTTCCATCATTGGAGGATTCATCCTACGCTAAGCTTGCATTTTGTATTTTGTCCACCTCCAACAAAATACGGTGCATGCATATGGAAGGACTTGTCCCTTGGATATCCGCGATAGTCCACCTAATGGCCCTCTTATGTTCTCTTAACATTCGAGCCAGCCTCTCCTCTTGATTTGAAGTCAACTCTACTGAAATGATAATTGGGAGAGTCTGCTTTTCTCCTAAATAGGCATACTTTAGATGTGTAGGAAGTGGCTTCAATTCCAATTTTGGTGCCTTCACATCAGAAGGTAACAACTTCTTATGAGCTTCAGATAGTTGTATAGAAGTCAAATCATACCTTTTTGGAGAGCTTTCCAATGAGTCCAAAGTGACTATCATTTCTATAATCTCTTCTCCCATCTCAACATTATTGCATCATTTTTAATAGGTATCAGATTACATGAGGTGTCATCATTTTTATCCACAACATAGAAATGTGTAGGAATCACTAACTTATTCACCTACACCAAAACATCCTCAACCACACCATTAGGATAAGCATTAGTGCGGTCAGCTAGTTGTATGATTACACTCATTTCTTTCAATAGGCCCAAATTCAAAGAAGTGTAAATCAAACGAGGCATCATATTTGTAGCGCCCCCTCATCGTAGGGTACTCGACTGGAAACCCGAAGGTCGCTCCGATGAGTATCCCACGATAAAGATGCACCACCAGAACCTTTTTACTAATATCCACATGGCATCGCAATAATTAAAACCACAATAACATAACACAATATTAGAAACCAGTAAATTTTTAAAACTATAAAACCAATCTGATACAAGTATCTATCCTAAGTCATCCCAAAATCCAATCCAGCTGACCGACCTGTGAGCCATCACTTCTCCTGCCAGCACGCTCGCACGGTAGGAAAAGACTATCTCCGGAGCTAGGGGTCTACTCTATCGATCCTGAAAAATAGATGCAATTTTG
>JANZLX010000005.1:29278044-29288573 GCA_025531955.1 Erythroxylum orinocense
TAACTGCTTCTTGATTCTTTAAAGAAACAGTTATTCAGTTGAGTCTTATAGCTAACTCAGACTGATGCTTCCGTCTGATTTTTTGTAAGCTTTCGTCTGATTTTTTGTAAGCTTTCGTCTGATTTTTTGTAAGCTTTTGTCTGCTTTTGTTCCGTCTGACCTTTTACGATATCTTCCATCTGATTTTCTACGTTTGTATTTCTTGCGATATCTTCCGTCTGCTTTTCATTTGTCTTCTTTTTGTTTGTCATCAAAATTATTAATCGCGTAAAGTCATTTTGACTTAACATTAGTAAGGTACATATCTCCTCATAACTTTTTCTACACATACTAAACAAATATGAATCCTTGCAATATTCACAAATTAAGATTTTTAGGATCACTTACCTCCAAATTGTAAAGGTGCTCATTTGGAAATGAATAATCAATGTCTTGTTATTCAAATCCTCTAAATTCAAGTTTTTTAGGTGAGGTAGAGGGTTTGCTGTTAAGTTTTTAACTCCTTTCTTGTCCTTAATCTCTAAATCAAATTCATGTAATAACAAAATCTATCTAATTAGTCTAGGTTTAATATCCAATTTATTTTGCAAGTATCTTAATATAGAGTGGTCAATATAGACAACAACTTTGGATAATACAAGGCAAGGTCTAAATTTATCAAACTTAAAATCACTACTAGTAATTCTTTCTCTATGACAATATGTCCATCAAAGTCTTGCTAGCATAATAAATTGGCTAAAAAAAATTCCATCCTTTGCCTAAGTACTGCTCCTATTGTGAAGTCACTAATATCACATATTAGTTCAAAAGGTAAATTCTAGTCCGATGAGACCATAACCAAGGCACTAGTTAACTTTTCCTTAAGAATGTTAAAAACATCTAAACACTCCTGATTAAAGTTAAAAGGCACATATTTTCTAACAATTTGGTCAACGACCTAGAAATTTTAGAGAAATCGTTAACAAAGCTACTATAAAACCTTGAATACTTAAAACAATTCTAATAGCCTTAACTGAAGTAAGGGGTCATAGTTTCTGTAAAGTTCCAATTTTGGTTTATCTACCTATATACCTTTTTATGAAATTTTATAGTCTAAAACTATGCCATCTTGTACCATAAAATGAAAATTTTCCCAATTGAACACTAGATTAGTTTCCTCGTATCTCTTAAGCACTCTTTCTAAATTATGGAAGAATAAATAAAAGGTATCACCAAAAGTAGAAAAATCATCCTTAAATACCTCTATGACATCCTCAACTAAATCATCAAATATGGCGATCATATACCTCTGAAATGTAGCAAATGCATTGTACAGCCAAAGGGCATCCTCTTATAAGAAAACGTATCGTAGAGATATATGTATTATTTTCTCCTAATGTAATAGTCAGTTTCCAAAACTACTGAGGATTAGAGTGTTAGAATACTGAGTCGCATAAGTTACATCATTATAGACTTAATTTGGTGCATTTAGGAGATAGTTTTATCAATTCATTCACATGTATGATATTAGCGCACACACATGAATTTTGTTTTAAAAAAGCAATTATTTTATATGCTCTCAATTGACATATTCTGGGGTATGAAAGTTTCAAAAGGTATTGATGGATTAAAATTAGGAATTTGGAGTTTATTTGTCAGAATTGGAAGATTGATGAATTAAAATGTACATTTAGACTACGAAAAATTTTAAGTAGCAAGACAAGTTGACATGTGGAAATTTATGATGACTATAAAATAAGTGACAAATGGCTTGGAGAATTAAGTGACAAATGGCTTAAGAATTTAGTGACTTTTGGCAGCCAAGAAGGAGGACATGTATCTTGCTTAAATACATGACAAGTGTCTTTAAAGAAAGAACACTCATCCTACGCCATGTGACCAACACATTCAGCTTCTTTTGTTATGTTTTTGCTATATACTCTCTCCTTCTTCTCCCTCTCATTGCCAAAATCCACACCTCACCTATGCCTTTGGATTTCTGCCCTAATTCTATACATTACAACCCCAAAACCCATACAAAATCCATTTTAAAGATAACTTTAGAGGCTGAATATTGTTACATTTTTTTGTCTTCTTCTTATCATTATCGAAAACATCCTACTCCCTCACTGTTCTTAAATGCATGTAAGGCAAAGCAGGCTTGACACATTAAGGTGGCATTTGAGTTGAACAAATAAGTGAAGTACTAATCTATTGTGGCATGTATTAGAAAAAATTATGATGACTAATTTGGGATAGATTGAATGTGGTATTGGTGTTAAAATTGTGCTGGAAAATGATAAATGAAAGGAGTACCTTTTGTTCTGTTTTTGGATGAATTAAAATAGTATTTTATGGGCTGTTATTTGGATGATTTAAGTTGGAATTTAAAATATAATTGATGATGAATTTATGCTAAAGATAAGTGTTATTGAAGTGTTTTCAAATCTGGAAAAGTTAGGATTGCAAGTGTGATGGTATAAAGTGAATGGTAATGAAATAAATGAGCAGATTTTTGTGAGATTTAATGAAACAAATATGGAAATTAAATTAACTTGAAATGAAGTAACCTTAAAGGAATTGAAATCTGAAAATTTTCAGGTGTTAGTGATGTCTCCAAACTTGTAAAATTCGTGAAGTGTTCAAGGTAGTAAAGTTACACACATTAGTGATGTTGATGACAAATTCTAGGATTTTAATTTCAGCCTTGTGTATATGTCAAACCAGCTGAGAAAAATCACTTTAAATTCGTATATTTGGACTTGATTAAGGCAAGGAATGAGCTTAGATTGTTGCTTGATTAATTGGATAAGAGCTTGATAAGTTTATGTAGCTAATTGATGTCATAACCTAAAGAATGGACTATTTTGATGTGGTTGTGTTCAAAGCTGGAAATTATAATTTGTTAAAGGAATAAATGAGTTCTTTTAATGCAAACATGACCTTAAGGACATAAGTAATGTGTATAAGGTGTGGATAAATGAGAAATGGAGAACATGGGGTAATTATTAATGAAAATTGGGTAAATGTATTAATATATATTGCTCAAAAAAGTTTGGTGAATGTATAGATCGAGCTTGCTGAAATTCCATATTTAAAGTAACAATTGTGTGTGTGGTATAAGAGGCATTTTGATCATGAAAAAAGTTCAAGGATAAGTGCAATGTATGGTTAATGAATTTGGAGTAAATCAAGCCAACTTAAAGGTACAAACTTGATTGCAAATGGTAGTATACAAGATATAATGTTTGGATGGTCTTAGGTTTTATAAGCACAAATTGATTAGTTAAGATCTATGCATAAGAATACATACCCAGAAAGTCAATTGAGCATGCATTGAAACATGAAACATATATACGTGCATGATTGTATATTCAATTGATTAAACAAATTAGTGATTTGTAAACTATGTGTGTATGTATTGCATGATGATATATGCGCAAGGTGATTGTCAACATCCGAACATTACCGGAATATTAAGGCAATAGCTTTTCTGGAGCATACTGTGAGCCAACTTAGATGTATAAACTCACTTATATGTGCTTCTGTATAAGTTATATGTTTAATAAGGAACGTTTGTAAAATTTATTGATAAATGTCAGACTTAGACCCAGAGTGTGATATATATGGCATGAGCACATAGAGATGAAAGGAAATGAAAACATAGCATATGAAATGATGCATCTCATGCATGATCAGATAAAGGAGTTGTGACCATATTGACCGATGTGTAGAAAAGATCTTCGAGCTTAGGATTATGAAAAAGAACCTTAGACTCAGATAAAATGGACTCGATATCTATAATGGATGCAGGGCAAAACGGCACAGTAAATTGGGTTGATAGGAACTTGGTCACAAAAAAACAAAATGAGAATGGAAACACATATTCATTTGCATATACATCCTTACATGTATCAAATGATTGAATTGAAATGAATTACTGAATTATTTTGAAATAGTGAATTATAGTTAACATTAATGAAGGTTGTGTTGTGATATGCAATGTTAGCTTACATGATATTCTTGTCGAAGTATGATATACTTGTTTTTATGATCTAACTTAAGTGAATATATCGATGATATTTCCCTCACTAATTTCACAAAATCATCAAAATTGAAACATTTTTTTTCATGTTTAAGGGAGTTCTAGCTACTATGGTGACATAGTAGAAGTCTAGTACTTGCATTTTGGGGACGAGAATAGCTCAAAGGTCTGATTAGCTAAATCTGAGGAGTCTAATTAGATTTTTATGTATTAGTATTCCATTTCATGTTATATATTTGGTACTAAGATTGAACTAAAAAAAATGTTTTGTAAAGCATATATGAATTCTGAATTGTAATGACACATGTGACTTTTATGTTGGTGAATGAAATGGGAAGAAATGAACATTTAAAATTCTTATGATATGTTTGATGTACATGATATATTTGATGCCTATAATGAGTTAGTTTGATTGTCCTAATGTACCATTTTAGAGAGTATGTTCTCGAATATCCTCTGGTATGTTCGAGCTTATGTTTTATGGGAGTGGTATGTTACAGTTTTGGTATCAGAGCATCGATTGGCATCCTTAGGGACATATATGAGCATTTCAACATGGCATATAGAAAGAGACCCATATAGTGACCATTATTATTGCTTGTTATAGGTCATCTACTATAGGAGACAGTGTCACAGAATCAGTTGATCTTCAGTCAATAGGAGCTAAGAGAGAGTTCCCTATACCCCAATCTGATCAAATGCCTCAAAGAGTTCCTGTGAGGAGAGAAAGCAGGTATGATAAACTTTGGAATTAGGGGGTTGTAAATTTTTTTGGAAATATAGACCTACCGAGGCAGAGGGTTGGCTGGAGAGAATAAAGAGCGTATTTGATCAAATAGATTGTGAGCCTAATAAGAGGTTCGACTATGTAGTCTCTTCACTTCAGGGTCTAGGCTATCAGTGGTGAAAGACAATTCCAGGTAGTTCCAACTGACCTTACAGACTAACATGAGGGGACTTCTTGAAGGTCTTTAAGGATAATTACATGCCAAAGATCTATTTGGACAGGAAGATGAAAGAATTTCTTAATCTGAAATAGATTAATCTCACGGTAGCTTAGTATAAGGTATAGTTAAATGAATTATTGGGGTATGTTGCTGCTATGATCCTGAACGAGGAAGATAAATATAGGCAGTTTGAGGATGGATTGAATATAGATATTAGTACAAAGTTGGATATTACAAATTTGAATAGCTTTATTGAGCTATAAGCTGCTTCGATTCGGATTGAGCAGTTACTAAAGGCTGAACAAGGAGAGTATAGACAAGAGTTTAGGATTAAGAGGCATGGTGAGTTTCAAACTGACTCTAGTAGGAAATTTAGAAAACGTCATAATAGATCATCGCGATCACAATCGAGATGGAGACAGTTTTAGATTTAAAGGCAGTTACATTCATTCTGGTGGTAGTATAGGTCAGGCATCTGGAGGATAGACTTATGATGGACAAACACAACATATTCCTAGTTGTGAATACTGTGGAAAAAGACATGATGGAGTATGTTAGAAGGTATTGGGAGCTTGTTTGCACTATGGCTCCATAGAGCATCAAATTAAAGACTGTCTAGTAACTTTAGGAGCATAGTATGGAGTGAGAGGAGGATCAGTGACAGAGATGACTGTCCAATATAGCAGAGCTAGTAGAGTAGGATAGAGAGGCAAAGGTAAGGGTAAAGCTAATTCAGCAGGTCCTAGTGTTAGGATTGAGATACGAAGTAACCAACCACAGTCCCAGGCTAAGATCTTTGCTATTACGAGATAGGAGGTAGAGAATTCCCCAGATGTTGTTGCAGGTGTGTTACATGTCTTTAATTTTGAAGCATTTGTATTGTTAGATCCTGGATCTACACATTTATTTATTACCCTACATCTGGCATCTAATTACATTGTGTGAGAGAGATGTTGAAATTTTTCTTAGAGGTGAGAACTTCAATAGGTAGTACTGCAGTGGAGAAGTATGTAAAAGGTGTATTGTTTAGGTTGACCAAGCTAAGTTGAAAGTCGATTTGATAGTACTGCAGTGGAAAGAGATAAACCTTATTTTAGGTATGGATTGGCTTACTGGTCACAAGGTTGTGATGAATTGTTACACTAAGGAAGTTATTCTTGAATCTCCTACTCAACTAAGGGTGATTTTTTGAGGTGTTAGTCAAGCAGTGTCAGCCAAATTGATTTTATTAATGAGTTCTTTTAAATTGATTCGAAGTGGATGTGAGGCCTATTAACCTATATGACTGATACCCAAGTTGAGCAGACAATATAGGATATTCCTATTGTTAGGAATTTTCAAGATGTTTTTCAAAATGAATTACTAGGATTACCACTAGATAAGGAAACAACGTTCACTATTGACTTTGTCCCAAGTACTAATCCTATATCTATTCCTCCATATTGGTTGGCACCTGTGGAACTTAAAGAACTTAAAATTCAGTTGTAGGAGTTGTTAGATAACAGTTGCAGGAGTTGTTAGATAAGGGTTTTATCAAACCCAATGCGTCACCTTGGGGAGCTCTAGTTTTGTTTATGAAGAAGAAGGATGGGACTTTGAGATTGTGTATTAATTATAAGAAATTAAATCAAGTGACAGTGAAAAACAAGTATCCCCTACAAAGAATATATTATTTACTTAATCAATTACAGGAAACTCAGGTGTTTAGTGAACTAGATTTGAGGTCAGGGTAATATTAATTGAAAAGAGCAGAAGTCGATGTACCAAAGAGTGCATTCAGAACCAGATATGGAGACTTCGAGTTTTGTGATGCCTTTTGGATTAACAAATGATCCGGTGGCCTTTATGGCCTTGATGAATAAAGTATTCCATCCTTACTTAGATTTCTTTGTTATTATATTCATAGATGATATCTTGGTGTACTCGAGGAGTAGAGAGGAACATTATGAGCATTTGAGGTTAATTTTATAGATGACAAAAGAGAAGAAATTGTATGACAAGTTTAGAAAGTGTGAATTCTGGCTTGATTAGATGGTGTTCTTGGGTCATATAGTATCTGGACGGGGTATAATGATAGAACCAAAGAAAGTGAAGGTCGTGATGAAATGGGAAGCACCTAGAAATGTGTCAAAGATTTGGAGTTTTCTTGGGCTAGCAGGTTATTACATGAGGTTTGTTGAGGGCTTCTCATTTATCTCAGCCCCTTTGATAAAGCTTCTGAGGAAGAACGTACCTTTTCGATGGACTGATGAATGTCAAAGGAGCTTTGATGAGTTAAAACATCGATTAACTACGACACCGGTGTTGACTATTCCATCTGGATCTGGAGGATGCGTTGTATACAATGCTTCACACCAAGGGTTAGGGTGATCTTTGATGTAGTATGGTAGAGTGATTGCTTATGCTTCGAGATAGTTAAGGCCTCATGAGTTCAATTATCCAGTTCATGATTTAGAGCTTGCTACAGTAGTCTTTGTTTTGAAAATTTGGAGACATTATTTATATGGTGAAACGTTTCAAAATTTTACAAATCATCGAAGTTTAAGATATCTATTGAGTTAAAAGGAACTGAATATGAGACAAAATAGGTGGATTAAGTTGCTTAAGGATTATGATTTCCCAATAGAGTATCATCCAGGTAAGGAAAATGTTGTAGATGATGCATTAAGCATGAAATCTAATAGTAGTGTAGCACAAATTTAAGCATCGAGAATACCAAATCTAGTTCAACTAAAAGCATTAAAAGTTAGGCTAATTTTAGGACAGAATGAAGCATTATTAGCAACGTTGAAGCTTAGACCGATATTACATTAAAGGATCAGAATAGCTCAAAACAAAGTTTTAGAATTAGTGAAGATTATAGAGAAGTTAAAACAAAATCTGAGTTATGAGTTTGAGTTGAGAAATAATACATTATGGTTGAATAAGAGATTATGTGTACCAGATGTTGATGGTTTGAGAAAGGAAATTTTGGAGAAAGCACACATAGTAGCCTATGTTATGCATCCTGGTACTACTAAGATGTACAATACTTTGAAACAACATTTTTTATGGCTAGGGATGAAGAAGCAAGTGGATGAGTATGTTGCCAGGTGTTTGACATGCCAACAAGTTAAGGCAGAGCATCAGACTTCAGTTGGGAAATTGTAGTCATTACCAATTATAGAGTGAAAATGGGAAAGGATTATAATGAATTTTATTATGGGTTTGTTGAGAACTCTGAGGCAGCATGATGCCATATGGTTCATTGTTGACAAATTAAAAAAATCAGCTCATTTCTTACTTATTAGAGAGAATAACACACTAGATCAGCTAGCTCAGAGATATGTAAATAAGATAGTAAGGTTATGATAGGTAGCATTTGTACATACTTTTCTTAGGATAATTTGTTAGTTAATCATGATAAATTGATTTTTTAATTTTTTTTAGGTTATGTTTTGTCTTATTTTCATATAATTTCATGATTATGTATGAATGTATGTGAATATGCATGAATGTGTGTGAAATAAGTCTTTAAGATTAGGTTTTGCATGAATTTTGCATAGCATTGTTGCACGTCTTTTTCTTACATTATGTTGGTATGAATTGCATGTGTTTTGGGCATGCTTAAGTGATTAATTTTGTTTTAAATTAATAGGTTTGAAGGTGGTTTTGAGGGATGGAAGGATAGAAGAACCAAAGAGAAAGCAAGTCACATGACCCAAAGGAAAGCTGAAATTTTCCTGGGACGACCCATCACTAATGTTAAACTTTCGCAAGATACAATTCTTATTGTTTGTTTTTTAAGAGGAGATATTCAAATTCAAATTTGAGAAATAAAGGCCCAATTTGGATAATAAATCAATAAGATATCACGGATTGAAGTCAAGACTGAAAACAAAGTTTTCTAGAAAATTCCAGCTGGCAACTCCCTCCTTCCTATGTCGTTTTAAGCATTAAATGGTGTATAAAAACTCAATTTTAAACCCTATAAAAGGGGAAGGTCGTGCAAGAAATCCAATGGAGAGAGAATAACGCATTTTTGAGAGAAAAATCAAGAGAATTCAAGGTGGAATCAAAGGTCAAAGAGACACAAAGCTGCCACGATAAAGTTCCAACTTTGCTATTCAACATATAAGCCTTACTTCTTCTCTTTTCTTGCCCCTTTGTTGTATTTTGTTGATCAAGAAGGATGTATGGATATGTTATGAACATGTTGGATCAGATTTTGATGGATTTCTAAGTAGTTATTATGGTTGCCTAAACTATGTAGTACCTCACTTTATTTAAAGTGGCATTAGGAGTAAGTGACAAATGGCTCAATTAAATGGATGACAAGTGGATTGAGTATAATTGAGAAAGTGACCCTTTAAGTTTGTGACAAATGTCACTTTAGACTTGTGACATGTGGAGCAATAGAATGGTGATATGTGTAGCTTTACAAATGGTTACATATATAGCCTTATAATTGGTGACATGCGTAGCCTTAAAATTGGTGACATATATAGCCTTACAAGTACTGATATATTGAGGCTTAAATGAGCGACATGTGGATACTAAAGTAAGTGACACATGGACCAATAAGATAGTAATATATGAACTAATAGAAGGATAGCATATGTACCAATAGAATGGTGACACATGGACCAATGGAATGGTGACACATAGATTAGTTTGACCTTTTTTAATTGTTGAGAAATGGATGAAAAGGCAATAGAAGTGAGAGTGAAGGTCATTCACAAGGTTAGAAGAGGGAGAAAAATTAAAATGAGAAGAGAAGGGGAGAGAAAGGAGAAGAGAACAAGAGAAAGAGAGAAGTTATCAAGGTAAGTTGAAATTCTGGATTCAATTTCATCTTTCTCTTTCAATTTGTCTTACATATTCTTAGAGCATGAATTTGAAGAAACTCAAAGAATGAAAGTCGTAGATATTGGTCTTAAATTGACCTTTGTGAAGTTTCTTGACAAAATAGTGACTAGATTTCGAGTTATGTTGATTTCCATAATACTAACTATGATAGAACCTTATGTAGGAACCTTGTAGTATTTTCTATTTTTTTAGGACATTAGAGTCAGAATTAGTGAAAGTATAAAACATGAAAAATGATTGTTGATGTCTTATTAATGCTTCAGTGAAACAGTTTTGTTAAGAGATGTATTGGTTATGATTTATTGAGGTTTGATTATTGGTTGCCAGTCTATTTCTCACCAAAAATAGGACATAATTTGGATGGAGATTATATTTTAAAGAGAGATGTTGTTTGTGTAATTATTAGATATATTAATACTAATGGAATTCTAGTTTCAGGAGGCTCAAGAATCATGGCATTTGGATCTTTTTAGAGAGAGTTATGATTAAAAGAAGATAGCTTGTTCATGTTGGATCTCGTTTCCGAGACCCAACTACTTATACAGACTCCAAACTGGAACCGAAAATTTGTGTTGGAAATCTTAGACTACTTCTAAAATCTTGATATATTTTTTTTTCATCTTAACATCCATTTTCGGGTCGTAACCGGAAAACAAAACGAAAGAACAGAAACAAAAGCAAATGCTTGAAATCGAAAGCTCGGAACGAAT
>JANZLX010000005.1:29289504-29301073 GCA_025531955.1 Erythroxylum orinocense
GGACCTGCATGTCCGTTTGACGGACATGAGCCTTCTAACCAGTCCGTTAAACGGACTCTCGTGTCCGTTTAGCGGACACAGCCTGTCCTTAGGGTAATCTGACATTCGAGACTGTCCGTAAAGCGGACTTCCGTGTCCGTTTAACTGACACATGGCATACCAACATTCTTTAAGGATTTTTTCAGGTTTCCAACCCTCATTTAATCATGAAACACTTCAAATAAAACACAATCATAACCATTTCCTCTAATTTCATTTAAACCCGGCCCCATAGCTTACAAGCATCAAATTTTAGGGTTCTAACCCGAAGTAGGGGCGGGATGTTACAACCTGAAAGTAGAGCTGCCCCTCCTCTCCATACGTTTCCAATTGGAAAGAGGACGACCATTGCTTCTGCAGCTCCATTTCAACACGTAATCTGGCGTAGCTAATCCTGGACATCCTCGCCGTCGAAGTGTCCATTAGCAGAGGGAGCCCCACCGCACTAGTAATCCTTCCCAGGCCTTCGGTGTTCCAGTATTCGATTGGCACATTATAAAAACGAGCCTAAACCGGCGCCTTTAGAATTTCCACCTTATCTCCACCATTCAGGTGCCATTAACGAAGAAACAAAGGCCGACCTTGAATATGCCACGGACCTCGCTCAACCACAGATTGCTTACCCTACTCAGACGCAAACTGAAATTAGAAATTATTTGAACTAGTGATCAAGATTTCCTGAAGCCCAAATTTAGCCCAAGCTTTCACCAGGAACGATGCACCACCGGATAGGCAAGACGCTTGCCCAAAAAGAAACCAACTAACACTGTGCGAAATTTAGAAGCATCTTTTTGCGCGAGCTCCCTCAGAGGAATAACATAAACCTGATTCTCCTTAATCTCGAGAGGGAAGAAAGATAGTTCCTGAGTCTCAGAGGGGGGCCCTATTCCAACTTCCACAACTAACTTCCAAGTTCTTGTCAGTACCGGAGGAGAGGGCTCCAGAGGGGGGTGGGGAGGTGAGGCCGTTTCGAGAGAGGATGGAGGGTGGCCAGAGGAAGGAGAGTGAATTGAGAGGGGAAGGGAGGAATTTGGGAGTGGACGAGGAGATGGGACGGAGATGGAAGTATTAGGGTTCAAGTTTTCAGAAGGGGAAGGGATTCGTTTTTGGGGAGGGAGGTTAGGGCTCTTAGAAATTGAGGAAGAAGGGACAAGGGACTGAGGAGAACGAGGGGTCGGGGATGAAGAAGAAGAAGCCATAGCTGAGATGAACAATCTCCACCGTTAGGAAAGCTCTAGTCGCTGGAGACGCTCACATCGCTCGCTATGATTATTCTCTCTCTCGAGTTATACTAGTTACAATTATTATCTATACATTCATATAACATTATATTAATTACCATATATATAATTATATTTATTGCAATATAATTTTTAAAAAAATAGTCAACAACAATATCATTTCTTCTAATTTATAAAACTAAAAACATAAAACTAATTTATATTAAATTAATTTATACTTTTTATTAATCGCTTTTAAAATATATGATTTGATGATTTTATTTGTTGTCGCAAAACTCTATTTATTATATATAAATGATAGATTACAAAAAAATTGTTATATTAAAAAAATTATTATAAATATGAAAAGAATTGGTTACGATATTATAAAATCATCGCCAAATATATTTATTTAACGGCAATTACATGAGATCATCGCTAAAGGGCATATACATTACCATAAATCATCGACAATTGGTAAACCTGTGGCAACGTTTGTTAAATTGTCACCAATTGTGAACAACAAATGACGTTGTTGTTGTCGTCTTCGGCTGCAATATTTAAAATTAATAGAAAACGACGTCATTTGTTGTTAGCTTCAACTTTAACATTTTAAATCAAACGAAAAATGACATTGTTTGTTTTAACAATAAACGACGTCGTTTTTCTCTCCTACTCAATTCATGTTCTTCGTCACTTCGTATTTCATAGTTACAACCCAATAACTTTGAGACCCATTTTTGATGTTATAGAGTGATAATTTTCTATTCAAGCAAATGTTTGAGGCTTTGTTGATCAGTATGAATTTAGAACTTTCGTCCAGTAAGTATGGTCTCCACATTTTGATGGTATAAATAATTACCAACATTTCTTTAGCATAAGTCGACCAAGATAGCTTGTTGTTGCCCAAGGCTTGACTCATTAATGCTAATAGGCTTCCCTTGTTGTGATAAGATCGCTCCTATACCTTCGGTTGGAGCATCAGTTTCAACGATGAAGGCCTCATCAAAAGTAGGCATAGCCAGTGTTGGTGTAGTGGCGATGGCGCGCTTTAGTAGCTGGAAGGTTGTGGCTGCTTCATGTATCCAAAAGAATTTCCCTTTCTTTAACAGGTTGGTAAGGGATCGTGCTATTGCATCATAATTTCACACAAAATTTTGATAACAGCGAGTAAGGCCCAAAGAACCATGTACAATAATTGAGTAATATTAGTTAGTGAAGGTCAGTGAAGCACAACTTGATTCTTGCGTGATCAACTTTAATGCCATTTTGGAGTAATAACATGTCCTACGTACTCTAATTCTTACTTTCTGAATATACGCTTCGAGAGTTTGACGAAGAATTGATGCTGCTTCAACACTTCAAACACCTACCGAACATGACCTATATGCTTAGACTAACTGGAACTATAAATAAAAAAAAATGTTGTCAAAAAATACGAGCACAAATTACAAAGGTAAGGCCGAAAGATGGAGTTCATAATTGCCTGAACGTCAGAGGGAGGATTACAAATACCAAAGGGCATGATAAAATATTCATAATGGCCATTGTGAGTGTGAAATGCCTTTTTGTGGATATATGAAAGAGGAACTAGAACTTGATGATATCCTGCTCGTAAATCAAGTTTAGTAAACTAATAAGTGTTACTATAAAGCTCGTCAAACATGTCATCTATTGTTGGAATTGAAAATTAGTCTTTGATAATCACAACATTCAAAGCCGGTAATCAGTACAAAAATGCCAAGTTTCATTTTCTTTAACTAGCAATATTAGAGAAGAGAAGAGACTCGTACTTGGCCTAATGAACCCCAATTTCAACAAGTCATTAATTTTCTTTTCAATTTCTGCCTTTTGACAGTGAGCATAACAATACGTTTTTATATTGGCTGGTTCACGCCCATCTTTGAGGTTAATGTGATGGTTAATTTCCCTTGTAGGAGGCAGTTGTTGAGGCTCTTGAAAGAGGTCCTTAAATTGATTCAGCAAGTATTGTATTTCTGGGCTTTCATCCTGAGTGTCACCATTATTTGATGTTTGAAAGCAAAGTGCAGCAAGCGAAATACTTCGTCGCATTTGTATGTAAATAGACTTCGGCGAGGCTGTCTGAATTTGCTGCGATTTGATGCCTTGTAATATTTTCACTTGATGATTTCATACAAATTCCATGGACAATTACACATAATCGTGCCAAGTTTCTCCAGTCAATCAACTCCTAAGACCACATCCAATCCCCTATGTAGTAAAGCATATAGAGTAAGAAAGAACATGTTACCTTGCATCTCTACCGGAACATTGTCAAACTTTCCCTAGCACTTTAACGGTTCCACCAATAGCAATTTTCACAAAAAAAATGGTTCAGTTGGGATTACTAGTAATTGTATTATATTGACTAGTCTTTTACCTATGAAATTGTGGGTGGAGCAGCTATCAATAAAGGCAACCATTTCTTTATCTTGAATTTTAATATGAACTTGCATGGTTTGATTTGCTGCCACTCCTGTCAGTGCATATAAAGATATTTATATTTAAACTTCCTCCACAATAGTGTCTTCCAAATTACCCTCCATTATCAATAGCTGTGGTCCTTGATATCGACGGCCTGGACTGAATTTTTCATCACAATTGAAACAAAGTCCTTGCATCCTTCTCTTTTGCATCTCATCCCAGGTGAGGCATTTCATTGGTGACATAGTCTTTTACTACCGCTACGGAGGTGACGTTTATGGCATAACGATTGGAAAGTCGAATGATTTTGTGTTGTCTGGCCATCTTATCATCTCTCATTCACGCTAGGCTAACAACCTCCTTCAAAGTTTAGGGTCTGAACATCCGAATGCCATCCGCAATCTCCGCCTTTAGTCCCCCCATGAAAGTCCCTACCAAAGCTTTCTGTTTTCAGCCTTACCTGATTTCCCAATCTTTCAAATTCTGTGGTACTAAGGCAAAGTCCCGGTTTGTTTGACCCTTGATAAAGCCTCGTTAAAATCCTTGCAATCAGTTGGCCCGAAGCGAGACAAAAGTTCTTCTACGAAGATGGACCCAGTAATTTCCTTCCCTTCCTCTTTATAAGCTCGTCACAACCATTACCACCATTGATTGGCTTCACCTTCAAGGTGGAACGAAGCTAACGAAACTTTTTATGTTTCCAGCATTTCATGATAATCAAAGAATTGTTCCACACAAGTAAACCATGGTATGGGGTCGTCAACAGTGTATTTAGGAAATTCTAGTTCAGCTAACTTTGAAGAAAACATTGGTCGTGCTCCTTCATTCCCTTCTTTTTGATAGCGTGTTCGTCCTGTAGTGGAATAGCCATGGCTAGAAGCAACCTTAGTTTTGGATACGAAGGCTTTCGATATCTTGCTAAGAGTGCTCAAGCTGCCGAAATTTGTCAGCTACTCCAAGTTCCAAATGACTGACTGCATCATGAGGTCCTCCAAGTTCAGCTTCCAGATTCTCGATGCACTTTTTATTGGTAGTCACGACAACCCTGACACCAATTAATAGCAACCTGAGCGAGCAAATTAGCAATGGCGAATTTAATTCTACTTCGAGCGAGAATTGAACCCCAAGTGAAGTTCAAATGTTTTTTTTGTCCATCTTATTGCTTTTCAAGGAATTAAAATAAATACAAGAAAATAATAACTAATTTCCTAAATAAAAGTAAAGGCAACAGCTAATAGCAAGAAATGAGCAACAGAGATTTAATTTATTAATAACTACTTGACTTTTTCTAGGCAACTTGTAGACCAAAGTCATCTGTTGCAAAGTCTCCACGCCGTAAGACACTTGCTGCCAATACTCCACATACTTAGTCCACGTACTTGGGATTTTTGAATTGTGTCCTTACAGAATTTCTAATTGTATCAAAAGGCTAGTATATGAGGAGTTGGTATGGGGGATTTCTTCAAAATTTAAGCGCGGGTTCGCTTTTAATAGCTGAATTATGAGGATTCTACTCAAGACTACCCCTCACATAAGATTTGAGTTATCGCTGAGTGGCTCATTGGAGGTTATAAACATTCTTTCTTCTTCAAATCATCTTATGCTTACAGATAATTCTTTGATGGCAGGTATTCACAGGTTAATTCAACAAGCGTGGGAGGTCCAAATACAACATTATCTACAGCGAAGACAACCAGTGCGCTGATCGTTTGACTGCTCAAGCCTACTCTACTAGCCCAGGATTGCATCTACTTCAAGAGCCTTCGTTGACTATTATTGATCTTTTACAATAGAAGATGGCAGGAGCTCTTTACCGCAGAACTCTACGGTCGAGGAGTGTGATGACCAACGTGGCGAGTGATTAGTTTCTTTTGTAGCTTTATTTCCCGTGTAAGGAAAAAAAAAAAAAAAGAGGCTAGTATATGGACTCGATTTCCTTGTTCCTTCTTCTTTATCTACGGTAGAAACTTGCTCCTCTTGCCATAGTTTGCTCCTCATCAGTAATCCCTGCTATTACTAACCCTAAGTGGCATTTAGTACAGGAGCAATTGGAATTTATTATCAGGCCATGGTGCTTCGTGTAATGGAGTTAGTAGTACTAGTGTTGGCATGAGTGTCTGAGTTGAACCTCAGTTTTTGGCAGTCAACTTTCGCACTACATTGCAGTGCCTATTTCTGAAGATGGAGAAGGAAAATAAAAGGAGGCCTTCAACATTAAGGTTTACTTATTTTTAAATTTATTAAACAATAAAATAATTAAGTGGAAAAAATAGAACATGCCCAAAAACTTTATTCTGATGTGGGTCATCATTCTTAGATATGTTAAAAGAGACTTTAACATTGGGATTTTTTCATAATAAATTGTAAATTGGAGCATTTTAGTATTACTTTTAAAGTTCAGGTTAGTATTATAAAATTGAGTAAAGTTTGAAAATTTTTTTACATATCCATCTCCTAATTTAACTCTCAAGTTATTCAAAATCAACAAGAGCTTTCTTTTTATTGGCTGATTAGTCAAAATTTTTAAAACCCCATTTGAGAAATTATTCTCACTCATAATTTTCACAGAAGCCAATAATAAAACACAAGCTTGATAACTGCCTTGAAACTAGAAACCAAGAACTCATTAGTCAAATTTGCCAATTTCTATAACCTAACAAAAATCACAATGACCTAAGTGCACGAATTCAACAACACAATTTCTCACCAAATAACAAAACAATTTAATAAATTATGTTTCGTTCACTTGAATCTCCATAGGAACTTTATATATTATCCTAAAAACATAATAAGCAATGAAAAAATATTTTCAAAAATTAGGGTTTTGTATTTTAAATTTTAAAACACATTATTTAAGATCCTTTCATTTTTAATTTTTTTATGCGTGTCTAAATAGGCCTAATAAAAACTGACATGTCTACTCTATTTTATTTTGAATATGTCACGTTAACTTTTTATTAATAAATATTAATGAAATTACTTAAGTGAATGAAGACATTGAGATAAAGAACTACAATAAGAATCTTTTATGTTAGAAGAATTAAATAGGAAAATTCTTAAAATCAGAGTACTAAAAATATAGTTGTACTATATACATCATACATTATAAAATATTGCTTTCTAGTTGAACAAACACATATTTCTTCAAATTTTAATTAAATTAGTCATGAATTCTTAGAGAAGTAATCATTGAATTCGTAACAAATTTTCTAAATAAATGTCTTCCACAATTATGCAATGACGATTCAGTAACTTGTTAAAATTAAAATGATATATTGACAGACATTAAATGTATTCGATTACATTTTCAAAGTTATTAGTGAAGAATTAATTATGTTCATAGTTGTTAATCTTGCATGTTAAGTTATCCACAAGTATTTACAATAATTGTATTGATAACTTTTTAAAAAAAGTTAGAAATACAAAACAAAGACTTTTCAAGAGGTAAGAGATTGTAATACTACTCTTGCATATTTAACTTCAGAGTTTTGATATAATCAAGTTCATTAATGTCGGAATGCATTAGTGTTTGTAATTATTGAATTGATAGTTGAGGAGTAGTATTTTATGTTAGCAATCACCTTTCAAGATAGGACAAGTAACATTTGTTATAATATGATATGATTCACATTTATCATAATATGCATACTCGATTACTAACAAATTGTTTGATAACCGATTTCTTGAATTTTGTGTAATACATAACAGTACCTTAGTTACTTATCCCAGATCGAATGTGAAAGAACAAGAAACAAATAAATGAGGAAATACCTGATTTTGGTCTCCGTAACTTCAAACGGGCTTTCCGAAGCTGAAAAGAGAGCGAATCCACCGTCGTATTCACGGGAACTCCTCTTTGGGACGCGGTAAGGTTTTTCTATAGTTTTCTCAAAATGTAAGCTCTCTTAACGGGTCTGAGAATCCTCACGCTTACGATTGATTATATTAGCAACTGCAGGAGACATTAATCTTTATAGATAGCTTCCATATCATACTCCCCTATTATAAGGCTAATATAGGTCCAGTCCACACTTATTGAAATCCATTTACACAGACTTCGATCCATTGATTTAAATCATTTATTGAGCCACTTTATTATCTTTATCTTGATCAAATTACGTAACTTAATCGATAAGTTATTAAAAAACTAAAAAATGCAATTAATAGTTGTCCAACTTTATAAGAAAGGATAAAATTGTCCAACATTCTCCTTTTTGGACGAGTATTAATTACAATTTTGACTCTGGTTTAAAAACAGTTTAAAAACTCGGTTAAGCTACGCTACTGAATTAGTCGACTAAGTTTTAAAAACAAAACATTTGATCCAAAGATAACGAAAGTCCATCATTCCGTCCTGCAAGGCTTTCGATACCGAAAAGTATCAAATGCATGTGCCATGTGTGACACAGATCCAATACAATCATGTATACCTAATACCTTACTCATATGAAAGGAAAAATAGAGTGTGGCAAACTAGGATGATACCTTTATGATCTAAATTATATCATCTTCGTTTGTACGTCTCGATTTCTCCAACTTTATGCTAAACTACATTATAGAAATTCTATTTTCTCTCACCGAATGCTAAACAACATTAGAGAAAACGTGTTTCCTCTCACCAAATGCTAAACTACATTAGAGAAAACCTTGATGTTCTCCAACTGAATGCTTAACTGCAATAGAGAACACCTTTATGCTCTCCAACTGAATGCTGAACTGCATTAGAGAACATCTTTATGGGATTAAAAACTTATATCCCCCTATGTCATGTCAAATTTTATAGATATCCGTTTAAAACTATATGTGTCTAAATGAAATATGTACAAAGTCAATCTATATATATGCCCAATGACCTTTAAATGCTTAAGATCGACACAAATCTTAAGACTTTTATACGTATTATGACAATGTATGATAACATGTATTACTGAGGATAATGATGATCATTTTTATTAATGAATCATCATACTGTCATAATATATCAAAATGTACAAATGTACATTAGGTAAACATAACAATCCCCTAACTAACAATGTTTAAGGACGTCAAAACACTCATACTGTATACTTGTGTCACAAATACAAGTGGGTGAAGTCCTTTAGTTAAAGGATCGGCTAACTTTTTCTCAGTCTTTAAATGCTCCAAACCTTAATGTCACCTTTTGTATCAACACGTTTATGACCAAATAATTGACCTTTAAATGCTATGAACCAGTGATATTCTTTGTTGTTATTAAACAACACGACAAGAAGATTACCACGGTACAACCAAATTGGTCTAGCCACTAAATCAACTACAAATAACTAAAAAATCAAGTTTCTAAGCTAAACCGTATGTGAAACAGCCTCATAGCATGCACTTTGCATACATAATCAAAGAAGTTACCCGTGTTTACTTGACACATTTCCACGACACTGTACCATCTACAAACTTAAAATTGTAACCTTAAGTAAACTTTCGATCATTTGGACACATGACTAAAATCTGAATCTAAATACAAAACATTCCTCATGACCTTTTTGTTTACTTTATTCTTTGGATACTATGCCAAAAATTATCTCTCATTATGAGAGATAGGTGCTACGATAGGTTTACTGTTAACCATATTAAACCTTTGTAACGCATACTCAATGTATGCATTATATGAGGGTTTTGATAAGTGTTGAGATATGTCTCGATAAATCTAAATAATTAGGACAGAAGATGTTGCACCAAGATCCTTCATGTCAAAGTTCTTGAACAAAAGTTGCTTAACCTCATACAACATGGTCAAGTAATTGGACGTAAGGAATATATCATCCACATGCAGTAATAGGAAGATAACTTTGCTCCCCCTGACCTCATAGTACATGAATATTTTCTTTCAATGATTGTGGTCAATAGGCTCACTCGGTTTTCAATCCCTTATTTGGTCATTCACTTTCTTAACTAGTTCCTCATTATGTTTCAGATCACTCACAATTTTTCGACTTTCTGTGTCGATAAAACCAATATCATATCATATCAATATTTCCTTAATGTACTCAAGTATATCACATTTCGACTCTGAGACATCTTTTACCATTAGCTCTAACTTATAATAATTTCATACAGACCAATTCATATTGGGCTTAGCAAATCCTTTTTCCTAACCTGAATACACCTTGAACTCTATGTAAGCACACCTTGGCAAGGAGATACCCTTAAAGACAATTCATCTTTCACTTAATAATTCACATCACTTTAGTGTCAGTTCATTTAAATCTTATGTCTATCTCAATGTATTCCTGGTCTTTGGCGTGGATTCACCTAATTCATTCATCTTTCTTGAATCACCTAATTTCTAATACTGATCTATTTCACTTATCAACAACCTCTCCAATCAATCTGACATTCCATCATTTTTAGGCCTTAATCATCACAATAAAAAAGCGAACGACTCTTTTGGTCATCTAACTCCTCATACAATATTTTAATGAAATCACTTTGATAACGATTGTGATGTTTAAAGTCAAATAGAACTATACATTGATCTTATATCCCTACTGAACTCCAAACTATAAACTTTAAGCATATTTTCGACAGTTAAGACCGTCAACAATTCAAACATTCGGTCACTGATTTTACGTTCTTAGCCACTACATAATGTTTCGACTTATTCCTACTAGGATGTATAGCTTAAGTTACCATTTGTACTTTGCTAACAATTTCTTTGCTCAATCATCTATATCAGTACATATACTTCTTATTTAACTCACAAAGTATCGTTTTCTCCTATTCAACCTCAGAATTCGTATTCATTTTCGATTTCCTAGTACATACACTGCTATTGAATTCTCCATTCAATGCATCTGATTATAACTCTAACTTTACCAGTATAACACTCATTTATACAATCAAAATCCTTCAAAGAATTCTATCTATTACCTCAGTCTCATATTCAATTCTTTCATCTCAGTATTCACCTAAAAAATTACGTGATCTGCATATTTCAAAATATTTCTATACTTATAATGTCTTCAAACTTTCAGCACAATCACTATGGTAGCAAGTTTCGATTCATATATCAAATAAGCATTGAGGTTTCAATTATCTCCATGCGTATGAAATCACTTCATCATGCTGCATTGGATTTTAACCTTATCTCTTACACAAACATCATTGCATCGTATAAAATCTCCAAATCCAGACGATATAATTCATATCGGTTTTATAATTCCTCAAAAATTCCCTTTACTTTCATCACTTATACAATGTACACGTTTGTTCCTCAATTATTCAAACCATTCTTTCCAAATTTTCAAATACATTTAACAGGTCATCAAATTTTTGCTTGGATCGCTTAAATCTTCAATACCATAATACTGTCAGGGGTAATTGTTAACTCAAACAATTATTATCAAACTCCATGTTCCCATGATTAGTTCTCGTAATTCCTTAAGTAACTAATTCCTCAATGAGGTAACACCGTCTCACTTTATTTTCACATCCATATTAATTCAAGAGCATATCTACAACTAAAATTTCGTCACCATATTCACTAACATAATCACTAATACTGAATTTATGTCTACCAAATCAGACTAAGTAATATTTCTTATTTCTAAATATCCACAAACTTTCATTTGCTCATATCATGAAATGCCCATGTAAGATCCTAATACTGGCGCTCTGATACCACAAATGTGTATTATTGCTCGTCATACAAACGTGAGCGTAATCCAAAGAAATCATGAAACTTAAAGTCTCATACCATTTCTATGATCCTTTTCCATAACACATCTCACTTATATATATGTATGTAACAATAATTCACAATCAAAATAATCATATCAAATCGATAACTTCCTCAAGTATACCTAATTTCAACTCAACCTTATATATAT
>JANZLX010000005.1:29301173-29312507 GCA_025531955.1 Erythroxylum orinocense
AAATGCATGTATGAAATGTTTCGTACATTTTGGAATGTTTATTTTTGAATGCTATTCTTCCGCGAAATGTTTTGGTTTGTTTATACTGTCTCGTGTAGTATCCACATATCCTCCCAGGGGGTATTAGGGTGTTACATTTAGTACACGTAAGAAACTTAACATGTATGTTAGACTTAGTGCGAAAGAGAAAATAAAGGAAACCAACCTCCAACTATTAACAAAATGTAACGAGAGAATTGTATTTAGTAGAGATATTAAAAAAAAATTGACTTTAGATGTTGTAAAATTAAACTTACTAATTAGATTCTTTTAATTCATAGTTATCTAACTTGATGGTGCATTATCCTTATAAGTACTAATAGAGGCCCAAAACCATTAAAAACTTTAGTTAGAATATTATTCTTACTTTAAAAAACCTTTTAAATGGTATTTATTAAGGGAGTTTATTTTGAAACAATATTGGACTATTTGTTAAAAAACTGTAGCAAGTGATGATTTAGCCATATTTTTAGTATCATATTTAATGCATTTTTACTTATTTATTTGAGTGTTTTGATTGACTGTAGTGCTTAAGTTATCTATATTTTGTTTTAGGTCTTTTTCACTAGCTTAGAGCAAAAAGGAATGAGTTCAGACAAGTTTGAATTAATTTAGAACAGTTATGATTGAGTTTATAGAATGTATTAAAGTGTACATAGTTGTGTTGGAGAATTTGGAGGAGTGTTGAGTATTTTCTAGGAAACATGCCTATGTTGGCTTAAAACACATGCATGTTAAATAGTGAGAAGGTCATATTGACAGTACACACCAGTTTCTATGCATATATTAGCTCCAAAAAGTGTTATGCGTCTATTTGAATTACATAACCATTAATACGCCCTTGTTGATACTCGTGTATCTTTCAGAATTTAAATTTCAAATTTTAAAAGCTAATATTGAGTGGTGAAAGGACAAAGAGGTTTGGAAAACACAAGGAAAAAACCTATGGTGGCACAGAGCCTGCGAAACAACCAACGAAACCTCTTTAGAGCAAATTTTCATCAAGTTAGAATGAAATTTTTAGGGATTTTAGGGATTTCACTCATATCATCTTTGATTTTCAACTTTTTCTTTAGTTTTGATGTTTTGTTTTCTGTGAGTGAGTTAAATTCTTTTTGGTATCTGGAAAGAACCTCAGGATGGACTATGTAGTGACTTTATTTTAATTTAATTTATTATTTCATTTCATTGAAATTAAATTATGTGTTCTTATTTATTCTTGAATCATATTGGTAATGCCGATTCACGTATGATTTCATGCAATTAAGATTAAGAAATCCAAGAAAGCAAGTGAAAATTTGGCTAAATCAAAAAGATACAAAGAGTTACGTGTCCATCAATGTGCCCATATTAATGGCCATGTTGAGTTATATTAATCAGAAACATAGTCATCTTTCACCTAGAGAAGAGGTGCCAAATAGTTGCAATAAAATGAATGAACATCAACATGTCGATAATGGTGACCATGTTGTTGAAAAATCATCGTAAGTCACCAACTCGCCCATCAACATGCCCATGTCAACAAAATTAGGTAAGTTGTATAAGAAACGACAAGATACGTAGCCACTAATATGCCTATGTTGGAGACCATGTTTGCATTTTGTTTACATTTTTCATGTTTTTTTAAAAAATTAGAAAGTTACACACCCACTATCTATGCTATTGATTTGCGTAGATTTTTAAATGATTTGATTTTAGTGTCAACATGATTGTGTTAAGTCCTAACACACGTAGGTGTTAGAATCCAACCGTTATCGAATCACGGGCACAGCGAAAAACAAAATTTTTTACGAATTTCGAGTGGATCCCAATAATTGATTAAAATTGAATAAAAAAAAATTTGATTTAGAAATAGTACCTTGTTAACTTTCCGAATAAAAATCTTTGAATGTTTTCTCTGATTGATCAATCACCAGCTGTCCAATTGTCCAGCCTCTGATAGTATCTACAGAGCAATTCCCAAACTGATTTGAGAGGAAGAAGACAAAAAAGTGATAGCTTCTAAAAAGCACTTCCCTTTAAATAGAAAAACTATAGCAATCTTTTATTAAAATTAAATCTCCTTAATTATAATTAGAACCAAATTCTAATTCTAATTAATTTAATTTTAATAAAATCAAATATCTCATATTTGATTCCCAAAAGTTTCTCAAACTTTATAATTAAGTCCAACTTAATTAAATTTATTTTTCTTTCACAAATTGCTTTTTGATGTGTGACCTATTAGGTTCCTAATAAATTGGCAATAATTATAAATTCTAATTCTAATTTACAATTAGAATTAGATAAAATAAAACTCATTTTAATTTATCTTTAATTCTCTAATTAAATAATTTATAATCATAAATCATGATTGACATTTAGTAATATGTCATGATTACCTAAATATCAATAATGTCAAAATGATTGACTTAACTTGTCCATGCATGACTATAACGTATAATTTAATCCTTTCGTCATTCAATATTTTAATTGGACAGAGTATAGATATAGTATCTACTCTTATCATCCAATCATATTAGTTCTTACTAATTAGTAATTGATTTATAATTGAAATTTGAAAACTCTTCTGGCCAGAGAATTCTATAAATTGTTACTAATTAAGAACAACAGAATATTCTCTCTAATTACTTTATAGTGACAAATCCTATATTGACTTACTCAACTATCTTTATATGGTTCATACTGCATCCAATTATTACCGACTGGACTATCCTAGGACAATTCATAAGTAGCATCAAACACATAGTAATTCTCATACTAGATACCTTGGTAATTTTAAGTCTAAGGATCAATTATACAACCATCATTATTAAATAATCCATAGACACATAAATAATATTCCATTCAGAATCGGGTCAGTTCAGCGACTTATTCTCTAATAATCACCGAAACATTAGTTTAAGTGTCTCTATACTTTAATTTATGAGATCAATTACTTTCTTCATAAGAAAGAAATATAATGTGTGCTAGTTTTACCGTTTCAATAATATCCAGTCTTGATAAAACTATAACTAGGTATATTTAGGAATAACACATAAGTGTAAATTGAATCTCATAATTATGATCTCATCATAATTTTAATTACAAAGTAATTATTCCAAGGATTTTATATTTAGTATTAAAATATAAAATATTAATTAGATTAATACACAAAGATAAATAAAGCCTTTTCATTAATAAAAAGTAATGTCATACATTAATTTGCATCCAATTGATTAGCTGCAAAGGCATAAACTAACAATCTCTCACTTGCACTAAAGCCAATCACCTATGAATCTAATGCCATATCCATCCATATGACTTTTATGTCTCTTTTAAGACAATGACTTAGTAAGAGGATCTGTTAGATTCTTTTCAGTGGGAACTAGCTCCAATGTTATGTCTTTTCACTCCACTATCTCCCTGATCAAGTGAAACTTCCTGAGTACATGTTTGGACCGTTGATGAGACCTGGGTTCCTTCACTTGTGCAATAGCACTTTTGTTATGACAATACAATACCATGGGAGCAACAATGCTAGGAACCACTCCAAGTTCAGTGATGAACTTCTTAATCCAAACTGCTTCCTTTGCAGCCTCTGATGCTAAAATGTACTTTGCTTCGGTTGTTAAATCTGCGATGGTTAGTTGTTTGGAACTCTTCCAACTAACTGCACCATATAAAGAGTAAAAATATATCCTGACTGTAATCTACTATCATCTTGATCAGTCTAGAAACTGGCATTCAAATAACCTTGAACTCTTAGCTTAGTTCCTCTATTGACCAGAAAAACATCTTTAGTCCTTCTTAAGTACTTCAAGATGTTTTTCACAACAGTCCAGTGACCCTTACCAGGATTAGCTTGATATCTGCTTGTTATGCTCAAAGTATAAACAACATCTGGTCTAATACATAGCATTGCATACATGATTGATCCAAATGCCAAAGCATATGGAATATAATCCATTTTACCTCTCTCCTTTTGTGTCTATGGACACATACTCTGTGAGAGAGAAATCCCATACTATATAGGTAAGAATCCCCTTTTGGAATTCTCCATGTTAAACCTCTTTAGCACTTTATCTATATACGTGGATTAAGATAATCCAAGCAACATTTTTGATCTATCTCAATAGATCTTTATACCTAGTATATAGGCTACTTCTCCCATATCCTTTATGGAAAAGTTCTTAGACAACCGTATCTCAATAGACTGGAGCATTGAAATGTAATTTCCAATAAGTAATATGTCATCCACATAAAGCACTAAGAAAATGACTGCATTCCCTCTTACCTTCTTGTAAACACAAGATTCATCCATATTTTTTATAAAATCAAACTCTTTGATTGTTTCATCAAAACAGATGTTCCAACTCTGTGACGCTTGCTTAAGTCCATAAATGGACCTTTACGACTTGCATACTTGATCAGGAAATTCTTTGGATTCAAAACCCTCAGGTTGTTTCATATACATATCCTCTTACAAATTCCCATTGTGAAATGTTGTTTTGAGATCCATTTGCCAAATTTCATAATCATGGTATGCTACTGTAGCCAATAAAATCCTTAAGGATTTAAACATTGCTACTGATAAAAAAGTTTAATTAAAATTAACTCCTTGTTTTTGTCTGTAACCTTTCGCCACCAACCTCGCTTTGTACGTATGTACATTTTCATCTATGTTAGATTTTATCTAAAAAATCCATTTGCACCCAATCGGTACTATACCTTCAGGTGCATTCACCAAAGTCCATACTTGGTTAGTGTACATGGATTCCATTTTGGATTTAATGGCTTCTTGCCATTTTAAAGAATTGATGTTTGACATTGCTTCTTTAAAAGCAGTAAGCTCATCATTTATAAGTGATACGTTATCCTTTCCATGCTCAATATGTAGATCTAATCTAGTGGGAGGATAACTTATCCTACTAGTTCTTTACGGACTATGTGTTTCTTGAATTCTTGGTTGTACATCATATGTATCAACTTGAGGTTCTTGTTCCATGTCGATGTGAATTTGTGGTTCTTAAACTTCTCTAAGTTCAACCTTACTCCCACTACTTTCTTTAAGTGCAAATTCTCTTTCTAAGAATGTAACATGTCTTGATATGAACACCTTTTGTTCAATAGAATGATAGAATTGGTAACCGAAAGTTTCTTTCAGATACCCCATAAATTTGCATTTATCTAATTTAACTTGAAGTTTATCAGATATAGCACGCTTCACGTAAGCGTCATATCCCCAAATCTTTAAATGTGATAATCCAAGTCTTCTACCTGTCTATATCTTATATGATGTCTTATTAACCAATTTAGATGGAACTCTATTTAGAAGATAAATTACGGTTTCAATTGCGTATCTCGAAAAGGATATAGGAAGGATTACATGATTCATCATGGATTGTACCATATCTAATAGTGTACGATCTCTCCTCTTAGAAACTCCATTATGTTGCGGAGTTGTAGGAGGAGACCATTGTGAGAGAATCCCATTTTCTTTTAAGTAACCAAGAAACTCGTGGTCTAAGTATTCACCACCTCGATCTGATCTAAGTGTCTTAATACTTTTGTCAGTTTGTTTCTCTACCTTTAGTCTAAATTCTTTGAACTTTTCAAATGATTCAGACTTTTGTTTCATCAAGTATACATAACCATATCTGGAATGGTCATCTGTGAACGTAATGAAATATGAGTATCCACCTCTAGCATTTGTAGATATAGGTCCACATACATCTGAATGTACTAATTCTGGTAACTCACTAGATTGTTGTCCCTTTCCCTTAAAGGGTGGTTTGGTCATCTTTCCCAATAAACAAGATTCACAAATTTCATATGATTCATAATCAAAAGATCCAAATATCCTTCTTTATGCAATTTTGTTATTCTAGTTTCACTGGTATGACCTAACTTACAACGCCATAAATAAGATGAAGTTTGGTTACTTAATTTACTTTTCTTGTTATTTATGATAAAAATTGGCCTTTCTAGATCTAACTTATATAAACCATTTTTAAGCAATCCATATCTATAAAAAAACATCATCGTTATAAAAAGAACAACTGTTATTTTTAATTATAAAGACAACTCTATTCAAATCCAAATGAGAAATAGAAATGATGTTTCTTGTAATAACAGAAATATAATAACAATTATCAAGTTCTAATATAAGGCCAATAGAAATGATGTTTCTTGTAATAACAAAAATATAATAACAATTATCAAGTTCTAATATAAGGCCAGAAGGCAAAGCTAAACTACAAGTCCCTATAGCTAATGCAGCAACTCTTACTCCATTGCCAACTCGTAGGTCCACTTCGCCTTTCTTCAATGATCTACTCCTTGATAACAGCTACATGTTATTACAAACTAGTATTTAATACCCAAGAATGTAGAACAAAAGTAGAATGATTGATCTCAATTATAAACATACCTGAAGAACTAGCTTCATTAAGCCTTTTATCTTTCAGGCTAGCAAGATAAGTTGGGTAGTTCCTTTTCCAATATCCATTGACTCTGTAATTAAAACATATGCCCTTATCACTGGTCTTCTTCTTGACACCTCCTTTAGCTTTTACTACATTAGTAGAAGTCTTACGTTTCTTGTTATTATTCTTCTTAAAGCCCTTTTTCTTACTTTTAGAATAACTAACAACAAGCACAGAACTAGGTTCCTTCTTAAGGCACCCTTCCGCAGTCCTAAGCATATTCAACAGTTCAGGCAATGTCATGTCCTTCTGATTCATGTTAAAGTTTATGACGAATTGTGAAAAGTTCGAACTCAAAGATTGCAGTACCAAATCAATGCTTAACTTGTGGTTCATGAAAAAGCCTAATTGGGCCAATGTTTCAATATACCCAATTATCTTTAGCACATGAGCATTAACTGAAGATCCTTTTGTCATTTTGCATTGAAATAACGCTTTGGAGATTTGACATCTCTTAACCCTACTTTGTGCATCAAATAACTCCTTAAGATGCAGTATCATAGTAGGTGCATCTATGTTCTCATACTGCCTTTGAAGTTCAGGAGACATATAAGCTAACATCATGCTTGTAGCTTTTTCAACGTCATTAATATAACGATGATATTTCTCCCATTCTTCATCAGTAGCATCTAAACAAGCTTCAGATGGAGTAGGAGTATCAAGAGCGTACAACTTCTTCTCTTACCTACGAAATATTTTTAGATTTCGTAACCAGTCTAAAAAGTTAGGTCCAGTTAGCTTATTAGCATCCAAGATGCTCCTCAATGTCAGGTTTGTACTCATCTTCAAATTCAATAATCGAAAAAACATAAAAGGAGCATAAATTAGTTTATATACAAAAACATCAAATAAAATAAGGACTTTAAAATTATTTGATTGCTCCCACTATTTTCTACAAAATAATAACCCTCACTATTATATCGAAAAATTATCAAATAATTTCTTAGTAGACTAGGATCTTATTTAAAATTAATTGATCTTGAGTTTACTCAACAAACCACCTAAAATTAAATTAGGTAGAAAACAACTTTTCAATCACATCTTATATGACTCCTAGTATCGTTAGGTGACAACTTTTGCCAAAATATATTCAAATATATTATTCCTAACTCTGTCTCTAAATTTATATGATCATGAGTTTACTCATCCAAATCATACAATTTAAGTTAAGTAGAACCCATTAATTTAAGATAAAACATATTCGGGTTAAAGTAACCTTGAGTTTACTCAACAAGTCAAACAATAAACAGAATTCTGGTTTTATTATCAAATAATAGAAGAAAACTATCACGTTCGTAACACGTTGTTAATATTTTATTAAGGGATTTAAAAATTTAAATTTTTTTTGATCTCATCAAAATAATATAATCTCATTATATTTATAATTTCAAAGATAATCCAATTATGAAAGAAATTATTTAAAACTTTGGCTTGATTCTAATTGTTGATTTGATCATAAATTTAATTTAATAATTTAACTCTTAAAAAATTAAATTAAATTCCAAAACCTCTCCTAATAAATATTCCTTTAAAAACAATTTGATAAAAACATTTTTCAATTTTATTAGGACTGGAAATTAATTTAATCTCTATTAAATTAATTACAGACAATTTTGCGTTTTAAAACATTTTTTAAAACACATAAAATAAAGGGTTTGGGGTGTCTAGCGCCAGATGGTAACACGTGAAAAGCTTGTGGCACGTGTAATGCACGTGCCCACGCGGTCAAAGGAGTTGACTGGCGTGTGGTAGGAGACATTCTTTGAGGACGATGGGCGCGTGTCCAGAAAACCTTCTCCTCTCGAAACCGCCCCTTCCCACATTCTTTTGCAACTACTCTTAACCTCCCTCATGTGTTAAACCGTAGTGCACACGCCAATCAACATCTATAGGAGACGTTCCTCGAGGACGATGGGCACGTGTCCAGAAAACCGTCTCCTCTCGAAACCGCTCCTTCCCACGTTCTTCTGCAACTACTCTTAACCTCCCTCGTGTGTTAAACTGCAACCCATGTTTCAACCACGTTGTCTCAAAACCGTCACACTGGTGAACACATTGTCGTCCTCTGCGCCACCGTCTACCGTCATCGAATTGACTAAGTAACACCATCTATGTCGTCACCCCTAGCGACGCCAACGATTGGCGTTGTTGGCGTTGCTTGTCACAAGCAGCCTTCTAGTGTTGCTAGCAACGCCGACCATAGGTGTCACTTGTCACTAGTGGCGATGAGCGATACCAGTTTCCGTAGTGAACATAAAAGCAAGGAGACAAATTGTGCATAAGCATTCAATATAGGCAGTAAACAAAACCATAAGAGGAAAACAAAAATGCAAAATCCAGGCATCTAAAACAATAACCCAGAAAATTAGGGCTTTATCAATAGGTGCGGTAAATGTAAATCCACTAAACCCAGATGACACATATCGCATATAGTGTTCACAGATGAAAGGCAGTAAGAATTAGGGATTTCAAAACATAAACCCGCAAGGCATGCATCTTCAAGAGGCAGAGAAGAAAATTCTAGATGGGAAAAAGGATGCAATTGTGAATAAACAAAAGGGCTTTGGAAAACATTTTTCAGAAATCAAATTGTACAGTCATCATATATGCATTCTAGATTCAATCGTATGATAGAAGAAAAATTAGGTTTTCGACTGTTGTTCAGAAACATAACATATATAAGTAGAAAACATATACATTTGATGATCACAAACAAACAGGAAACAATTTCCTGGAAATAGCTTCGGGTATAATAAAAAAGAAGTATAATAAATCAAATCAACAATAATCAAGCATCTAATTCAAGATTAACAATTAAAGAACGCTCTGATAACTCTGTTGGAATCCAACTGTGATTGAATCATAGGCGTAGCAGAAAACAAAATTTTATACAGATTTTAAGCGGATCCCGATAATTAATTAAACTTGACTAAAATAAAATTCGATTTAAAAATCATACCTTGTTAGCTTTCCGAAGAAAAATCTTTGAATCTTTTCTCTGATTAATCAATCACTAGCTGTCCAATTTTTCATCCTCTGTTGGTATCCACAAAGCAATTCTCAAACTGCTTTGAGAGGAAGAAGACAAACAATGCTAGCTTCTAAAAATCTCTTCCCTTTAAATAGAAAAATCATAGCAATCTTTTATAAAATTAAATATCCTTAATTATAATTAGAATCAAATTATAATTCTAATTAATTTAATTTTAATAAAATCAAGTATCTCATATTTGATTCCCAAAGTTTCTCAAACTTTATAATTAAGTCTAATTTACTTAAATTGATTTTTCTTTCACAAATTGCTCTATGATGTGTGACCCATTAGGTTCCTAATAAATTGGCAATGATTATAAATTCTAATTCTAATTCTAATTTACAATTAGAATTCGATAAAATAAAACTCCTTTTAATTTATCTTTAATTCTCCAATTAAATAATTCATAATCATAAATCATGATTGACATCTTGCAACATGTCATTATTATCCAAATATCAGGAATGTCAAAGTGATTGATTTAACCTGTCTATGCATAGCTATAATGCATAATTTAATGTTTTCGTCATTCAATATTCTAATTGGACAGAGTATAGATATAGTGTCTACTCTTATCATCCAATCATGTTTGTTCTTGCTAATTAGTAATTGATTTATAATTGAAATTTGAAAACTCCTTTTCAAATATCAATTCACTCTGGTCAGAGAATTCCATAAATTATTACTAATTAAGAACAATAGAATACTTTCTCTAATTACTTTGGAGTAACGAATCCTATATTTACTTTCTCAACTATCTACATATGGCTCATACGGCATCCAATTACTACTAAATGGACTATTCTAGGACAATTTATAAGTAGCATCAAAATACAGTAATTCCCATACTAGATACCTTGGTAATCTCAAGTCTAAAGATCAATTATATAACCATCATTATGAGACAATTCATGGACACATAAATAATATTTCATTCTGAATTCTCATAATTGGGTCAGTTCATTCAAAAACGACGTTGCTTTTAAAACAACGATCGGGTCATTGGTTGGCTCCTTGACTTGTGGCTTGATCAACTCGAGCTAAAATTGACATTCATAAACACACCCGTGTAATTTGTCATCTTATTTTTTCTTACATAACCTAGACATATGCTTGTGTTCTAAGCTGTGTTAAACTAAGTCATAACACGTTTGAGTTTCATTCTAATATAGAATTGCAATTTCTGTACCATTAAATGAAGTGATATACATTCAGTAGTGAAGCTACCAAATAATTTTTTTTAAAAGAATATATATATGCTGTATGCATATAGAGGTTGCCAAACGAATGTAGTTGCCTAATGCCCATGGTGGATTGTCAGACACTGATACTGTCAGACATTAGGCTCTAAGGCCCAAACACGCTCTAACAATAAATAATATATAATATAATAGTAGGGTCTAAATGCTTTCCTCGTAATAAGTTCAAAGAAACTAATGAGCTTATCAAGAACGTATTGATTTCTATTAAATAACTCTGAAGAAGAATCGTTTTCTCATGTTAGATGATTCTGGGGTTTCGAGGAAGGTGGCAGTGACTTCTCCTGCCTTTTGTGCTTTCCATGTATTGAGACGTGTCACGTGTGTGTGTTTTGCAACAGTCATGTTACCAACAAACGCTCATGTTAGATGATTCTCAACTTTTTTTATTAACTTGGCGTATCACACAGTCACACTCTAGCTACCAACAAACGCTCTTCAAGTTTTTTTTTAATTTACTAGTCATGGACAAATGGGTGTCGACATCAAAGAAAAGATTTTTGGATGTTGATTTGAGAAATCTTCCAGCAGATCC
>JANZLX010000005.1:29312607-29323996 GCA_025531955.1 Erythroxylum orinocense
CAAATAACTTTTTTTTCTTATTTAATCTTTTTGTATATTAATGTTTACCATTATTAATATATATATACATTGCCCCCCTGAAACAAATTCCTGACTTCGCCATTGTATACATTCATCTTATATATTTGAAATGATTTTCATGTGCATTAAAATCAGACTAGGAACATTTATATTTATCCAACTTTAAATTTTATTTTTTAAGAAAATGAATCGATTCACTATATTATGACTTTTTTTAATAGTAAAGACTAGTTTAACTCTTTCGAAAGGAAAACATTAAGAGAGCAACATCAATATCACAGATTAAGCACTTGAAGTAGGTCCGGTCCATATTAAGATTTTTGCTAGACTAAATTGGCAGAAAGAATTGAGTCTATGATACAAAAGAGTGGGCAAATTATTCTTCCAAGAAACCCAACTTATTTTCTAGATTAGTTACTCAAACCAAAAGGGTACGACTTTCTTTCTCGATAGCATTTCTTGATGATGTGGAATAACTATAAGGAGCAAATTTCACGAGTCGAGTCAAGCATGTGATTGTCATGCCTTCTCTTTCTGAAACAGGAATATGGAGTTCAGGGCATTGTTTATAACAAAAGCGGCCGGTTTTTATGTTTGTGTTTTTTTTTTCAGTCAAGTTTAGTTGAGACAAAATGATCCAAGGTAAGTTTGGAGAACTGCTACCAAATCCATGAAACTGAATGCTATTTATGTAGAGGAATACTACAAATGCTATTAGTTTTACTAACAGAATGAGACTGATTAATACATATCCATTATTACCTTTATATTTATTCTTCCCCTGTTTGGAGAATATAGCACACTTGATTCCTATGTTCTAAGTGTAGGGAGACTCTACCTAATTCAACCTTAAAATTGAAAATTTCAGAAAAATATTTAGCGTTATTCTTTTCACACCATTCGAAGACTTTTAATTGCAAGTAAAAATGAATATATTTCATTATTATTTGCAGGAGTCTAAAAGAGGTTACAATATATATACTATTAGAAGGTTACAATATATATACTAATTTTGTAGCTTGAACTTATGACCTTATTGTTACAAAATAGCAAATGCTCCAAATCTCACCCCCTGCTTGTCTTATTCTATATTCTAATGAAATCAGGTTAAGAAAATTTGCGTTAAGAAAGTGTTTCAGATCTCTGTAAGTCTCTTCCTTTTTTTCGGCTATCTCCAATAATTTTAAAATGTTGAAATATTTCCTACATTAACTTTTTATGAACTAATTTATATTAAGTATGGAATTAGTTATAACAAACTTTTTTGGTAATATGCGAAGTTGGTATCTTCTGCTAACAAGTGCATCAGTAGGTTTCATCCTTGGAAACAGTTTCCAGTCAACGACAATCCCCGTCTTGTTGCGGTTATTATAATTTCTCATTACTGCTTAAATTTATTTAATAAAAAAGTCAATTTAAATCAATTATTATTTTGATTATGGGAATTATTAATATAGTGACACTCAAATAGTTTTGTTTTTTCTTGAAATTTTTTAAATAACCAGAAGTCGAAGAGAGTGTATTGGTCAAGATTACAGGCAACTTGCAATATAAAGTTTCGATACGAGTTGTTGGCAAGTCTGATGATTAAAAAAGTGACAAAGTCTTGGATTTTGATTTTTATGAAGATGAACATATAAATATAATACTGAAGACTCGTAACGATTGACATACCAACGGTAACCGGTACCCTTGGCGCTAGATTCTTTTCCGACGTATTTTTATATATTTTTTAGGCGAATATCAAAGATATGAAGAAGCAAAATAGTGGCGAGAATTTAGGTTGGGCTATCATTTTCTGACACAAGTGTCGGTGACGGGACTGTGTCGAGGCTCCTAGCCTAGGTGTTAAAATCGTAACATATGCGAGCTTGTGAGTGTGTGTTTTATACATAACTCTAGTCTAATGAGGTAGGTTGTCTGGTCTAACCCAGTCTTTGTTAAACTTTCCACTTCATCTACATTTCTGACTCTATTTATTACCTCACAAAGCTCTAAGCTTTCAACACTGGCCCCTTCTGTCACGCCTCACTCAAAGATCAAAACTTTGCTTTGCGAAACCGCTATTTCTCTCTCTTCATTGACGTTTGAGCTGTTTCTCCTTGGTGGGTTCCTAACATATTTGCTTATATTGATATAGAGAGGAAGCTTGAGGCTGTAAGTAAGATAAAAAGCAGGCAAAATGGGTGTGGATTTGAGGCAAGTGGTTGCTGGGATATTAACAATAACTATGTTCGTGATGCTTGGGGACATGATCAAGAGAGATTACCTTGAACCCATTGAAGTATGTTTCCTTCTTTGGTATTCTTTTCCATTTTAAGTGCTTAGATCTCGAAAGTCCCTCTTACAATTCAACATCAGTTTCTGTTATACCCTTCTTTTTATCCCCCAATTTAAAACTTCAAAGATTACATTCTTATGTGTTATCTATTGCCTGCATTATTGGTTTCTTACGGATAAGATCCCTAACGTTGCTTTTATTCAATGGTTGTAGCTTTATTAATTTCTCTTCTTTTGAAAGAGGAAGTTAGTCTTATCTAGTTGTCATAATGTATTTGCTTGTGTGATAGGTTAAGATCTTTAAGTAGAATATATTGTTCTAATCATTCTCTACATTATATTTGCTGTCTTAGCTGAATGAGACAATACGATGGCTGGTTCAGTTTGTGGATTGAGCAAGAGCGAAATAAATGAACTCTTTCCAATCGTTTAGGCTGACCTAGTTACTGGTTATTTTTGCATGATAAAGCGGGATATAAACTTCACGTTTTGTCCTCATGTTTTGCCATCTCCAGTTGGAAAAAGTGTTCTTTGGTTAGCATAAGGGAACTCATTAGGAAAGTTATTGATTATATTACACTTCCAGTTCTATCATTTCCTTTTCCCCATCTTTTCCCCCCACTTTATATTCCATTCTTTCAGTTTTATATTTTCGCATTTTTAAATTTATGAAGGAGAAATTTCCAGAAGAAGTAAGGGACCTTGAGTTTCATGGCGGTAAGGTCTCAAAGCAAGGGCTTGCTACATTCTCTAAGATAAGTGATGGGCCTTGGGTGGTGGATGGTGAGCAGCTAAAACCATGTTGGATGAGATCCGATTCTGGTTAGTTAATACATCACCAAAATCTTAGTAATTTAACTCCGTTCCTTGCACAAGGATATACCATTTCGCATACTCACTGATGCACCAAGGGTTACAGCTTCACTTTATGCTTTTCATTCAGTACTTACTGTCATTTTTTCTTTGCCAACAGATGAGGTAGAGAAATCAAAAGGGTATGTAACTTTCTCGTTAACTAATGGCCCAGAGTATCATGTGTCACAGGTACTTTTAGCTACCATTTAATCCATCGGACCTTTTAGTTGTTTTTATATTGCCTTCCATGCTAAATAAACAAATAGTTACTCAGAAACAGTATTAACTTCCTGTTGCAATTCTTTTGGTATAACAGTAGGCTGTTTTATGTTCTTTTAACTGGCAAAACTTTCTAATGTTGGATAATGTTTGAGTAATCTTTTCCACTTAATTCTGTGTGTTTGAATATAAGCTTATTAACCTAGGAGCTTCATTCTGGGTCTTGATACAGAAATTATTAGAGGAGGAGTAGTTCCTGTGCTGTTTATTTTCTTTACTTAGTCTAAGTACTATGTCAACATGAAAAATCACTAGACAATGCAATGATGTTGGACAGTCTGGAGCAACTATTTAGGAGAAGGTAGCAGAAAAACAGCATAAAGAATTACAAAATTAGGAAAAGGAAAAACGAAAGGAAGCAAGAAATTCAAACATATGTTAGTCAATAATAATGTTCTAACATGGAAACTGGATTTATAATAGTTTAGGACCAAAAACCATACAAACATATATAGTTCATGCCTAGGTGTATTCGGCCAAATTTCTTATTAGGTGGCCTTGCATCATGCAACTGGTTGGTTCTTTACTGATTTCTAAAGTTTGTTAATGTTGGATCTGTTCTTTGTGTTCATCTTGAGATGCTCACACGACATTGTACAAGCATGTCGTTGGCTATATTATGAAGAAATGGATTTCCTTTTAAAGAAGTTTTTAGTGGTTAATTTCTTTTTGTTTCTTGTAAGTTTGAATGAGGGAATTTGCTTGTTAAGGTTCTGAGGCATTAGTACAAGTTACTTCTACAGATGTGAATGAAGCTATTAATTTCGTGTATGCTTGATGCTGGCTTCCTATACATGACATGCTACTATGATCCATTCCATATTGGCAATTGTCTAGTGTTCCTAATTCTTATGATCGTTCCACATTGGCAATTGTCTAGTGTTCCTAATTCTCACGACTACCTATGCCTCTTATTGTTGTTCTCAACTTTTACTTGGGACATCTAGCTTTCCTTTGTATTTATAAGTTACTCATTTCAACGTCATTCCTTGTTTAAACTATGACAACCAGCCACCTATCTGAATTTTATTTTGATGTCTAATGAGCACCCTACTTCACAATCATGCCATCATTTATTAAATCTATGTAGTTGCCTTTCCATTTGGCTTTTCACTATAAACTTATGATCAGTTTTTTAGGTTATGTTATGCTATATGTAATTAATATAACTGATCCATACAACTCAAATTCTTGACATGTACAGGGATTGTGTTGGTTTGAGACATATTTGACTTTCTCTCCTTCCCAAGATTTCTCCTATATTTCTCCCATTTCATCCATTTTCTTCACCTGTTCCTCACTTTTTGCTATTCTCTCTTTTCAATTGCTATGAACTTACCTGATTCCCCTTCGTTCTTGTATTTTACTTATCTGTTCCTCTACTTCTTACTTGTGCTTCATCAACAATTGTAATAATTCTGTCTTTTCTTTCAACTAAAAAACGAATTGTATTGCATTTGTCTTTCATTGGTAGTCCGTATGTCTAAATTTGTGACCCTTTGATGTATTGATAGTGATGAAAAGAGAATAAACTTTATAAAAGAAATAAAAGAGAGAGAGTCATTCCGATACAAACTTTGGTTTGGTGGAATGAAGAGTGAGAATTGAGGTGATAGCAAGGAAACAAGGGTTGAGATTTAGTTTATGCTCTTGAGATTTAGTTTATGCTATTTTTCTTATTAGATAGGGAGTAATAATATGTAAAATATATTGTCATAGTTTATTTAGGACTTATAGCTTATTTAAGAATAAAGAATCCTTATTAAAGGATGGTTTTTATTTTGGATGTTTTGGTTAGGAATCCCATGTGTACTAGATTAAAGGTTTGTATATCAACTTAAAGAAGTGTTCCTTCTTGCATCCAAGTGTTGTATTTTTGCGTTTTGTTGTATCCTTCTGTGGAGCAGAGATGGATCTCGAGAGAATTAAGACTATACTTGATTGGCCTATCCAAAAGGATGTGGATGAGACACAATGTTTTCATGGCCTAGCTAGATTCTTAAGGATTCATAATAAATTGGCCAAATTTAATAGGATCCAAGGATACCATGTTTTATATTTTTAGTACCATAATGGTACCTATAACTGATTTATGATGAAGCGTTGGTTTACTTGGGCAAAGATAACAACTAAAGCCTTTGAAGAAATCAAGAAACGGATGATTGAATCTTCTGTTTTACTTTCAGAATTTTCAAATTACTGTGATGAGTCTAATTTGGGAACTAGAGATATACTAATCCAAGAAAGACTCCTAATTGCTTACTTCAATGAGAAATTAAGTGTAGAAACAACGATATTTGACCTATGATAAGGAATTTTACATAGTAATCCATTCTCTTTAGTATTGGCGTCATTATATCTTGTATAAGGAGTCTATTCTATATTTGGATAAGAATCTTTTAAACACTTCCAAGTTCTGAAAGAACTTGAACACAAGGCACGTCTCAAAGGTGACTTTTTGGACCAACTTAACTTTGTTACTAAACATTGGCAAGAGTTGAGACATCAAATATGTTGAGTAGAAAGAGCCATTTCCTTAATACTTTGGCAATAAAAATTGTGGCATTTGATCACCTAAAAAGAAAAAATGTTTCAATTTGTGATTTTTGGATAATTTATTCCGAAATTGCAGTAGACAAAGGGACAACCACTTTCATTTTATGATCTATGATGATTAGAGAAAATCAACTTTGCCTACCCAATATTAATATAAGGGAATATGAGATTCGGAATTACATGGAGGGGCAGCAGGTCACTTTGGAAGATATAAAACCTTATAGACTGCTTTTGTAGGACCTCTTTAAATAAGGACATGCGTAAGTTCATGCAACAATATTAAATATGTTGTTAGCTAATGGAAAGAAGCAAATAGTTGTACTATATGCGTAACTGTATCGTGTAAACCATGGTAGGAGGTAAGTATGGATTTTGTCTTAGCATTCCATGTCTCAAGAGGTTATGATTTTATTTTGTGGTGGATGATAGGTTTTCTAAGATGAATTATTTCATTCCATGTCTCAAGACTTATGGTCCACATTGCTACTCTTCTTTAAAGAGTTTGTATGTCTCCATAGATTGCCTTTAACCATTATCTTTGATTGCGATGTGAAAATTATAGAGTTATTTTTGGAGAACTCAATGAAAGGCATTGAACGCTAAGCTTAAGTTTTCAAGTTCTTTTCATCCACAATGCGATGAGCAAGTAAGAGTAGTGAATAGAAGCTTCAGCGAGTTGTTGAGATGTTTGGTGAGCATATTGTGAACAATTGGGACCTAATTCTTCTTACATTTGCATAGAATAGTTCTATAAATAGGTCAACTTGTAAGAATTCTTTTGAGATAATTTTTGAAGTTCAACCGAGGAAGCCTATTGTTTTGATTCCTTTACGACAAACAATAAGAGTTGGTATAGAAGCTAAAGGTTTTGAACGACATAAGAGAGATGTCTTTGATGAGGTATAACAAAAGATAACAACCAACAACTTGACTTATAAAGAACATATTGATCAAGCTTGTTGTTTGGTCTAACGAAATGAAGGGGATATGATGATAGTAAGGATTGGTGTAGAGCATTTTCCAACAAACAAATATAAGAAACTTTATTCACGAAGTGATGGACCTTACAAGACCTATAAAAAGATTAGTGTTAATGCTTATGTTTTGGAATTACCAAGTGATATAGGAACTAGTCCTATTTTCAATGTTGTAGACTTAACTATGTTTCATAGATGTGATGTTACACATTCTCTGATTGCAGCTGTGAAAATTCCAAGCATTCTCTTCTCCAATAGGAGAAAGAGGATGTTCTCGATGAATAATTCTGGCTACAAGAGCTAGTGGATGTTGACAATTTCTTGTCAATTGGAAAAGAAGATCAAATTTTGATAGCATTTGAGTTTTATAATCTAAATTTACGAAGTTGAATCCAAACTTGATCAGTATTTGTCACATTCTATGTTGAGGAAGACTTCAAAATATTCAGGGAGAATTGATGCAAAGGAGATTAATAGTTTACAAAATAACTACAAGAGGACAAATCACTCAACCATAGACTTTAACTTGGTGAAATGAAGTGTAGGAGTTGAGGTGATGAGAAGGACTGAAATTTACTTTATGCTCAGTTTTCCTTATTAGATATGGAGTAATTATATGTTAGTATATTTTTTTGACTTAAACTTATTTAAGAATAAATTTTTTTTATTAAAGCAGGATTCGATTCTATTTTTGGATATTTTAGTTGGGAATCTCTATCCTATTAAGGGTTCCAAGCACTTTTTTTATATTTATGTATAATCAGTCCTTTAATAAAGTAAATTTTCTTTACCACCTCGCGCTTTCAATTAGAAGGTGTGATTCTTAGCTTCAGGAGTGATTCTTAATTCCTTACCTTCTATTGCGTGTTTTACTCACTAAAATTCCAATACTTTTAGCCTGAGTTTCTAGCCATTAAAAGCCTAAAATTTCAGTCACATCAAACTTGAAATTCAAGCTGCCAAATTCTTTTAAGTTTTGTGAGTTCTACCTACTAGTTTAACATATGTTCTAATTGTCCTACATTAATAGTCTTCCTCTGTTAGCACTCCTCATACTAGTACTGATCAACATACTAGTCCGTAGGGGTATGTTGGGGAAGGGAATAAGACAAATGCCACATAGGCTAGTGGTTAGGAGTTAGTTATGGAAAAAGAGAGAGAGTGAGAAGGTATAGGGTATATATATAGGATTCGATATAGGAGGGAGGATTCATTCTGGATTATTGTGGAAAATACAGCTATTGTATTGGCCTGGGAATTTCATTTCCAAGAGGTATTCTACTACTGTACCTACTGATTTAGTAAATAATACAATCTTTTCTTCGGTTACCTATCAATTGGTGCTCTCTTTGAGAGGCCAAGGGTAGAGATTGTATGCACACCCGGATGGAAGCAAGAGTAACTGCAGTTGAGGCGTCTCTCCGAAGGCAAGAGTCGTCCCTTTCAGCTCAAGAAGGGATGATTAAATCACATGACGCTACTCTTAAAGATCTTCGTTCGCAGTTGGGTTCGTTGATGGCTAGTGTGGAGATGTTAGCCAAGTCACAAAGTTTACTTCAATCGGAGGTGAGGGATGGGTTCGAATATTTGTTGGCTAAGGACCCGCAAAAGCAGAAGGGGATTGCCGATGGAGATGAGCCGCCGGCTTCCCACCACGCGTCATCTTTTGCTGGTGGCGACAGGACCCGCACAACTCTCTTCGGGGTCAGCCGACAACGACATTCCAGAGGGCGGAGCGCCAGGCGTTGGGCAACGGCGACAAGGGAATCATTTGTCTTCGGTGGCTTCTAAACGTGCCTGGGAAGAATATCAGAATGTCGCACGAAGGGTGGACCTTCCGGCTTTCCATGGAGATGACCCTTTTTCCTGGATCACCAGAGCCGAGTCGTATTTTATGATCCACGAAATACCGACTGAGCTCCGTTTACCCATGGTCCAAATTTGCATGGAAGGGTCGACACTTTATTGGTTCATGACTCTACGTGAGTTGGACCCTTGTATGACTTGGGAAAGATTTAAATGTTCACTTTTCGATCGTTATGGAGGTAGGGATGAGGGAGACCCGGTGGAACAACTAAAGTCGATAGTCCAACAAGGCTCAGTCGATAGCTATATCGACGATTTCGAGAGGGTGACGTCCCAGATAGGGCACCTCCCGGAAGAGTGGTATATGAGTTGCTTTCTGGGGGGGTCTACGAGAAGTAATACGAAACAGGGTCAGAACCCACGACCCTCCAACCCGGGTTCGACTCCTTTCGATCGCAAGAAAGGTTGAAAGAGAGCTAGTGGGAGAGGCTGTGATTCGGCCGTGGGAAGAAGGGAGGAGACCAGGTGGCTTTCATGCAAACGTCGGGTCTCGCACAGGTATCCCCAACACGTTTCGTCCAGCTCCACCGATTCATGCAGAGGGACCTAATAAAGGTGATGCGCAGGAGCAACTCAACAAGCAGAGGGGTCCCACCTCTTATGGGCACCGACCAGGGCATTCAAGATGGAAGGGGACACGTAATCTGTCCTACGATCAACTTATGGAAAGGAGGGCCAAAGGTTTATATTTCAAATGTGGGCAAACCTTCGGTCCTCTCCACCGTTGCCCAGATAAAGAGTTTCGGCTGATCATTTGGGAAGACGATGAAGATGAAGTTGAAGAGAGGAAACAAGAAAAACCAGTCGATGAAGGGCAACAAGAAGAATGGGAGCTGGTATGCAATTCTATGGAGCTTATGGAATTGGGAAGCGATCAATCCCCATCCCTGAAGTCGATGGTCTTAATAGGTAAGTTAAACGAATTGCCAATTGCTTTAATGGTTGATAGTGGAGCTAGCCACAACCTTGTGTCCTGAAGACTGGTTCAGGCTATGGGTATCAATGTCACTTCGACCAAAACTTTTGGTGTTAGTTTGGGGAATGGTCGTCGATCCTTCTCACGAGGGCTTTGCAAGGGAATTAAGTTGGAGTTGAATGAGGAGGAATTTCGGGTGAATGCCTATGTGTTTGATACAGGAGGGCTAGATCTGATTTTGGGGATGGCATGGCTTGAAACATTGGGGGTAGTGAAGGCTGATTGGAAGAACATGTGTATGACATTTGACCGAAGGGGTATTGAAGTAACCTTGCATGGAATCAATATGAATACTTCTTCTTCCCATATACTGCAACAGATTCCGAAGCATCAAGAGCTGGAAGTTGAAGGACTGTTGGGAGCTTTAAAGGTTGGAAGAACCCCACCGGTTGAGATGGGAACCTTGAATGAGGAACAAAGAGATGATTTGGGGGGTTGTTCATTCAGTGGCTTGTTTATTGGAGAGACACACTAGCAGAAGAAGCAACTTGGGAAGCTGAAGAACTCATCAAAGGGCAGCTCCATTCACCTTAAGGACAAGGTGCCTTTTGAGGAGGAGGGAATTGTTAGCACTCCTCATACTAGTACTGATCAGCATACTAGTCTATAGGGGTATGTTGGGGAAGGGAATAAGACAAATGTCACATAGGCTAGTGGTTAGGAGTTAGTTATGGAAAGAGAGAGAGAATGAGAAGGTACAAAGTATATATATAGGATTCGGTATAGGAGGGAGGATTCATTCTGGATTATTGTGGAGAATCCAACTATTGTATTGGCCTGGGAATAACAGTTCCAGGAGGGGGAGCTTGCTCCAGTTAACATTTTCCTATTTTACTATCAATATACTATCAGCTATACAATCTCTATCGAGATTCCTAACACTCGTTATTTCTTTTTTAATTAAAAAAAGAATTTTTTATTTATTTGTATATTAAAACAAGGTAAAGTAAATTAGATTACCTGATTTAATTTGTTCAAGTTCTTTAAACAAGAGCCTCCACCATCTTTGAAGTAAGAGAGCTACGAAATGAATCAATCATTCGACTTTTTATACGAAAAGCCGACTTAGATGCAACAGTGAGGGAACGAACTGCTCTACTAGATCTCATTGATTAAACAAATAATAAAAGTATTCTTCTAACGTCATTAAATCTTATTTTATTATGATAAAATAAAAAATAAAAAAACTAATAAACACAAAAAAGTATCATTTTTCTTATTGCAACTTAGTGTATAAAATGAAATTAATATCATAATTAAAACTTCAAATATTATATTATAAAAAGCGTAGCCGTATAAAAAAATACAATCCTATAGTCTATTACTAAATCAACTCATTTTTCATTTCTTTCTAACAAATAAAACTATATTTGTATTTGTAAAAGACAGTATTATTATATTCTTATTATTTATTAACAACTATATTATATATTTTTAAGAATGAGTATTACTTGCTTGTTTAATGTTTATAATATCTCATAAATATCTAAGCTAATATATGAGCCTTAAAAAACTAAAATTGTAGGATTTCTTAATAAATGTGTTTTACACTTATTAATTTCTTTAATTAATCTCTAAA
>JANZLX010000005.1:29346124-29357147 GCA_025531955.1 Erythroxylum orinocense
TGAATAGCATTACAAGCATATAAACATTTTCATCTCCATTCCACTCATGCATTTGACACTTTGATTTCATCCATTCGATCACTAAGTTTTAACCTGCAATTTCACTTCAAACCTTTCATAGATTAGTCTCATAATCCAAGGATCATTCTAGGTTCACTTTAAGACCCATTCAATGCTTAATTAGGGTCATTTGACCCGTGAATGTTCGTAAAACGGACTTCCATGTCCGTTTAACGGACCTTTACTGGTCACTTACACCATTTTGAAAATTGGACCCTCGAAACATCAAAATCTCAAAACGGTTCCTGAAATAGAAGTTGTAGATCGCGAAGTCCTCTTTAAAAACCATATAAAGATCACCTCATTCCGAGTTCTACACAAAGAGTTATGCCTCTTGCACTAAAGTATGTTCAATTGAGTTTTATGATTTTCTAGATTTCTAACTCTTCACTTACAAAACCTCTGTTTGAATAGGTATAAATTCCTATGCCTATATAGGTATGGTACTTAGACCTTGATCCACGGGACCTGATTGTATGAGCGACGGATACGAAATAATCGTAGTATCTATCCTACTATCTCCTAAAGGGTGAGAAGGTCCACCCTTATCATGGACATCGTATTCTAGAAACTTAACTGTCTGTCATTCCACTATTATGACCCCTCCTTCTCTACAGTAAAAATTTGTAGCCCTTAAAGTGGTCGAGATATCTTACTAGATAGCAGCGAGTGGAACAAGGTTGCAATTTTCCTTCATAAGGATTATATAACCTTACCTCTGCATGGTAACCCTATATATGAATGTGTGAAAGGCTTGAATTCCACCCTTTCTAGAGTTCAAAAGGCGTCATAGGCATTGACTTACTTAAAGCTTTATTCAATATATATAATGTTGTCTTAATAGCTTCGTCCCAAAGGTATTTAGGTAGATTATTCATGTTTTAAATCGACCTCATCATGTCTTTTATGGTACGTTTGTGTTTTTCATCTACACCAATTTGCTCAGGACTATCTGACATAGTGAATTAAGTCACTATTCTAACTGATTCTGCATATTTGGCAAACGGACCCTTTTCCTATCCTGTAGCATTGTGTTTGCCATAGTACTCATCTCCATGATCGAATCTGATAATCTTTATTGATTTTCTCAACCGGTTCTCAACCTCAGTCTTAAAGATCTTGAATTTATAAATAATTTCAAACTTTTCTTTAAGTAAGAACACATAATTGTGGCAGGAATAATCATCTATAAATATCAAAAAATATCTAGCATTGAATAACGTAGCTGTATAGGGTCCACTAATGTTTGTATGTATGAGGTCTGACAAGCCAGAAGCACGAGTTGACCTTATCTTCTTTATCTTGGTCAGCTTACCTCTGTAGCAGTTAATACATGTTTCCATATCACTAAACTCTAGAGTTGGAGGATTGTTATCCTTTATCAATCTCTCAACCCTATCTTTGAAAATATGGCCCAAACGTTTATGCTACAATGTAAGACATTTCCTTTATGAAAGCTTTTTTACAAGTAACAAGTTCGACAATATAAGAAGAATTATATATTGCATTAAAGGTAACACATATTTGATATAATCGTAAGATAAGAAGGCAATTTCAATATGTTTTGCATTGATAGCTATATCTACAACTGAAGTATCAAATACAAAATGATAACACTCTCTATCTAAAACTAATACAGAGATCAGTTTCAGTCTAAAAGAAGGTATATAAAATATGTCCCGTAAAACTAATACAAACCCTATATCGAGGTTCAAACCTACATCCCCTACATACCAAACATCCACTTCTTCATTATTGCCAACCATCAACTTCTCCTCTCCTTTAGTCGGCCTTCTCGTGGATTTGAACCCCTGTATTATGGAAGTAACATGATTAGAAGCTCCATTATTTAACCACCAAGAACTTGATGTGACTATAGCTAAATTAGATTCATGAATCATATAGGTCGAGGAGGTACCTGATAGCTCCTTTTTTACTTTCTAGAGTTTTTACTTCTGGCAGTTAGATTTCCTATACCCCTTCTTCTTGCAAAAAAGCATTTCATATTCTTCATATCCCGTAGACTCTTTGTAATGCTAGACTGACCAGTTTGTGAATGCAGAAAGGGTTTAGGTTTCTTACCTTTACACTTTTGGGGCTTCGCTTTCCCTTTGTCTTTGGCTACTATATATAGGGTTGTATGAGAAAGACTCTTCAGCTTCTCCTTTGTTGCAACACATCAGGAAATTAAGGCAACTCATCAGAAATTAAGGCATTAATATCCCAAGTCTTATCTTTAGAGATATATGAAGTTACCAGCATCTTAAACTCTCGCGGGAGAGTATTAAGGGTTTGGTGCACTATTCGTGTGTCAGGAGTGGGCACATCCAGCACCTTTGGCTTACCATAAAGATAAACTATCATGATAATGTATTCCCTGACACCTCCTTCTCTTGTGTACCTCATGGAGAACAGAACCTTAATTAAGGTGCTTAGCTTTGCATTAGACAACACCTTATAACTCTGGAAAACACTATCCAAGAATTCCTTCGCTAAGTTTATGTCTGGTAATCCACTTAGCAGAATGATCTGGGATCAACCTCTTAATGGTCAAATAATACATCCTATTTGACCGCTCCCAGATCATCAAAACTGCCTTATCAGCTTTCGAGCTGATGTTTGTAAGTGGAGAAGGTCTCTTTACTAGCATCGCCATGTTGATTTCGGCCATCCCTAGAGCAAACTCAACATCCTTCCTCCACTTCATGAAATTAAAACCAGTTAAAGTCTCTATAGTGACAACATTGTTATTTACATAAAAGGTGATTGGAAAATAGAAAAGACAATGTAATGATCAGCATAAATGCAGGGTATCAATCATACTTAAAGCGTTAAAATAGTATCTATATTAAGAATCTCATCACACATATTTTGAAACACCTATGGGATGAATACATAATATATGCAATTAGGCTTCCATATAAAAGTGATCAGAGTACACACCTTCAACTCTCATAATACTGCCACTTTTTAGCGAATAGATTATTTAAGCAATGACTTTTCTCTATCTATTGCCTTTATGCATATCTCAAAATCTCATATATGACTAACATCTGTGGGCATAATAACTAAACATAAGACTAGAGATATCCCCAATATGTAAGCAGTACAATCCATATACTGACTTGAAAGGCTACTGTGGTGATTACAATCTTATTAGTACTCAAAAAGACCATAAACACAAGGGACATATCCTTATGTTATCCTCACATTTTACATAGGCATACTATATGTGAAAATGAATCATCAATAAATGTGAAAACTGAATCATAGTCAAATAATCACATATTAGTGCTAAAAACATTGTCTTTAAACTTTATTTGAGAGTTTTATCATAAAAATCTCAATCAAAGCAACTATCGTGCTTTACCTGACACCAAACCTACCATATGAGACACGAAACCTTAAATGCCTCCTTTATGTGTAGTTCGAAGCACGAAAATTAGCTCAAAATAGCTTTAAATCATTTTCCGAAATAAAATTACCAATGTAACTAATTTAGAAAAATTGAAAAATTACTTTATGAATTCCTTCGACCTGGAAACTGACCCAAAATACCTCAAGGCACCGTTACAGAAATTCTAAACTTTTTCAAAAGGTTTTTTCTCTAGTGTTGATGTCAGCAATACTATAGTGCTGGCATCATCGGTGCATTTGTGTTGTTGGCATGTGCACTGCATGCGCACACGCCCGACGTGTCAAGTGCGTACACTGCACGCATCAACGTGTTGAAACACCGTTGGTGCGTGTGGCTCACGCTCCCATACTCAGAGACGCGACGACCCTATATGGCACGTGTGTCACACGCACGATCATGCGTCTGCACTCATGTTCGTGTCGTGTTGGGATAGTTGGTGGGCGTTTGCATCTACATGCGTGCGGTTGGAAAAAGGTGGAGTCACCCCAACCACCTCTAAGGCGGTACTGTAACTGCACTCGTTGCTTCGTCAACAGGTGATTTTTGGTGACTCCTAAACTAGTTTTTTGTGCTTTATGGCTCATTTTGGACCCATTTTTATAGCTAACCTCATTTACACCACTTTCACGCATCCATACATAAGGAAAAAATCAAAAAACAAATAAAAAACAACCGAAAATCCTAATGGATAAAAATCAGAAAATTTTCATTTTTAACCATCCGGTCACGTAACTGCTCTGATACAACATATAACACATAGTATGAACCTTATTACGTATTTCAGATCCTACGTGAAAAGGAAATAAACAAAGTAAATGTGGAAATACCTGTTTTTTTGTTCCATCACACTTTCGAGGTGGTTCTCGATGTTGAAACAAGTTCCAATCAACTGGGACCTTCAAGAGAACTTCTCACCGGATTGTGGTTAACGCCTTTCTATAGTTTTTTTTTCAATACATAAGCTCTATTAACAGGTTAGAGATTTCGTATGTTTATGAATGATATAAATAATTACATGAGACATTAACTTTTATATATAGCTTCCATATTAGGCTTCCTCATTACAAGTCTGATATGAGTACGATCCACATTGATCATGGTTTATTTTTCACTGGACTTCGATCCACTAACTTGAATCATTTATTGCGCTATTTTATTATCTTTATCCGAATCAAATTACGTAACTTAACTAACAAGTTATTGAAAAACTAAAAAAGATAATTAAATATTGTTCATCTTTACGAGAAATGTCAAAAATATACTACAGAAAATTCATTTAATGTATTTCAATATATTTTGTTTCTTAACATCCTTGTTAAGAAGGTAACTTCTCATCCCTTCATTCTGGGAAAATATTAAAAATAGAAATTAAAATTACAGAATACTTTCCAAAATTAAACAGACATTTTTGTAAAACATGATTCATTCGTGGCCCAGATAACTTGCTCAACTCGGTCTTTCGTAAGCAGTTTTGTATAAGATGAATAATATTGAATCGGAAATAAGATGCTCGAAGTCGTTATCCGATAATAAACATAATTAACAAAGGGGATTCGCTAGCTTGCGGCATTATTAGAATCCACGTGGCGCAAAATTGAACCTGCAGTCACTGTCCATCGGTGGGTTAGGCCACCAATGGGATTTCGTGGCGCTGAGCATGCGAAGTTTGGAGCCGCCCGAAATGTTTATTTGCCCCAGAATCAACTAATGATCATTAATTGGACAACACAGTAAATGCCTACTTAGTACTTAACCAGTGGTTTATACATCCAAGAAAACTATAAATAAGATGAGAGTTGTGATACTATTCGTAAGTTAATTAGAAAGTGACCTCACACCATCATCATCATGTTCGTCACACACAAACCTTCGTTCTCTCTCTCTCAGTATGTCTTATGTTCCATTACGCATCTATTATAATTTCTTTCTACACGACTTCGTATTTAACATTATAACCATCAATTACTTGGCCATCTAATAATAATATTGCATTATTAAAGATATTACGCAATTGGACTGTTACTTGAATCAACAAACATTTCCCTCAGATTCTTTACCCTTAATTATGGGTACAGGGGTTGCTTCCAGGTTATTGTTTTCTCCATAAAAGTAAAGGATGTACAGTAGGAACCCCAACCCCTAAAACCACCAAAAAAAAAAAAGAAAGAGTTAATCATTAGATATAACTATGCGATAATATGATATAACATCAATCAAATATTGACGGTGGCATAAAATAGAAAAGCTAATGATCCTTAGGAAATAGCGTCGATTATATGGCGACAGAACACTCTTAGCAAAGGCTGAATCGTGTATCTTTATGCATAATTTGACATAGATAGTCTGCAATGGTTATAAAGTATACACGAGATAGAAAGAAAGGCGTTCAATGTGTGGGCGTAAGGAACAAACTAAATGACTATACAACCATGACCATGCAAGTCGATTGTTTATCTTTGTTTTCAAATGATATTCTGGGCTGAAATGTGGAGCACTCGCTCAATGACCCTTTCTAGCATTAATTAAACATTAGTAACATTTGGTAAAGGGTAAATTGCAACCATCCTACTTCAGATGCAAAGAACAATTTTACTAATTACAATGTCTTTTAAATTATAATTAAGACTCGTTATAAGATTTTAAAAAATAAAAAGAATAGAAATGGCAGTTGAATAACAACCATTCACAGCTCAAAAGGAAAGTAACTTCTTAATTTAGCAAGTCATGTTGCTTTCTGAAAGGTGGTGGGGAAAACCCACCGTGGAGCTAAATTTGGGAGATGAAAATAGATTGAAAGTCAGTTATAGGAAACAACAGGAGCAAAGGGCAAATTTCTGTCCTCCAAGAATATTTTATGGCCCTTGTCAAATGCAAAGCATTAGAAGTGCAATTTGTGCACTATTCTTCTTGTGTATTTGTTGCTGTTCGGATGTCAATCAGAATAGGCGACTAGAGTTTAAGAATCGGATGGTGGGACTCGCAACTATACTATACTATTTAGGTACACATCATGTTTCAACCACTTTGTTGTCCCTTGATTCTTTTATATATCTATCTAATTCAGCGATTAACAAAATTTATTATAAGAAGAGCTAGAAATCATAGCAACCATACCATATCGGACGGATGTCCACAGATACTCTTGATTGCATTCTGTACTAGCAAATATGAATATCAATCATGCGACTGACATAAAACAAACGGTGGAGATCAATTGATAGATGAAGGTTTCAAAACAGGAGTACAGTAGGGCCCATGCAATGCATGGTAATGCTAATGGAGTTTTGTGGGGGAAAAAAATAAGTGTGCAAGGGACTGAGTAGTGATGCTCTATATAAGGTCCCCAAGAAATCATCATCATCATGAACCACAAGCCTCCATAGCCTCCCTTTATATTGGCCAACCTACCCAACACTATCATCACATTGTCGGCCTCTTTTATCTTCTTCATAAAACCCCACACGTCCCTTTAAGCCTTGAAATCCACGGTTCCATTCAATAGATCTCTTCAGTCCCATTGATTAGCTTCAACTATTATAGTCACAACTCACAACCTCTCTCTTTCTCTGCGTATTAAATCCATGAAACAGCAACAGATGAGCCTTCAAAGAAACGCTAGCTGTTGTCGGAGCACAAGAAAGATCATTCCTGCGAGCTACATGAGATCAACAGCGACCATCCCTGAACATGAAGAGAGCATCTCCGATAAGCTACTTGCTACGAGAGGTTCTCCCGTCTCCTTCGAACGTCTAAACAAAGTCCATTCTAAATTTTCTTCTCTTCTTCGTTCACTAATCAAAATCATAGCCTTCCCAAGTGTAATTGTGCCCACTTGTAAATGGCTTCCTATCCCAACCCACCTGTCCCTAACCCCTACTCTAGGCCGGAAAATCACCGGAACACTCTTCGGTCACCGCCGTGGACACGTCAGCTTCGCAGTCCAGGACGATCCTCGTTCAGAACCAGTGTTATTGCTCGAACTAGCCATGTCAACGTCGATGTTAGTTAAGGAAATGTCTTCAGGTCTTGTAAGAATCGCTATGGAATGTGAGAAGGTTCATGCTCAGGTCCAGACACACAACAGAGAGCGTTCTTGCAATAAACTGTTTAATGAACCTAATTGGACCATGTACTGCAATGGAAGGAAGTGCGGTTACGCCGTGACACGTTCTTGTACGGACTCCGACTGGCATGTGCTCAGTACAATCCAGAGCGTCTCCGTCGGTGCCGGAGTTATTCCGGTGGTGGAGGACGGACGGAAGAGCTGTTCCGAGGGCGAGTTACTCTACATGAGAGCCCGGTTCGAGCGAGTTGTTGGAAGTCGTGATTCGGAGGCCTTCTACATGATGAATCCAGATGGCAATGGAGGACCTGAACTCAGTATTTTTCTTCTTAGAATATAAAATGTAAATTAAAAAAGAAAGGGAATACGGAAATGAACAAAAAGTGTGTTATTTGTGGATTATTATTAATAGTTGATATTAGTTGGAGATGCTTTGTTTGGATTTATTAGCTAATTACATGTATGATGTAATTTATTCTTATCTTTTTATGTATAAAAAAATGAGTTTTCGTTTGTTTTGGTGTACTTGTTGTACATACTACATAGGTTTATTAAGATTAACCAGATTAACTTGACCTTGGAATAATGAAAAGGAGCTGACAGATCGATAAAGCAGAGAATTAGATTAGCTAAAGAAATCTTTGTTGTGCTTAATTATGAGTCTTTTGGTTCAAAGAAGAAGAAGAAGAAGATACTATGATATGTGTGTATATGCACGCGTGCTTGCCGCTTTCACGTCCACTTAAACAGTTAAGATGATCCGCTCGGACTTCTTGTTCATGATTGATGTTGCCTAGAAGCATGGGATTCTTGAATTTAGTGCTTTTAAGCTATGGCGAGGAACAGAACAGGATCTCAGGTTACCAACTTTGAAAAGTAGAACATATTTGCGTTTTAAAGTAATATGAGCGTGATTATTGGGATAACAATTGAATTTTTTTAAGGCAAGCTGAAGATTCCTTCCAATGTCCAATCTCCATCGATAAACCAAATCAGAAAAAAAAAAAAAAAAACTCAAGTTGGTATTTCGTGGAAGATCGGAAGCTGAAAAATGAAGGCATAGTGTTAACGATAACTTTCGTTCAAGATTTCAGATATTGAAGACAAACACTGGAAAGGTTAGAAGTGAGACAAAATGTTTAAGTATAAAACATGAATTAAAGCAATAAAAAATATAAAACTCAACTGATCCTATATATATTATATTATTGTATGTATACATAGGTGACTTCCATCAATGTGCACCGTGGAGCTTACTATAAAAATCACAATTTACCCAGTAACGAGGAGTAAAATGAAATTTTCTTAACATTGCAATCAAATACACACCGAATAAATAATTGAATCGAACTGTATATTAAATATGATGATTTAGAATGCCGCCAATAACTAAGTTACCTGGGGATTTTATCATTACGTATCGAAGAAGAATCACATAGCTGGCTGGCATAGATATCTTTCCTGAGCTTCTGAAACAAACCATACATAGTGGCCTGCATGAATTTTTTCTTCCAACATGTAACCTGGCTATATAGAATTTCAAATGGAACAAAATATCCAATGCACATGGGGTTGATTGCTTGTTCAGTGATAAGTAACAATCAATAAGAAAAAGCCAAGAGACCAAAATTTTATTGAATACATTAATACAACAAATACGGACCACTGGCGTGTTTAAATGTGCCAATGAGTTAACGCTAATGCATAAGTGACGTGGTTGAATAATATCCAAAAGACAGAGATTAATAGACAAATTTGTTATCGAACACATAATAATTACTTCAAAAATATCTCTATTTTACTCAGTCATCTAAAAGGGCTCAGTATTTGAGATCCGATCCAGTCAACGGATACTTCAGACACTAAGATGTGTGAATAAAGAGCAAGACCTATGAGTGTGCCCTATTTAGATTTGCTTAAATTTTGAAAAGTAAATTATGTTAATAACAGTAATTTTGTAAACTTTTTACTCTTAATACAAACATTGATAATAATAATAAAAAAAAACTAGAGACACTTTGTCATACGCGTATATATTGATTTTGCTGCGCAAGTAATCGCTTATGAGTTCGTAAAGCATACAATCAACTTCTTATCTAGTATATAACCCGGAGCTGGTAGAATAATAATTGTATATGACTTCGAGCAAGTTGATGTTGATCTCATTGAAGTTGATATGTAAGTCATCCATATGAGATGGAATTTTATTAGGAAGAACATTGTTGGAAAAATAATGCAAGTTCAAATCTTAACGCAACGAAAATAATATAAATTTTTTCTCATAAAATCAACTTTAATATAATTAAATTATAAACATAAAACAAGAAATTGTCAAAACTTTACTAACCTGTTTCGATTTCGTGTTATAATTTTCTGTTTCTTTGAATCTGTCAATTCACAAGCCGTTCAATCGTCCGATCTCTAACGGTATCTACAGATCTATTAAGAGAAAACTCAAATCCAATTTGAGAGGAAAAATGTAAGAAGTGCTAGCATCTAATTGTCTAATTTTTCTTTTTATATGAAAAATCTTATTTTTCATATTCTTGGATTTAATTAAAATTACAACTAAAGTCAAACTTTAATTATAATTATGAATTAATCCTTATAAGATCAAATATCATATGTTGACCCTTAAAGTTTCTAAAACTTCTTAATTAAGTCCAACTTAATTCAAATTTTACTTTCTCCTTTATAGATCTTTTATGTGAGACCCATTAGGTTCCTAATATGTTGACCATGATTGTAAATTATAATTATAATTCATAATTAGAATCAGATAAATTAAAAGATAATTTTTAATTTATTTTTAATTCCCTAATTAAACATCATAGATCATGATTAACGTCTAACAACATGTTATGATCACCCAAATGTTAGGAATGTCAAAGTGGTTTGACTTAACCTGTTCATGCATGGCTATAATGTATAAATTAATCCTTTTGTCATGTAATGTTCTAATTGGAATTAGAGTATGAAATTAATGTCTACTCTAAATAATCCAATCATGTTCGTTCTTGCTAATTAGTAAATGATAATTGATATTTGAAAACAAATTTTCCAAGTTTCAATTTACTCTGGCCAGAGATTCCCAAAATCATTACTAATCAAGAACATCAGAATATTCTCCCTAATTTCTTTAGGACAACGAATTCTTTATTAATTTACTCAACTATCTCCACATAGTTTATACTATATCCAATAACTACCAAATTGAATTATTCCAAGAATAGAACATAAGTAGCATCAAAACATAGTATTTCCTACATTAGATAACTTTGGTAATCTTAAGTCTAAGGATTAATTATACAACCATCATAATGAGATAATCTATAGACACACAAGTAATGTTCCATTCAGGTTTCTCATAATTGGGTTAGTTCGGAGAACTTATTCTCTAATAAACACCCACATGTTTGTTTAAGTATCTCCATACTTTAATCTATGAGATCGATTACTTTCTTCATAAGAAAGAAACAAAT
>JANZLX010000005.1:29371545-29384393 GCA_025531955.1 Erythroxylum orinocense
AGAATTGCAGATTTAGATCCTTACTTCTTACAACCTATTAAGCAGGTATAAGGTTTAATTAGACATGAATGAGTCATACCGGATTTTTAGTAAAACATAGAAAAGTTGGGCTTACTATAGGTTTTGGTGGCGTTAAGCCTACCCATTCCCTAGTGCCAACACGGCCCAAAAAGGCGAGTCGTGTCACTTTACTTCCTACCACCGTCATTATCTTAAAGCAATTATAAAGTTCTCCCTCACATGCAGATCTCTCTTAAGTTTTTGTTCTTCTAACTCTTGTCTTATGCTTCTATTAGAGTAATTTTGGAAACACTTTTGGAGACACTCTTATTAGATAGATCTACAACATAACTCACAACTTCAGCCTAAAATTCTTTAGCATCTTCTTGATTTTCAACATGCTTTGTGCCATGTAAAGAATTGTTTTATTTTATCCTTTTAGCTATGCCTTTTCTTTTTACAAAGACCTTGGCATGATTAAAGGATGACATATCTTAGTATCTTTTTGGTAATTGTTGAATTCTTTGGATATGAACTCTCCTCCCTTATCAGATCTCATGAATTTAATTGTAGGCCACTTTCCTTTTCTACGACAACCTTGAACTTTTTGACATGGAGAATGCCTCTGATTTTTCTTTAATAAAATATATCTAAGTTTTACAGCTAAAATCATCAATGAAGAGTATAAAGTACCTATTTTTCCTATGAGTACTTAGATTTATTGGTCCTTACATATTTGTATGGATAAGCTCTAATGGCTTCTTTGCTCTTTATGTAGCCCCTTTTAGAAAAAAAAATTTCTATTGTTCTTTCTAAGGAGACAAAATTTAGATAGTTGATTAGGATGATTGATGGAAGGAAAACTTTTTACAATCTCCTTTCTTAAAAGCAAATTTAAGTTATTAAAGTTTATATGACCAAATCTCAAGTGCCAAAGTTTAGAATCCTCCTTTACACATACTTGTAGGCATTTACTAATATCATTTTGAATATATAAGGAGAATAATATATTTCTTATCATCGGTACTTTGGTTATCAAATTTTTGTTCTTGTCTAATTTTTGTGCTAAAAAAGTTCTAAAAATTACCTAGGCCATCCTACTTGCAAGTATACGAGGTAGTTGTACTTAATTACCCAGGGTCATCTCCTATGAAGGTGAAATTGGTTCACTTAAATTAACCTTGAACAAAAATAAAAATAAATGCAATCTTAAACACTCTATCCCCGTTCATTAAGTTAAGGCTTTAAAGAAAATCACAAAATTAAACTAAAAAGTAAATGATTCAACTTGAAGCAAAGATTAATAGATTAATCGAAATGAAAGACTCTTGAGAATTAATTTCACTAATTTAATCTCCTATGAATGATTAAATGAAATGATTGGTTAGTTGTCTTACTAAAATTAACAGTTGGGATCTAAAATCAACTCGAACAATGAACTAATCTAACTTTCGTATTTGACACGTTATCTTTCGAATTAATACAAAAACCTGACTACTGATTGCCATTTAAGTTAATACATTTCTAGTTCTTAACCTAAGCGTCCATAGTTTCTCATTCCAAATTAAACTTCTTCTCTCGATCCTTCGTTTAATACCAAAATGATGCAAACTTTGATTATGTTATTACATTCATTCAATTCATAAACTTTAGCAACACATAAGACAACATCACAGTCTCTCAATTATGCATATTTGACTAAATAGCTACGTTAATCTTCAAAAAAAGGAAACCATCCCATCATGGAAACAACAAGATTCATCACTTTACACACTTCAATCCCATCTTGATCAATGTAAGAGAAGTATTAAAGCAACAAACCAAGTAAATAACCTGATTAACTATAAAGAGAAAACAAGTGACATTCAGCTAAGCTATAAAAGTAACAAATCTAGTAAACAATAAGAAACACTGCGACTGATGAAAAATAGAGTAAGCAAATAGAGATTGGGTGAGTGAGGTATGGTGGTCTCTTGCCCTCTCAAGCTTATTGCATTGTTCTCACCAGATGGTTGAAGGCTTGTCTTTGCTTCGAGCTTTCTGCCTTGTTTCTCTCTTCTTCACCGACTCTATCTATTCTCTTCTCTTCTTCCCTTCTTTCTTTCTATTTCCTCTCTGTCTCTAAATGTGTTTATATGTAGAGAATGAAGAGTGGATGGAATGAAGAATAGAGTGTGCCACCACCTCCCTTACTCTTTCTATTTGTAGTCTATTTTAGGTCTAGGTTTCCAAACCATCCCTCCTTCGCATGACACGTAATAAGTTGATAAATTTATGGAAAAAGGGGTCACGGGGGTGACAAGTTAAGTCACCACTTTTCTTCTTCTTTTTCTTTCTCTTTTCATGCCAAATTTATGTGACTTTCACTTCAAACTTCATGCAAAATTCACAAAATAATCCAATTAACATTCATGGAATATTCACACCATTTTCACTCAATTTATCTCACATTTGGATCAAACACAAGGATTTGTAACCAAAATCAAGACATGATGGAAATTAAAAGTAATAGAATTAGACACAACACCATTATCTTATAATGTCCATTTTTAAATCTAATCTCATAGTTTTCCTATAAAAGCTACCTTAACCTTAAGATATTATTTTTCATATCAGCCATAAGGTAGACATCTAAAATAAATTTATGCTTATCATCATTTAGGCGGAAAAGAATATTACCTCTTTATTTTATTAGAACTTTAGAGCCATTTCCAAATGTTATAACACCTTGTATTCTTTAACAAGATCAAAGAACACACCTCAACTTCCACTTATATGGTTGCTTACTCCTATGTTAATGTATAACAGGTTATCTTTTCCTTTTTCTTTCTTGCATTGTACCATTAATTATTGAGCTCCCCTTCTTCTTAACTTCTTTTTGTGAAGTTTACCATATCATTAACATTTTGGCTTTTGTTTCAATAATATGACACATAGTGCCCATACCTATGACAATTATAACATTGAACTTAAGCATTGTTATGGTTCCATGATGGATTGCCATGTCCATATTCCCTAGTTGAAGGAAAAATTTAGCTTCCCTTTTCTTCCTGATTGCTTTGGTAGTTTTCTTCTCTTCCACCACATCCATGGTCTTTGTCACGACCACATCCATGTCCTTTTTAGTTTTTACCTCCATTATTTATGGTAAGCTTGCTTTAAAGAACATGCTTTTTTTTTAATTATTCTTTTTCTTCCTCAACCTTTCTTCATAAGTCTATAGTGACCCCATAAGTTCATAAAAATTCATAGTCTATATCTTTTGATTCTTTAATAGCAATCACAATATAATCAAAGCTTGGATTTAAAGATTGAAGTATTTTTCTCCTTTACTAGCACATCATTTAAGGCTTCTCCATTTCTTTTCATTTCATTAACAATGACTAACTCTCCAAGTACAAGACATTCCTTTTTTTTTTTTTTACTTTATTAGTGATCTTATGAGCATTTTGAAGAATCTCCCATACCTCCTTTAAAGTTGTTGTATTTGCAAATTTTTCAAACTCAACATCATCCAAACATTGGTGGATAAGAGTGAGGGCTTGCTAATCCCTTCTTTTTGGCTTATGTAAAGCTTCCTTTTGTACAAGACTTAGAGAGGCCTCATTTTCATATTTCTCATAAATTTCCCTACCATCTCCCGTACAACAAGAGACTGTAGTAAAGTCTTTATGCAAATACACCAATTTATATAGTTGTCTTTAGTGAGCCGAGGGAATTGGAAGGGGAACATGTTATTTGCCATCCTCTTTTTTTATGACTATGTTAACCTATCTCTGATACCTCTTTATTGGATCTAGGATATTAGAAGAATAATTTGTGGAAGTGGAGTAGTAAAGGATTTAGAGGAAAGGAAGCTTTTTATTATAAGCCCTTCTTACTTTTTGGCTTAGCTTACATTGTGAGACCCATCACTCTTTATAGGAGTCATAGGAGAGCTCTAGATTCAAATTTCAGCTACTCATATTTAATGCTTATTCTAGCCTCCATCATTTAACATAACATCCACCTTACTTCTAACCATTAGAAAAATCTAGATAGTAGACTCTAGATAATGGGCCAAAATGTGGATCATAGTTTACAAAGATAACGGATTAAGACTTAAAAACTTTTGAGCCTAAAATTCAAGTTTAATTTTCTAATACCAAGTTCAACCTAAATATATTCAGCTCCATAGAAGCAGATTCTACATCGATGAAAGATCTTCATATATTGTCTTAATGTTTGGCCTCTCAATCACACACCCTTTTACATCTTAGACCTATTCCAAGGATGTCCTACATTACCACATTAAAGCACAACGTTCTACAACTCTTAATCGGACCTAATTCGTCAAGTTAACTTGGTCGTGTTGCATATAAATCACATCACTAGCAAATCTTCCAATTAGAAGTTCCAACAGCAACAATCCAAAGGCACAAATATCTAACTTGAACGACATAAGTGGTTTCTTAGAAATAGTCAATCCTAGTGTATGATATCTGAGACCCCAACATTAAATATATGTTCTATAGTGTTAGCGTAAGTCATAAGCCGATGGAGGTAATAGTTTGCAACTTGTGCATTGAGTTTAATCTCATTTGGTAACACATTTGTTGTTTTTAGAGAAACAGTAAAAGGAAGAGAGAGAGGAGAGAGGAGAGAGGAAATAAGAGTAAAAGAACTCCTGAATTTACAATTTTTTTGGACTTACATGCTAAGAATGGTATATATTTAGTAAGAGGCATATATAAAAGATGACATGTATATTTTTTATAATGAAAGGTTGACGAAGAAGTTAAGTTAGATTTCAATTAAATGTTTGTGAAACATTAAGATTTTTTCTGAATATGTCAACAAATCAAAATATTTAAATTTCAATTAAAATATAATAAAAAATAAATTAAATTTGACCCTTTAACCTTTTTAAAATCTCTTATTAGCATCTGCATGGTTTCTTGACATTTTGACAACTAGCAACTATTGGGACGTAGAAATGAATCCACTCTTTTATCATTTTAATAATTACTCTCATATTACTGCACTTGTCAATTTGTCTGAATAATATCAGAGTTGAAGCTAGTGGTGTGTATATATATTGTGTTGATTTTTGTAATGAGCATCGGCTTTGATTACTATAATATTCATCATCTCACACAGTCCAAGCTCAATAAAAACCTAACTGTGAAATATTAATAACTGGTGAATCCTAGCCCCCTTTAACTACAAAGTCAGCTAAACATGTTGGATAAGTTAGCACCACAAGCAGAGAGCATGTCAATTAGGATTAAAATTGCTAGATTGTGCATCTCAGTCAATTGGCGTTTGGGCCAGTCATCGTCCCATCTGCTGGCACTTACTATTATTACTTGTGTTCGACTAAACCCCAATATTAATTACCATAGTTATGAGAAAAGAAAAACAGAGACCCAATAAGATCACAAAGTGTATGGATTAAGAGATTGAACCAAGTAGACTGCATCAGCCAGTAAATGGATTCTATTTGTATCACACAATTGGGCCTTTTGGAGGGAAATATGAAAATGGAACCCAAGACCCAATTGGTCCTAATTAAGTACAGGATGCATGCTACCCGACTCTATTTATGTTATTTGTTTACCTGATGACTTGGGGTATCAGGAGATAACGTTGCTACTCGCCAAACACCGAAATGGATTTATACGAGGGAAAAATGAGCTTGAACTTTTTATAATATTTTGTAGTTATTTTCTGGACTTTGTTTTATTAAAATTTTCTAAATAAAGAAGCTCACTCAATGAGAGAAGAGTTGCATAATTCTCGAATACACTTATAATTTTGCAGTGGTCCAAACTCAGACATCAAGTTATAAAGTTAAATGAGAACGCAATTCGTGTTTCAATTGGCCTCCTTTTTCCCAGTTTGAGGCGTAATAAATAGCTAGTGTAGTCTAACTCTTAAGACCACGAGAATCAAGCGTACAGAGAAGAAGAAAACGAGCCTGATGAGCATGTACAATGTATCCAAAGCCCCCCTAATAATTTCCAATATTGACCCAAGAAAATTGCCATGCTCATGTCACATGTTCAGGTCCATTATAAATCCGAACGAGGTTCATAGGACAAGTAACCTTTCCTTTGCAATGACTCCTGTCCCTAGTCCCCCGTGCTTGCAATAACCAATGCTGGTCTTTTGTATTGTTCTTTGAATTGATCTTATATTTCATTTTCTTCTTTAATTTGCCTTTGACACTTCTTTGGATGTGTCCTTACACACGTCGAAATGATTCAGAGACGCCAACCCAGAAAGTAACTGATGTTACAAAAACGGGACACGAGAGTATCTGAATACAAACATCCATTAATACTTGGTGGTATTTGGATCTAGAAAACTTAGAAGAAAAAAGGGAAGATTACATATATTCATGAATAGATTCCTCTTTATGTTAGAACTTTATTGCAACAAATCCAGCATAGCAGAGTAAAATCTTATTGGTAGCATGGCTGCACCTTAAGCCAAGTGTTGGCCACTAAATTAACTCAAGGTTAAGTAACCCAACTCGTAGCTTTAACCACTCCTCTTTCTCTTTCTCTGTTCTTTTTATTTAATTTTTTCCCCCTTATTTTGGCTCTCTAGTCTCTACTTCTTTCCTTTGCCTCTCTTTGTTTTGGTAAACAACTTTGGTTACCAAAATACACCTTTTTTCAAGTCACAAAATCTAAACCAGACAGTGGAGAAAGAGGGAGACCTAACCATACCCATTTCTATCTGTCAAGTCTTTTACTTGCTGTTTGCTTGCTGACATTGGTGTGTGTCTGGTTTTTGTATTTTCATTGTCTGAGTTCTTTTTTATTGTGTGGAACACAGAATTAAGAGTTTAGTGTGGAGAAGTAAATGAAGAGGTCCCCTGCTAATTCATCTTGCTCCTCCTATTCTTCTTCTACTACAACAACTTCTTCATCTTCTTCGTCATCTTGTATTGGGACCAATGTTCCTCCAAGCCACCAATCGCCACCAGCTGGGAAACCCAGGTCCAAACGTGCTAGAAAAAGCCAAAACCAGCAAGATAAGTTCCAGAACGGTGCCATCAGTTCTAGTTCCGGTAGAAGTTCCATTTACAGAGGAGTCACTCGGTATCTCCCTTTCTGTTTCTCGTCCTCTTGCATATGCGCATTGCATTGATATGTTGGTTACTTAAACATATAAATTTCAATGGCGGAATTCACTAAATGTGGGTGTAGATGTGCAGATTTTATGCGGTTTTATCGAATTGCATGTAGTGAATTTTTGTGTTGATCAACAGGCATAGATGGACTGGAAGGTTTGAGGCACACCTGTGGGACAAGAGTTCCTGGAATAACATTCAGAACAAGAAGGGAAAGCAAGGTGAATAATTTCTCTGCTCCCATGAATGTCTTCTTGTTAAAACCCAGAAACCAGAAAGAGAAAAAAGAGAAGAGAGTTGAAGGGGAGATCTGTAAACCTTTGTTTAATATTAATTGTTTACTTGCAGAACCTTTTTTTTTTCTTAAATATTTTTTTAACGTTCTGACTATGTTTTATTCTTCATAATCTCGAAAACACTCCTAACGTTTCAATGCAACACTTTTGTCGCTGGTCAGTTTATTTGGGTAAGCCCTTCTGGATCTTAATTTCAATTTCTGTATTTCCCTTTGCTGTTTCGGGATTAAAATTATGATATTATGTTAAAGATCCTTACTTTATAATTATTATTAATTGGCATTTGAATTATACAGGAGCATATGATAATGAGGAAGCTGCTGCTCATACATATGACCTTGCTGCCCTCAAGTACTGGGGGCCAGAGACGACCTTGAATTTTGCGGTGCCAAATATATTCCAGTTAATTGCTAACTATCTAATTGTCATCTTAATAAATCGCTAAAATGCAATTTGATTGCTGACTCAGATAGAAACATACACCAAAGAGCTTGAAGAGATGCAAAAGGTAAGCAAAGAAGAGTACCTGGCGTCTCTTCGTCGACGAAGCAGTGGCTTTTCAAGAGGTGTCTCTAAATACCGTGGGGTGGCCAGGTACACACATACTCATGTCATTTTATTAGCAATTGCTTCAATTTCATTTTTAGGCTACTTATTTTGCTGAAGCTTTCTTGAATTATTATTCCTTGGTTGGGTCAAAAGGCATCACCACAACGGACGGTGGGAGGCTAGAATTGGACGAGTATTTGGCAACAAATACCTCTACCTTGGAACTTATAGTAAGCTCTCTAATTCACATATTTCAACCGCTAGTCGTTTCATATTTTCATTAATTAGGCTTTGTCAATATCAGCACTTCATATCAAAAACTAGAAAAATTGCTATTCCAATTGCCTTCCAACCGACTAAATTGAAGGCAATTGCAGCGTCTGGAGGTTGAGGGTTGGAAATATGCCTTAATTGACTCCCAACCACCGTTTTGCCCCCATCCCCTTATGGGGAAAGTGTTGCATTTGCCTAGGTGACCCATTTTGTGCACCAATTAGCCTTCATCTACATATTTAATCTCTTTGATTTTCCGACTTTTGTCGTCCAAGTCATATACATCACACCCAACTGTCTTAGATTTAGAGAACCGGATTTGTTTTGGAACTTGAGTGTTAGCGGTTTACACTGTCCTGGATTTCTGTGAGGAACAGAATCAGGCCAACCAAAGTGAGCTGACTAGATGCCAACTTCAAAGTTACCACTGTCAGTCTACATGCTAGCGTGGCAGAATCATTTTATTTTCTTAGAAAAAGAGAAAAAGTTTATAAATTTTTTAAAAAAATTTTAAAAAGAGGACCGAATTTAACCATAAAATTCAATTATATCGTGATTTAAATTTTTTTTTCATAAACGTTAATCTAAATAATTATGAAAACTTTTTTTCAAAAACATTATTTCGTATTAACAAACAATTTAACTAACATTAATTTTTATAATCATAAATACTTACTACGATGATTATGTAGTTTTTTTTCTTTACCATTAAAACAAAATTTTATCAGAAACATGGTAGGTGATACTCTGAATATGACACTTTGAAAAATTAACTGTAATTGATTTTTAAAAATAAAAAATAGCAATATAGGTGTCAACTCTTTTAGACATTTGTGGTTGGAATACCTGAAAATACGCCATGTCCACGTGGAAGGGACACAAAAAAGCAAACAATATTTGGTTTGTCAGATCCCAGCACCGGTTTTGGATTAGTCCGAGCCTATTCACGACTAGTATAAGCGTGAATGCGTGTGTTGTGCAAGTGATAGCTACAATTGCTACCAGTTGAGCACGTGAGAGCCCACATCCTAAGAAGTGTATTGACCTTTTGTTTTGTCCAAAATCTAAACCAATGTATTAAAGTAGAGATTGGCGTGTCAGTCTTGTTCACAAGCCCTCGTGTTAGATCTCCAACTCTCTCTAACCCCACTTTGCGTTTGCCTTAAAAGATAAATTGCTTTCCATTATTTGACAATCGCTTAGAATGACCCAAAGGCTAGTCGCTGACCAATAACATTCTGGTTTTAATGTGTCACTTTCTTACATGAGTTGCTACGTAATTTTTAGGTGTATAGATGCTCTACATCTCCTAATGGAGTTCATTTTGCACATAAATTTGCTAGATGTTAGAACCCCCAATGGCCTAATTAGTTCGGACACTGTTAGTGGACCACAAATCCAAGGTGTCTTGTGTAAAAGATTTTGTGGTCCAAATAGTGAAAGGTTAATAATAAACCTAAGTAGACAGCGAGTCATGATTGATTTCTATATTTCGTTCGTCTCAAATTGCAAACCGAAAACCAAATCTTAGAAGGTGGGGGACAATTATTAGTCAAAATGGCGTGTGCTTTTACTATTTTATTGGAACTTTTTTTCGAGACGTCATGTAGTTAAAAATTGACGTACGTATACATATAAACTTATTCGTTCAATGTTTTTCTAATCTAAAAAGGAATTACATGAATGATATCATAAGCACTTGCTGTTCCTGGCAACCTACAGTTCAAAGTAGGATTCTTTGGCAATTCTTGTGCAATAACCTCATTTCATTTATCCCCTTGTTTCATGCAACTTGTCAACGCGTAAGGCACCGTAGATGTAACTAGTTTGGTCGGTTTTGGTCGCCCACCACCTGCACCTTTTTTTTTTTGGGATATACTTTTACATTTTATATGTTACCCTAAGCCAATTGATTCGATTCCCGGGAGCCAAAATAGGAAGTAGTTGTCAAGTAGTGGCCACGTGATTTCCAATCTAGATTTACCGTTATAAACCCTGGATGTGAACTTACTTTTGTTTATTTAAGATATTTTCTTAGACAATTACTTTAACTCGGTAAATCAGATGTCCAATCTCATTTTTCACGTGACCCCCTTGTGGGATTTTCAATCCAAACTTCGATCTGAAATTATCAGATACACAAGAAGAGGCAGCAGCAGCGTATGACATGGCAGCAATAGAGTACAGAGGATCAAACGCAGTGACCAATTTTGATATTAGCAATTACATTGACCGCCTGAAGAAGAAAGGTGTCCCTTTGGACCACATCCTCCAAGAACCTCCCACCAACTCATCTACCGAGTCTGAAGATGCCGAAGCAGAGGTTGAACAACCGCCACCACCACCACCGCTACCACAACCAACCCAACAACTAACGACAGTAGCATCACCCCCTTACAAGAAACAACAAGAAGAACATCATGCGTCATTACCACAGCTTCTTACTTCATGCATGGAATCAAGTTTTTTAATGGCAATGGACACCATGGAAGCGCAGGACCAGGACCTCACATGGGGATTCTGCTTAGAGTCACTTTCAGTACCTGAGCTTTCGCTGGGAATTGGAAATGGTTGTGAGTTACCGGACTTGTTTAACGACAGGGGGTTTGAAGAAAACATAGATATGATATTTGACGCATGTTCCTATGAGAATGGGACACAGTCACAGACGGAATGCGCATGGGACAACTCGGGCTGTGGGCTGGTCGAGGTCGAGGATGTTAGCATTTCTGGAAGCAGAAAGGAAGGCTCCGTTTCTTTTGACTTCTCTGTTTAAAAGGGTTTTGTCTTCGACGCTGGGGGTTGATAAGTTTGTGGTGAGATTTGTTGTTGGCTTCTGTTTGTGGATGGGAAAAGGAAAAAGGAAAAGGAAAAGTTTTAGAAGAATGTCTTCGTCATCATCTTTGTTTTCAGTTTTTCTTTGGTTTGAAAGAAAACAGAAAGACCAAATAAAAAAAAGAATTTCTGTTTTTGATATAAACTTTGCTCTAGGTATACATTATTGTTAGATATATATATAAAAAAAACTATTGAATAGATGATCTTGTATATAAATTATGCCCAAGTTTATGAAGCAATAATGCAATACTTGAGTTAGTTTAGGCGTTTTTCTTCTCTTTTCTTTTCACTTTGGGTGGTTTACTGGTTACATGGATCAATAGTAGCAGGAAAAACGCTTATTTCACTTGATACATGATTCATTGAGTGAATAGGACATCAAACTTCAATAATCTGATCACAAAAAAATGCAATAATGTTAATTCGTATTCAAACCATAAGAAGTTGAATAATTAAATTCTTGTAGGGTTTGCCTTAATTAATCTTTATTTCATGTTGCCTTGTTTCAAAAAAAATTTTAATTACTTAGAATGGTTTATATATTATGAATATACATATTTAAAGTGTTTGCTTTACAATTTTAAATTTTTGTTTTGAAAAAAAAAACGCCTTCAAGATGAAAGTTATAATATAAGAAACTGATAAAGCAAATACATGCAAGAAAAGGTGAATTGTATGTGTCAAAAAAATTTTGCAAGTTCTTTTGATTCATATAATAAGTAAATCCTAGTTAACGAATAAAAATGATAAGAACTTGTCAGATGATAAAGCTTTTTAAACAACAAGAGCCTGTTAGGTGATAGGAGCCTTTTGTGGGATAAGATCCTAATTAAACAAAAAGAACTTACTGAATGATAAATCCTATTAAAATAATTTAAAAACAGAAGGCGCTCGTTAAAACTGAAAGGAATCTCTTGCAAGTTGAAAATTGAAGGAGCATCTTATAAAAGTGAAGAAGCCTCTTGTTAAAAAGAACATACAGATATATACACAATATAATGTGAAAATTTAAAAGTTAAAGAGATAGAGAAGAAGAACATAGTTGATTTATACTGGTTCGACTTACAACCCAAGCCTACATCCAGTCCCTAAGTATCCAACTTTAGTGTTTCACTATAAAAATCTAAATATTAAATTTGATGAGCCTCTCCAAGCTCGCAAGTACATATTTTTCTCTTCTAAGGCACAATAAGAATGATATGATTCTTAAGACTATAGATGCTGCTTAAACATTTCGAGAGTCTGTGTATGCTCATTTCTTCATAAGTGTTATTGCTCTTTTTTAAATAGTCAATTTCTTTAACTAGTCGTTGGTTTTTAAATATGAATAACTTTGATGTCATCTTTGCTAAAAATCTTCCAATAATCACGAAGCTAATATATGGCACTTGTAACGATGTTCGATGAGTAAATGAGGTAAGCACTTCATCAATTGAACATTGTTTAGATGAACTAACATCTTTTGTGAGACAAATTGCAGTTGGACAGGCACAAGTGAAAGGTATGCAAGATATGTTCAAACACGAGCTATCCAATTGATGAGTGCCCAATGTTGCAAGAGGGGAGTATGGGGTACATGAATGCACAGGAGGGAACTTCCTGTACCAATATTGTAGGAAAATCCCGGTGGGCACATCACATGTATCCGGTGCGGAAAACAAAACTTTTTTTATCCCGGGACCTTCCCGAAATCCAGGATCGTTGTGTCTATATAACTAGGTCAAACCAGAACGACCAACGTAGCCCGTCTCTAACGGTATCCACGCAGA
>JANZLX010000005.1:29394750-29408478 GCA_025531955.1 Erythroxylum orinocense
CTTTTTATCTAAAACTTAATGTTAATTTAAATTATTTTTAATTACTAAATCAAATTTTATTTGAAATTTATATATTTTAAAGATAATTTAATAATATATATTTAATTAACAGAAATTATATTATAAAACAAAAATTGAAAATCAAAAGAAACAAAAACCAAAACAGTGGGCGTGTTCCCTCAAACAAAAAGACAGCCTGTTAGGTAAGCCTATGCTGAAAGAAAGTGAAGGCTAACTGAAGCAAACAAACAAAACAGACTCAAACGAACCAAATAACCGATCGAACCAAAATTAATAACATAAAACTAATCGAATCCAAAAGAAAAAGAAAAAGAAAATCCCACCAGAGGGAGAGGCAGAGTGAGCGTGCGTGTGGAGAGAGAATGAGAGGGAAATGGGGTTTCTGGTTCCTCGATCGGAGTTCTTCCCAAGTTTAAGGTACGTTCTTCCTTCCTCTTTTTGCAAAGCAACTAGCATTATTTATTGTTTGCTTAACATTCACGGCAACTTGTGAATAATTCAATTATGCCCTTGCTTTGGGGGGGAATTATTTTTGGCGAACTGACGGCTTTCTGCAGCCATATATGTCTGTCTAATTCAACGGGTGGTTTTCCGCAGAAATTGACACTCTGTATTTTGCAACTGTGGAAAGACTAGGTATTTCAATGACAGGGGCTACACCATGTTAGCTCGACGACTTACTGAATGACGTTTGTTTCGTCGTAATAAACCGAGATTTGAGCTGAAATTGTTTGATTTCATGTTTATACTTTACTTTATAGTGTTTCATTGTATTTAGCATTTTATTCAATGGAAAATTTCTTGCTTGGTTTAAAACAACACTGATGGTCTCTCCATGTTTCCGTTTGGGAATCGATTACCATTTTGATTATTAACTGTGCAGGTGTATTCCTAATGCAGCCTGTCTCTGCTTCCACTCAAATTGAGATAAGTATGAAGGTTTTGTTACAGCCTGCCTAGTGATTAGGAAACGGACTAAAATTCTACATCTATGGATGTTAGGGATATAGATGTGGAGGTAAAAAAAGGAGATGACCCTATGGCAGGGGAAAGTGACTGTAATGAATCAGATAAACATAATGTAATTGATAAGTCTACAGACAGAGTGGTGAGAAATGAGGGAAATGATGGAATATATTTACCTCATGTTGGTATGGAGTTTGAATCAGAAGAGGCTGCAAAAACATTTTACGATTCGTATGCCACGCATATGAATTTCACCACTCAGGTTGGTCAGTTTACACGTTCCAAGCCTGATGGACCAATTGTTACATGGGAATTTACATGTTCTAGAGAGGCGTTCAAAAGAAAGAATATAGAGAGTTGCAATGCAATGCTTAGGATAGAGAGAAAGGAGTGGGAATATTGGGTTGTAACTAAATTTGTAGAGGACCATAACCATTCTCTAGTAGCACCTAGCAAGGTTCATTATCTTCGACCTCGGAGGCATTTTGCTGGTGCTACAAAAAATGTGGCTGAAATGCTCTATACGACTGGTGACATCTATGTTTCCATGGATGGAAATCGTTTATCTTATGAAAATGATGTTAGGAATTCCTTCCCTGTAGAACCCAATTGCCAAGATAGAAAAATTACATCTACAGCAGCACATTATGTAAGGCCTCCAAAAAGAAAAAGGACCCTAGGGAAGGATGCTCATAATCTCCTAAATTATTTCAAGAAAATGCAAGCAGAGAATCCTGGCTTTTATTATGCAATACAACTTGATGATGAGAATTGCATGACTAATGTCTTCTGGGCTGATGCCAGATCAAGAGCAGCCTACAATCACTTTGGTGATGCAGTAATTTTTGACACAATGTACAGACCAAATCAATATCAGGTTCCATTTGCTCCTTTCACAGGGGTAAACCACCATGGTCATACGATATTGTTTGGTTGTGCATTACTTCTAGACGAGTCTGAATCTTCCTTTGTTTGGCTATTCAGGACCTGGTTATCTGCAATGAATGAACGAGCCCCTGTTTCTTTCACTACAGACCAAGACAGAGCCATCCAAATGGCAGTTTCTCAGGTGTTTCCAGAAACTCGCCATTGCATATGCAAGTGGCACATTTTGAGAGAAGGTCAAGAAAGGTTAGCTCATGTATACCTTGCTCATCCTTGTTTCTATGGAGAGCTCTATAGCTGTATCAACTTTTGTGAGACAATTGAGGAATTTGAATCAACATGGTGCACCCTTCTGGATAAATATGATCTTCAAAAGAATGAGTGGCTTCAGGCTGTGTATAATGCTCGGAAACAGTGGGCACCAGTTTACTTTCATGGCACTTTCTTTGCTGCACTTCCATCAAATCTAGGTGTAAGCTCGTTCTTCAATGGGTATGTGAATCAACAGACAACTATATCTCTATTCTTCAAGCAATATGAAAGAGCTCTAGAGCATTCTTTAGAAAAGGAAATTGAAGCAGATTATGATACAATCTGCACCACACCAGCGCTCAGAACTCCATCACCAATGGAACGACAGGCTGCAAATTTCTATACAAAAAAGGTGTTCTCCAAATTTCAGGAAGAACTAGTTGAAACTTTTATTTATACTGCTAATAACATCGAGGGTGATGGAGTGATCAGTAAGTACAGGGTTGCCAAGTATGAACATGATGACAAGGCATACATAGTGACATTGAATATCTCAGAGATGAAATCTAGTTGCAGCTGTCAGATGTTCGAGTACTGTGGTGTTCTCTGCAAACATATATTAACTGTCTTTACAGTAACAAATGTTCTTACCCTTCCATCACAGTACATATTGAAAAGATGGACAAGGAATGCCAAATCTTCGGTTGGAGTGGAGGAACAGAATACAGATTTACAGGGAATTGAAAGTCTGACCACACGCTTTAACAAATTGTGTATGGAAGCCATCAAATTTGCACAGGAAGGAGCAGTTGCCGCTGAGACTTACAATGTGGCAATCAATGCTTTAAGAGAAGGTGAAAAAAAGGTTGCGTCTATAAAGAAAGACATTGCTAAGATCACACAGCCTCTGCACAATGCAAGTGGAAATAGCCAGGAAGCCAATAACAAGAGACCACCTTTATCAGTTTCTGATATTGTCCCATCACTGTGGCCCTGGCAAGATCCAATGCCTGAACAGTTCAATCTCAATGACATGGGAGTTCCTGTTGCTGATCTGAATCAACCTAATGTGGCCCCTGTGTCTATCAAATGTGATGGTGCCCTTTCTGATAACTCGGTATGAAGTAACAATGTGATTTTGACATTCAGCATGTGTTTTGTTCTTTTTACATGGAAGGATCTTTTAATATCTCCTTTGTTAAAATTATCTAGGTGGTTCTTACTTGTTTTAAGTCCATGACTTGGAGGATAGAAAATAAAACCAATACACCATCTGGAAAGGTAGCTGTAGTCAAGTTGAAGGTATGCCACCTTGCCTTTCCATGAGCAGATACCACTTGTATCTTGTAACATATTACTGATGCATATTTGTTTTAATAGTTCATGGGGTGATGCAAACTGCTATAAACTATGTGATCCTTCATTGGGTGTTAATAGTTGAAATGTTTTTCAATTTCTGACAAAACATCTAGCTAGAATTTACCTGAGAGTACCTTTAATTTGGTGCATGATACACTGTGGGACATTATATTGGACAATTCTATAATTTAGTTTGAAATTTTTGTTAATGATTTACAAGTAAGAAGATATGCTTAAATGATATTCATTGTAAAAATATCAATTCATTTTGAAAGGCTTCTTTTTGATAACTAAGGCCTTGAGTATCAAATATTGTTGACTTCTAAATGTTGTCCATTGCCAAAATATTGGACGTTAGTTAACTGTACCAATTTTTACACCTACAAATCAAGTGTCGAAAACATCAGGTGATTGAGAACAATATAGATCATTGTCTGCACTAGTCTGTTAACATCTTTATCTCTTTCAGCTGCAAGATTATGGAAAAGTTCCATCAGGGGAGTCCGAGGTGCATTTTAGATTAACAAGGGTCACACTGGAGCCAATGTTGAGATCCATGGCCTATAGTAGCCAGCAGCTTTCAACACCAGCCAATCGAGCCGCTGTCATAAATCTGAAGGTATTCCAGTTTAAACATTGTAACCTCTTCTTTCTTGCCTATGCTTATGTGATTTTTTTAACAATTTACCATTGTAGGATTTAGTGTTCTTGACCTACAACCTGATATAAACAGGTGTTTTGGATTTCATTTTGTTCAAAAACTTTAGGTGACCTTCAAAATGTAATTAGGGAGGATATTCTTAAGATACTCTCTTGGAGGTTACAGAACGATTTGGGTTAAGTACAGGGTTTCATTTCTCATCCCATTTTTCTTGATGTTAAAATATTAATCCTAGTCAGTATCAGAAACTGCAACACATTTTCGTGTGAGAAAATAATGTTCCATCTTTCTTTCTTTTCTTCCATCTCATATTTGAGGCTTAGTGGGCCATAGGCTACACAATAAGAAATGTAAAGGATATGTAAGGCACACGTTCTGATGGACAATAACATATGACATCAATTTGGAATAATGTGCCGTTATAATTTGTTAAAATTTATTAGGAGAAAGGCTTCCTATGTTCTGGTGGAGATCTCTGATCGAATGATTAAAGTTATGATCTTCCTTTGGATATTTTTAGAAGGTTTTAGGAAATCATCCATTCATTTTTGCCATCTATTGTAATAATATCTTTATAATGAATAGTTTTGGTTACATCTGGTTATCTTGGGTTAATTGAGTAAATGTAGCATGAGCTTTTGAATTACCTTGCTATCGTTTGTCTCAATATGACACATCCATTTTGCTCGTCGAATTTCAAGTAAGAGGTAAATTTTTCTGATTTTTGAAACTTGTTCATATCAACAAGTGTAATTTCTTGAGATGTATTTTGCTTTATGCATGTAGAACAGTAGAAGGCAGAATGCTTCTGACTTGTATAAATTTTCACATCCGTCTTAGCTTCAAGAAGCCAAGACAACAACGGGGGAAACAGAGGTGAAATTTCAGGTTTCCAGAGATAGACTAGGCTCCATGATGAGATCAATGGCATACATCTGTGAGCAACTATGAGTGTGTAAATGAACTTGTACAACTTCGTTTCTTGATCGAGTCATTTTACGTGGTTGCGTTCTCTCTTTTTCATATGAAAGATCCATTCAAAGTTGGGAAGTTTAAGAGTGTGAGCCTGGGAAAATTTGAAGAGAAAAGGTGATTACCACCTTAAAGGGGAGAGACGAGTACAACACGAGAGAGTATTAATTGACTCTTAATTTGTGCATCTTACCATGTAGTTAGATTTTCATTTATAGTTATGCTTTTATGTTTAACTCTTCAAATTTATGTCCAAGGAGTCTAGATATTCTTTCTGATCAGTTTCCTATAGGTTTAGCAATGATCTGTATCAAACAATAGGTAGGATGTTCAAAATTTTCTTCGAGAAAGGCTGATCTGGATTCAGATGTACATCTTGAAAAGCTTGTGACGTCATCATGTGAATTTTCAGTTAATATTATTTGTCCATTATTAGCAGCTAGTTTTGGTACCTATTTGACACTTTCAAAGCTTGAATTGAGCTGTTCTTGAATAGAATTTTGTACTTTCAACACTATTTATGGATTCCTCCCAACAATAAGTTGGAAACTCCCGTTCAGGCACAACTGAGGACATATACAGCGACTGAGTTTTCACTTTCAAATGATTTATATTTCTGCTTTTTGAGACGAATGTTCAGCATTTTTGGATCTGGTGATAGTTCAATGTTTCAAAGTTTAAATTAGAGGCTTGTCGCTAAAATTGCAACTATGATATCAATAGTATGCAACAGCAAAATGATTCTTCACCTAAAAGTTTCACACGAGAGAGTATTGATTGACGCTTAATTTGCACATCATAACACATAATGCATTAATGGCTACGTGTTTGGCACCAATAATTGCATTTAATATTTTATTGGTCCTTATGTGGCATATGAAAGGGAAAGGTAGCAAACTGTATGTGTTTACTTTTTGTTCTATTCAAAATTTAATGAAAGAATTATTTATTTTGATGAATCTATATGATAAATTCATATAAAATAATTTTATATTAAAGAAAATGTTAGTAAAAGAAATAGTGAAAGAGATACATAATTTAGTTATAGTGGTTTAGCCAAATTATTATCGACTTACATCCACTTTTACAGATCTACTTGGGAATTTATTATCTTTTTTTAATGGATGAGAGGAACTTTTTTTTAAGGTAATTCAGAAGATTTTATACAAATAAACAGATATGTATAACGTTGGATTACATCTATAGCCGTCGCTTGAGCTCGAACTTAGTAGAATTAGAAGCACAAACTCCTTTGTTACACAAAAGAACCAACAGAACCTTGACACTATAGCACTTCCCAACTCACAACCTGGTAAAAATTCAGCACTCCATCTCTCCCACCACGCTTCACATAAGTGCCGCAACTGACTTAACTCATTTTAACCACAACAAGGCAAAAATTACAGCCAATCTACTGTCAACACAAACATAAGCAGCTAAGTTCTTAATATCTGAAATGAAAGCTGTGGCTTAGCCTGAAGCCAACTTCTCCTCAAGTTCTTGGCCTTGAGGGATGAAGACGCCTGATGAAGTACCATGTGCAGACCTTCCACTTCCGTTGCTGCAAAATGAATGCAGTATGTTACCGAATTCTGTCCGCTCTGATGCATTGGGGTCTAAAGAGATGTTGGAACCAACTGGCCTCCTGTCTGCTTCCGAAAGTTGACACACATGAATGAGCCAAGTGCTCTCCTGTGCTATCAAACCTGCAAAGAAAAAGTTAGGAAAAGATGCACTCATTTAATTACCTCCTCTCCGTATTTGAGCTTGATGTTCCATAATTTGGGAGATTACTCCGAGGGACACACTCCCAACATCCTAAGCTTCATCTTTAAATGTTCTAGCATTCTTTTCAGATCATATGTAGTAAACAGGAGTAGAGAGTAGGAGTGGGAAAAGTGTAAGGTTTTGAGAAACCAAAGTGACTAATAAATTCGCAGACTATCCAAAATTAATTTTTCCGCACAAGTAAAACAACAATCACAAAAGCAAAATACCAAAGACGCCAACGTTTGGTAACGCAGTTTGGCACACTTTGCTTACGTCTGCGGGGCCCTCACCCAGATTAAATTTTTTCACTGTAGTTCACAAAAATTACACAAGATTGATTTATCTCTTAAGACCCAATCTATGTAACCGACCCACAACCTAACTACCTGTGAAAGATCTTTACACCCAATAACACGACCGACTCGTTTTAACCTCATCAGAGGATTTTCTTAACTATTTCTGCTTAAAAATAAAGACAATTAAAACAAGAATGCAACAATTGCAGATCTGAAATTTTTCACCAAAAGTCGTAGCACCAATTGTATGTGTACTCATCTGTGACGAAGACTTCATAGTGCTGCAGACATCAATTTAGAACTCAGCAAAATCAGCAACTGCGCATAACCTTTGAACTGCTTGTTGGAGATAATAAAAGTGTGACAATACTGCTCCAAAAGCTCCACGAAACCAACTCAATCAAAAGATGAAAACCAAACAACGCAACATCTAGGTTTTTACAATTTTTCACCAAAAGATCAACGCATATGCACAGCCACAAAAACCACTTTTACCTTTCACGATAACTCCAAAAATTACACAACCAACACACACATTGCCTGCCCAAAATCACGTGATCTGCCAAGCACACCATCAAGCATGCAAAATGCTAGATTTTCTAAGAATCCTGTCAAACTTGGATTCTCAAAGATTCAGTCCAACCTCACTTGACCTCAAATCCGCATCTACGTAATAATTACCTTGCTGCTAGATTTTTCACATTAATGTACAGCTGGACACATTCCATAATAAGAAGATACGCACATGTATGAGTAATCTTCAAGAATTTAAATTCCACCGAAACTAGGATTTCATCCTTATCACATGTATCTCATAGATTCCTTTTTAAAATTAAATAAGGAGGCAATAACTATATGGACTTCTAATAAAACACAAACTCCATCTTTTATATGTCCAATTTAAAAATGTCAAAACCAAACAAAGAATATATAATATATATTCTAACAGGTTTGAAGTGCGAGTATTGGATGCAATTTTAAACCAAGTGAGAAGAGAATGGAGGGTAGGCTGATGTGGGCAATGTAAGTGGAAATGAGAGAGGCTTTGGGATAAGAGGAACTTTTTACTCAACATCTTTTCTACCATGCAATGGGTGAAAAGAAATACTAATATTTGTCTTGCTTTTATCAAAGTGAATATTAATCTTATACAAATATTATTCAAGATCGAGAAGAATCCTCATATAGAGTATTCTAAACAATTTTCTTAATTACTACACTAACACAATCATATACAACTCTCTTTCTTCCTTATGCCACTGAACTAAAATTCAATATACATAGTCAAATGCTCTCTCTAACCTCATAGAATTTTTAACAACTCCCTATTTTGTCAATGGTTCTTCCCACAACTCAGCTATGATCTATTTATATCTTAAACTAACTCAAGTAATTATTAAACACACAAACTAGTTGTTTTAAGTAGTTTTTAGTTAACATTCGTTAGACGTAAAACCTCTGACTAACCTACCGACGAGCTACACCCATAACTAGATAGAATTCACCCTTTTAGTTTTGAAACTTATCACCAACAAAAGGTTGCAAAGCGCTCATTCTATATCTTTTTAACTCTTTATCCGACTAGCTTATCCAAATCCTTAGACTAGCCAAATCTTAAAAGAAACCAACTTTAAAAATTTAACTCCAAAGTCTTTTAAAAGTAAAAATATGCTTTTTTTTTTGGAAAAACTTGACTTAAATTCCCAAAAGGTACTTTGATGATCAAAAGAGTTCTCTTTAAAATCTTCTCAAATTTTCTCTTAATTATAACAAAGTATATATGTTATGTCCTAAATATAAATGACTATACAATGATTGATTCCCTAGTTTGTCAAAATGACAAAGATAAGGTTATAAGAAGGATTACAATGAATTGTTATAACTTAAGGTGGTTGATTCCTCCTTTTTCTTAATCCTTCACTTAAATTTCCTTAAATCTCTCTTGAATTACATATATATTCTACTTTACTTATTTTCTTCATCATTTGATTGCTTATTTGATTCAATTAACCCTTTTTCACACTTTACCTTTTTGATGAATTTGATCTTTCATATATTGATTGATTTCATTATAATATAACAAGTAACATCATGAAAATAAATTCATTAATAGTAATATGTTCTATTATCACTAAAACCATAGGTTAAGATTGCCTTTAGTCCAAAACTTTCTTCTTTGTTATGATAAAATTAGTGATTTTCACAAAATAAATGATAATTAAAAGCTCTTGCAATGTTAAAGCATATTAAATACGAATATAATGTATGTTCTCCCTTAATTTATATGCTACTAAATATGAATGATCAAGTTTTAATATCACTAATCTCTCTCCTTTTTTATCAACATTAAAAATGGTATGGACAAAAAGATAGAAGTATCAAAAGGGGAAAATTATCTTCTCTCTTCTCTTTTTTAAAAATCTATCATATGGGTAAAGTGGCCATGCAAAGTGTCAAAAAATGATCAATTCTAAAAAAAGTTAATGTATCAATTCAAAGGTCAATATATCTTTCTCCCCTTATATATATACAATAATACTTTCCCTCCCAAACGTATATGCCAAGTAGATATGCTCAAATGTTAATAATATGAAAGTAATTATATATCTCATTTTGTTTACCATCAATAGTTATTGCCTTTCTTTCCTTAATTAGTTTAACAATTGTATTTTATATCAATTTCTTTGTCGTATATAAGTGTTTATTTATTGGTCCCCATTTTTGTTCCTTAGTTGATATTAATGGAGATGATATCATTTGTTAGTATTCATCTAATTCCAGTTGATATTAACTTGTAAGGCAAATAATTCAATATGTTTTAGGTACCCATATAAATTTAGGTCCTTGGGCATAGTCCTTAACATTTTTTAAGCAAAATTCTTTCAGTTTTACTTAACAAGAATTATTTTGAAAAGAAATTTCTTTGGGTATGTATGTAATATCCACAAAATAACATCTTACAAGATAAAGAATCAAAAGTATTAATGTCATATGAGAAAGAACTACAAGAAGATGCCATAAGCATATTTCTAAGTCTTATGTAGATATATTAGTGAATGGGAGCTCTCTTTTATATATGTTTTGGGGGGGGGGGGGGGGGGTTAAACTCTCCTTATATTAATATAATACCTACTGTATGATTTAACATATTGTTATTACATAATTGACACTTAGAAAAAGTGAATCAAGGGATGAAAAGATTGTGACACCCTAATACCCCTTAGGAGGATATACAGATGTACACAAAACAAGCCTAAACAATCCAAGAATTCCTATAGATAGCACAAACATACATCAAAATTCATATAGTTAATCGTGTTAACAAACTTGCTCACATTCTTCAAAATGGTGTATACTGCCAAAACTACCAATATTACCACTGTCATTAATTCCAATTGCCCATTCCAAACATTAAGAAAAATCAAACACTTTAACATCGCTTCACGAACCCTGTTATCCATGTTTGTAAATAAACACTATCTGCAAAGAGTTAACAACTTATTGATCATTAACAGGCCTAAACTAATCAACATTCGTGCGTTAACTAAAAATCAACACTTATACATTGTTATCAAAGAGCTCGGAGTTCTATTTGTGAAATAAATATGATATTAAGTGCCCTATTTATTTGTTTTAATTATTACTTAACTCAGGTCTCTAATGGATTTTGCTATGAATTTTACGAAAGAAAAAAGTTACCTTTGAGTTTGTAATATAAACTTGGACGAAGGTTAAAACATGTGACTGAAGGCTTAAAATTTTAGAATTTGAACTTAATACTTGAATTAAAGAACTGAAAATGTACTTAGGTCTTATGACAAGACCTAGGACTTGTAAATTAACAAGAGGACTAAAAACATGTGCCAAAGGTTAAGTAGGATACCTAGGGCTTAACCTAAGTAAAATAATGTTTGTAGCATTTGAACCAATTTAAAAAATATATTCCTAGAATTTAAAAGGAATTAAATTTTGACTTGAGAATTTTAAAATTTGACTAATGCTTTACGGCTTGATTTGAAAATTAGAGTTGAACTTCCACTTTAGGGTTTTGATTTTAAGGTTTTTTAAGATATTACTAAGATTTTTAGGCTTTGGCTTTAAGGTTTTAGGATTTCACTTACAATATATTTGTTTCACCTTCGGTTTTATTAAAAAGATGCAGGTAGTGTCACATGGAGTACATGGTAGGTAGTTGCCGATCAATACCACAATGTTTGGATTGTTTAAACAATGCTTTAGTACATATCTATGATAAGGGATTGCATCGAGGAGGACTGGTACTGTGAGGGAAGATGATGCAACAACAACAGCATAAAAGCAATTCTTTTAAAAGACTCAAGTAAGTTAATAAATAATAATAATAAATATAGTTTTTGTGGACAAAATAAAGGAATGAATTCTATATCAACTTGACAGAAACATGAGGTTGTAGCTGGTCATATAAGTCCAACTGATTGCTAATTCTTGACCATTTTCCTAAAAAAAACAGGAAAATTGGGCTTTTGGAATTTGTTTTGTGGATTTTTTTGTTTGGTTCTCTCTCCACTTATTCTCTTTTCAAGGTTAAATTGAATTAATTGTCGACAAGAATGTACAAGGCTAAAGCTAAACAGAAAAATCAAAGTGAAAATAGTAAGAGAGAGCTCAAATATTCACAAATAAGTGATCTAAATTAACTAAGATCAATTAAATATGTATACAAATATTAAAGGGTACGTATGTATTACACATCATAAGTTAGGTTTAGGCTTACAATTGATCTAAATTTCTTGAATTCGAGCTAGATCCAAGTTTTTGTTAGGTTTTGACTTATATTATTGAGTGATTGTCTTAGATTTGGGCCCTTTAGATATTACAAATCTATCTTAAGTGTGTGTAAAATAAATGATCTAGACATTAACAAACTTGTTAATAGAGTCTCACAAAGTTATTATATTAAAATTTCGTAGGAGAGATATTGTATGGGCTTCTTAAAGTTATTAGAAAATGAATGGTAAAGATGTGCATTGAAGCTTGACTCATTTCTAAGGTAATAAAAGAATTAATATTTACATTTTCTATGGTAATAAAAGAATTAATATGGGAAAATTGTCATGCCACTTGTGCTCTCCTAATGCCTAATGTTGTGTGAGACTTTTTGATTTTGAAGATTTGAGAATTTTAAGTTTTATGACATCCTTAAGGTCTAACAACTTGTGTTCTTGATGTTTTGAAAGACCTAAGAATTCTGATATTTTATGACAACTTTGAGGTATGATAATTTTAAGTTGTTGATATTTTTGCACTCTAATAATAGTTTCCTAGACTTCTGTATATTCCAAAGACACATTGACTGAGCATGCTCAAAACCTAAATATCTATAATATATGATGCTTACAATTTGAAGAAAACTAAAGCATGATATGTGTTTCTTTATTAATCCCTTCTCTAAAGTGATGGCTATATACATTTCAATCACATGATACAAGCTTATGCTTTGTGTGCATTCATCTAGGTTCTGGGGTTAAAGAGGGAGATGAAAAGCATACATACTCTGATTTATATCATGATTGACCCAAGCATGCTTCTCAATAGATATGCTAACATCAGGTATGTATATGATCTCAAAGTTGAATCTTGTTGCAAATTATGTCTCCTAACTTTTGTGTGACTTCAAATAAGGACAAATTTTTTTGCAAATTTTGTCTCCTAATCTGATAATGTAATTGTTTAAAACTTATTACTATTATTTAATTGTTTGAAACTTTTATTAAGCCTACAAGAAGGTTTTAGTAAGCCTCCAACAATAGTAATTTTAATGTGTTTTGCAAATGTCTCCTTCAATATTACTCTAGTAAAAGGCATAAATAGGCTGCTGAGCTATTGTCCATGATCTTACTCCTATAGCATGATGGACCACATTAGTTTATGATGTTGTATCCATTGAACAGGAAATTGTACAAACTATAAATTATCAACAAATGAAGTTAATCATCATAACTAACATACAAATTGCCTGGTTTCTTTCAATTTCTATAGTGACAGTCTGTAAACCATGAATATTGTACAAACATCATCATCTTCCAACCAACAATACAAGGGTTTATTTCATTTACAATTCAAGCAGTTGATTAAATTAAGCAAATATCAAATGCCTCTCAACAGAAACCGAAGATAATCTTTAGAGATAATTGCAACCTCTCACCGTCCAACAACAACCAATGATTCCTAAATAGAAACAAAGAAACAGGTTAAATTATTCGAAAGGATCCAAAAACCCATTTAAGTTTTGTGCATTTGCAAGCATCAACCAATACAACAGTTTCAGATAAGTGGCCAATGCATTTAAATTTTTAAGAATCAAATTGCCATATGTAAGAAACACCTTGTTCAATGAATGGATACTGTAACGCCCCAAATTAAGGGTTAGAAGACATGAGTACAAATTACAAAATTGGCATGCAGTCATGATATTTTCCGGGTATATTGTTCTAATGAACTTCAGAGTGATTCGGACAATATTAAGATATTGATTTTATATTTATAGTATTTTTTGGAGACTTCAAT
>JANZLX010000005.1:29429828-29440695 GCA_025531955.1 Erythroxylum orinocense
CATCCCCAACATGTAAGCAAAACAATTCAAATACTGACTTGAAAGGCCACTTTGGTGACTACATTCTCATCAGCACCTAAAAAGCCCGCCAACACAAGGGATACATCTTTATGTCATCCTCACATCCTTTATGGGCATACCATATGTGACAATGTATCCTCAAGAAATGCAAAACTCCGAATGCACAATCTCATTGTCACACACACATGCTGAAGACATTCTCCGAAAACTTCATTTGAGACCTTCCTTAAAGAAAAATCTCAATAGAGTGACTATCGTGCGTCACCGGATACTGAACCGACCTCCTAAGACATGAGCACCTTATGTATCTCCCTTATGGCAAGTTCGTTGCACGAAAATTCACTCAAAATGGCTTCAAAATGTTTTAATTCCTCTCCCGATTGATTATCGTGCAATCCCGAACACTGAAAATGAGACCTGAGACACGAGACCCTCATGCATCTCCCTCATATGTAGTTCAAATCACAAAAATTCAATCAAAATCGGATTCAGAATACCTTAATTCCTTTTTCTGGAGTTAAACCTTAATTTATTACTAATGTAATAAAACCAGAAAAATAGAAAAAGGTTACTTTATAAATTTCTTGAACCCGAAAACTGACCCGAAACACCCTGGAGTACCTTACGACAAATCTGGAATTTTTTGGGTTTTTTTTAACAGTAGATGATGACGTCAGCAGACTCGGCTCCGTTGCGCGTGCGCCACACGCCCGCGGCCAGACGCACTCAAGCAGCTTCTGGCACGTGCCGTGCAGACGCATGTTCACTGTGCGGCACGTGCAAAACACTCGTCGACATCCGTCGAGCCACATGTCGGACGCATGGATGGTCTGATGGGCACGTGTTCCGCACGCTCCCGCCATTCCACGCTGCTGCGGGAAGCGGACGTAAGGCGCACGTGCAACGTCCTCCATCAAATGGAGCCGCGTGTTGGCGCATGATTGGTGCTTGCGTCGCGCGCGCCTGACCTACGCGACTCCTCCCGCATATTGTAGCACCGTCGCGAGCGTGTGGCCCACGCACCCGACGGTCTTCGTCTCCTCCGATGCTGGTGACGATTTTCGACGTCCCAGAAGTCCGTTTTTTGCTCCGTTCGGCCCGTTTTTTGTAGCTAACCTTATGTAAACTACTTTTACGCAATCAATCACTCAAAAAAGCTGAAAAACAAATCAAAATCAACGGAAAACCAAATGAGATGAAAAACCAAAAACCTTCGTTTCTGGCAATCCGATCACGTAACCGCTCTAATACCACATGTTAGTACGTAGAGGAGACCTTATTACGTACCCCAGGGTCCCGTGAAAGGATTAAAAATGAAGGTAATGCGGAATACCTGGATTCAGTTCCATCTTTGATTCCGATGCCGATTTCGAGCTCCAATCGCCTCCAAATCTCTCGAGTCCTTTAGCGGAAAATGCTGACCGACTCACAGGCAAGGCCTTTCTATAGTTTCCTCAGTTCTGGAGCTCTCTTAACGGGTCAAAGAACCTAATGCTCGTGAAGGTTGTCTTAAGTAACTGCAGGAGACCTTACCTTTATATAGCTTTCATATCGGGCTTCCCCATCACAAGGTCGATATGGACCCGGTCCACACTAATTGGGATCCATTTTCTACCTAGACTTCGATCCATTGATTTAGATCATTTATTGAGTCACTTTAATATCTTTATCTGGATCAAATGACGTAACTTAACCGATAATTTATTTAAAACTAAAATTGCAATTAATGTTAGTCCAACTTTATGAGACATTGTCAAAATTGCTTCTGAGGACAAAAATGTCTAACACATCCATCGTCACCTAAGATGATAGAATAAAATTAATAATTAATAAGCAAAGAGTCGACTTTCCCGCGCTAATTGAACTATAGTATTATAATAGGACTGAAGGTATATCATCATAATCAAATCAGAACTCTTATCTTTAATGTACAAATCTTAAAAGACTACTTATCTCAAACAATATAATATCATTGCTAATGCTAATCATTATCAAACAATATCATTCATAATCGTAACCATCTTCCACTTTGAACAGGACTCTCAAACGTATATAAGGGAGAAGAGAAAGAAGGGAGAGAGCCATCAGTGACAAATATATTGGATTCTATATAGACATATGATGGTCTTCAACACTAAAATTTCACCGATCGATTCTTTCTTGTCAGAGGCGATGCGGTTCTTGGCTTTTGGAGTGCTCTTTATGTTGTTTGTCATATGCGTAATTGTTGTGATGAGGGTAGGTCAAAAGTATATACCTATGCATGTATATCTTTCAGGTCTTTTTTTTTCAATCTTTTGCCTGTTAAAAACAAAGAATGATACGAATTTAATCTCTCAAACAATAGAACAATAGTGTAGTAAATATACAATCTCATGAGCTATACTCTATTGCTATCCTTGTAATACAAAAGTTCTATTCGTAGTTGACGTTTCTTGTTTCTGCTTTGGTGGATATGCAGCTTTGTGCAGAACTTACAGAAATCATACTTGAGCACTTAAACTTCTACGGGAACACTACCAGAACAGAAAGGAAAATCGTTAGAATCGAGAGGGAATTTGAGGAGGGTATGAAAGAAATTGAGATATATGGAGAAGAATTGAAAGGAAAGTTTGAGGAAGTATCCGTAGAGTTGAGAGAAAAACTAGAACAACTGAAAGATTCGTGCCCTGAAGATTCACATCAAAAGTTAGAGAAAGTGATGGACTTGCATGAGAAAGTACAAAATATATCGCTTAAAGAATTGATTATGCAAGAAAGATTGTTGTACCAGGCAGAAAACAAGTTGAAGAGAGTGAAATGTTCATACAAAGAAGATCAGAAAATATGGGAGCAAAACCAGAAGAAATTGAATGAGGAACATAGCAGTCTTGTTGAAGAGTTGATGAAAGTAAAAGACCTGCACGCTAAAGATCAGATGATGTGGGAAAAAGAGAGATGCAGGCTCGATGCAGAAGTCCGCAAAAGTTTAAAGTTTAAAGACCTGCACAAGCAAGATAAGAAAAAATGGGAAAGAGAAAGGAAAGCCCTTGTTGCAGAATTGGGAGAAGAGATGAAAAGAATGACAGATTTGCTCAAGGAATATAAGAATAAATGGGAAGAAGAAAAGAACGGTCTTGTCACAGGAGTAATGGAAGAACTGAAGAAAGCCAATTACTTGTACGAGGAAGAACTGAAGAAAGTCAAGTACTTGTACGAAGATGATCAAGAGGAGTGGGAAACTATATAAATGGTGGATGAGATAATTTGTGAGGAAGAAGTGAAGACAATGAAAGCTTTGGACGAGACTCACGCAAAGCTTACCTACTCCTTGTCAGTAAGTAGAATTAGGTTTCTTACTTTAAGTTGGTTAATTTGGTTGTGTTATATACAGATTAAACTTAAGCCCATTATTTTTACTGTTCTAGTGTTTTTAGTTTCATGTTATTTAGGAAGCTATTATCTTATCTCGTCACGGAACTATTGGAACTTGTCATTATCTTCGAAGAGTTGTAAAGTGTTTGTTTTATATGCTTCTGCTGGCACAACAACTGAAACTCCTCTATTTCTCTGTTATGTACTTGATCATCTTCATATCATGTGAAAAATTAAGCAACTATGACTATTCTCGGTTTGTTCATTAACATCTAATCTCACTAACCGATCTAAAAGAAAGAAACTTGAGGGAAAAGTTGTAAGAACTGTAGAACGAAAGTTGTTTTATAGTTGTAAAAGAAGTAAGTAAAGGAAAGAGTTTGAGAAATGGAAAGATTTTTGCATCGAATGCTGTTAACGAAAGTGGAGAGAGAATGGGAAGAAGAATAGAGAAGCAGACCGGTTCGGGAAAACTTTAGTGAAAGTGGGAATTAAGGAACTAGGAAAAGAAGTCGAATATACATGTTTTCCATGGCAGTGAGCTTTGAGTCGTCGCCTTCCTGTCGTCTCTTTAACTAAATTTTGTCCCAAGTATGTCATAGTTTTTGGCTTGTGAACGTATCGAGAGAAAAATATTCCAAATGTCTTCCTCGATCATTGGCAATTTGGCATTGCATAAATTGTGAATTCTATAAATGCTTGCTTGTTCTAAATACGTTTTTGACTTGAGATGTAAACGAAATAGGGGAGGAAATACTATCAACCATGAAATCCCAATACACCATTAATGAAACAGACACCACAGCACCCTATAAAGCGATTCTGAGTACCAGTGATTTATTCGTAATGGACCAAGTTAATATTAGATTGTGACTACCATCTGCTTGGATGGGCCCTTTTTCTTATTATAGAAGCTTGGCATAGAGACCAGAGTGAGATTTTACGGAACTGAGGTTAAGCTGTTATATTTCTAATGAATTCTGACAAAATATCTCTGATGTCGATTATTAGATTCTGAAAAAATATTGCTACGTTATGAACCTTAGTGGAAGATTTGGGGCAGTCCCACAAAAACTAATAAATTTGAGAGTAAAAAACTGAGCTTTATTTTGCCGTAAGAACTTTTTTACATAGGTCCACAACTAATGAAATAGATCCTAAATAATAGGATCTATACTAATTGAAAGAACATAATCAAACAAGAAAAGGAAACACAATAAAGTCTAATTAGGCAACTAGCAAACATATAACTAAATAGCACGACAACAGAATCTACTGGCCCATTCTTTGATAATGGAGGCCCATAAAAGCATCCACATGATCAACCCCTTCCTGAGACATGAGTGTTACGTTTACCAAGCTTAAACAAATAGAGTAACAGGGAATAGGCAAAAAAGAGGATTGTATTAATTCTCAGCGAATACAACCTTTAGGGAAAGTGATGAAATAGTACCAATGGGGACGAGAAGAGAAACAGTAGAGTAGATGAGAGAGAGAAATGCCAAATGCATCACAATATTTGCATAACCGAAATCGTACTACCATTCCATCCTATAAAGTTGTTGCAGGCTACATGAGTGTGCGCGCTGCTGATTCCATATGCTGACGAGGACCAGATCATGTGGTCACAAAATCATCCAGCCTCTTGGGGGGATGCTTGGGCCTGCTGCTTCTCCTTATCAATTGTTCCTGGTTGTCGGGCTCAGTCGTGGCAATACCCACCCCATCAGCAGCCACCTTGTCCTCAACGTTGAGATCAGGAAAGGACTTAACCACATTTGCTTTATCTTCCCAAGTTGCTTCGGCTGCCGACATACCTTCCCACTGAATTAACCACTGCTCCACCTAAGTATTAACACGATGAACCAACCGAAAATCAAGGATAGCAGATGGATGCAAAAGCATAGCAGAACCGGAGTCAACAAGGTTCAATGGTGTCACCTGTTGCTCAGGTCGACCGATACATTTCTTCAACAATGAGACGTGGAACACGGGATGTAGCTGGGCCGAGTCTGGTAATGCTAATTTATAGGCCACTTCACCAATTCGTGTCGTGATCTGATATGGACCAAAATAACGACGACCCAATTTGTTATGTCTTTGCAATCTAATGGAGTTTTTCCAAAAGGGCTGTAGCTTCACATATACCCAGTCCCCAATGGCAAAAACAACTTCACGTCGATATTGGCCGGCAAATGATTTCATACGGGTTTGAGCCTTAGCGAGGTTACCTTTTAACAAAGATAGCACTTTATCGCACTCCAGCATTTGGCTTGCAACAAGCACATTCCTAGTGGAATCCTTAACATAACGAGGGATCGAAGGAGGGGGTCGACCGTACAATACCTCGAACGAAGTCATTTGTGCCGATGTTTGGAACGCGGTATTGTACCAAAATTCTGCCCATGGTAACATGTTCATCCAATTGGTGGCATTATCAGATACGTAACACCGAAGGTACATTTCCAAACATTTGTTGAGGGCTTCGGTTTGCCCATCGGATTGGGGATGGTAGGCCGAACTCATACATAATGTCATACTTTGCAAATGGTGGATTTCTTTCCAAAACTCACTAAAGAATCGGGGGTCGTGATCGAAGACTATCTCAGTAGGGATGCCATGCAAACAGATAACCTCTTACACAAATATAGTGGCCACGGTACTGCTGGAAAAATTAGAGGGCAGCCCCATAAAGTGACTATACTTTGATAAGCAATCAATGACCACAAGAATCACTGTTTTTCCCTTCGATTGTGGCAACCCAATTATAAAGTCCATCGAAACCGCTTCAAATACAAGATTAGGAATCGACAAAGGCTGGAGGAGGCCCCCGGGGCTGAGCGAAGCGTATTTCATTTGTTGACAGGTTTGGCACTCGTTAACAAAGCGTTTGACATCTTAGCGCATTGATTTCCAATAAAAATTAGTCGAGAGGCAATGAAGAGTGCGGGTAATGCCAGCATGGCCACCCAATGGTGATGAATGGAACTCATGTAGGAGCTGAGTACACATAGGAGAATTGGATGGAATGACCAGCCTGTTGCGGAAGAGTAACAACCCATCTTTAAACTGAAAATCTGGCAAAGTGTTGGGGTTGGTTGTGACTCTCTGTTGCAACTCTAGCAACTCAATGTCGGTGGTATTAGCCTTTCGAAGCTCAGCTACAAGAGCAAATTCAAGTTGCGAGATGGCCAAAAATTGTGACTGTGGGACTCACGACAAAGCATCGGCAACATGATTCTGTTTCCCAGGTCGGTAAACAATATCAAACTCATACCCGATAAGCTTCCCAAGCCATTTCTGCTGATCCGGAGTTTGAATGACTTGCTCCGTGAGATTACGAAGGGGCTGCTGATCAGTGACAATGGTAAACTTTCGACCAAGAAGATACTGTCTCCACTTGGTAATTGCTTGAGTTATTGCAAACATCTCCAATTGATATGTTGAAGCCTGTTGCATTTGAGCACTCAACTGTTGGCTAAAAAAAGCTATCGGATGCCCCTTTTGCAATAAAATAGCCCCAATACCTGTCCCTGATGCGTCGGTTTCCACTGTGAAGGGCTCGGAGAAATTAGGCAGTTCCAAAACAGGGGTAGCACTAAGAAGTTGTTTCAACTGAACAAACGCAGTCGTGGTCGTTTCAGTCCAACAGAAGTTATCTTTGCGCAAAAGGTCGGTCAAAGGCCCGACGACCGATGCAAAGTGTCTAATGAAATGGCGATAATAGCTCGCTAAACCGAGGAATCCTCGTACTTCTTTAACGGAGCATGGAATCGGCCAATTCTGAATGGCTGCAATCTTTGCTGGGTCTACCTGCACCCCTTGATAAGAGATTATGTGTCCCAAATAAGCCACTGTGGACTGAGCAAAAGTGCACTTAGACCATTTGGCCACCAAGTGATGATCTCGCAACAAAGTCAAAACCACTTTTAGATGTTCCAGATGAGAGTGAAATGAAGGGCTATATATTAAAATATCATCGAAAAATACTAGAACAAACCGTCGGAGGATCGGATGGAAGATGTCGTTCATAAGGCTTTGAAAGGTCGACGGTGAGTTCGTGAGACCGAACGGCATAACTAAGAATTCGTAATGCCCGTCATGAGTTCGAAAGGTTGTTTTTGCTTCATCACCGGCTTTAATGCGAACTTGATGGAAACTCGCAAGTAAATCGAGTTTGGAGAAATACTGTGCCCCGTGTAACTCATCAAACAATTCATCAATGGACAGAATCGGAAAGCGATCGCGGACTGTCACCGCATTTAAGGCATGGTAATCGACGCAAAACCTCCATGTGCTGTCCTTTTTACGAACCAACAAAACCGGGGATGAGAATGGGCTCGTAATGGGTCTAATTATTCCGTCGGTTAACATATCCGAGACCAATCGCTCCATCTCTCATTTATGAAAGTGAGGGTACCGATATGGTTTAACGTTGACTGGGCCGCTATGAGGAAGAAGATGAATAGCATGATCACAAGCTCTCAGTGGGGGTAACCCGTGAGGCTTCGAGAACACATCGAAGAAATCCATCAATAACTCTTCAATCTCCGGACATTCCCTTACAAGCTGGTGGTCGGTGGGAGTATCAACTTCTAACCGAAATAAAGCATCAATTGCATCCTTACGAGAGAGACGCCGCAAGCCATTAAATTGAACTGATTGTGCTGATTGTAAGGAATCGGCTGTCCACCGAATTTTATGACCCGAGTGATGGAACTTAAAGACCGAGGATGCATAATCCATAACGACAGGACCAAGCGTCGCTAGCCAAGCAACTCCCAGCACCATATCCCATCCCTGTAAAGACAAAACAAAGAAATCAACTGTGATTTCGGTACCTTGGATCGCCAATGGAACTTGCTTAACCACACCATCACAAATAAGTCGTTCACCGTTGCCAACAAGGACTGAGAAACGAGCTGTTGATTCAACCGGTAACCCAAGAAATTTTGCTATGCGGGTCTACACAAAGTTGTGGGTACTCCCCCCATCTAATAAGACTTGGACCGATTTGCCCTTGACAGAACCACGAAAACGAAGAGTGGAAACAGAGCATCCACCAGCTAAGGCATTATAAGAAATGGATGAGTGGGGTAGCAACTCATCATCGACAACTGCTGAATCAGTGGCTGGTGTAACTGAAACGACAGGGTCGGACAGTTCAGGTGAGTCGGCTGGGTCGAAGCTATCTTGTAAAAGGAGGAGTTGTGGTTTGGCTTTGCATTTGTTGTCCCAAGTGTATTTGTCATCACAATGATAACATAACCCTTTAGATCGACGTTGGGCGGCTTCAGCTGGGGTAAGGCGGCGGAAAGCAACTTTATTGCCGTTGGGGAGGGTGGCTGTCGGAGTGGTGTTGGGGGTGAGAGGGGAAGTGGGCTGAATAACATATTTGGGGGAAGGAAGTAAAGGTTTTGTGTTGCCAAGGGTGGGTTGTGCAGGCCCTTCTCTAATGCTATCCGATTTTCATGTAATTGGGCTAGGCTCATGGCTTCATCAAGGGTGGCGGGCTGATGGACCAAGACCGAGTGCTTGATATTAGCACGTAAGCCCGCAAAAAAGCACTGGATCATGAAGTGGGCCGAGAGAAAAATAGTTCGATTAGTAATGGACTCAAAATTAGCTCGATACTCACTAACGGTGGTTATCTGTTGAAGCTTAGCCAATAAACCCTCAGGCTCTTCTCGCTCGCGCAACTGGAATCGGTGCACCATCGAAGCTTTGAACGCCGGCCAGTCGGTGAGTTGCCGGTTACGATTCATCCAGTCGTACCAATCAGCCGCCGCGTCATCAAGGTAAAAAGAGGAGATCATGAGACGTTCCTCCACTGGAATATTATAGAAAGCGAAGTAGCGTTCAGCCTGCTTAATCCACCTGTCTGGGTTAACTCCAGCAAATCGGGACATTTGGATCGGTGCTGGTTTGTGGCGGCCAAACAAGGCGTTGTCCGATCCGAATGCTTGCCCATGAGGTGTGAGGGGAGGACCTCGTTGCAGCTCCAAGAGCTCCTTCAACAGTCGCGTCTGTTCTTCGACCGATGAGGAGAGGAGGTCAACATCTCGTCGAAGAGAGGACTGGGCATCTGATACCACCTTCACGTTATCATCCAGCACTTTAAACCATGTGTTGTATTGGTGATCTCCCATCTATGGAGTCTCTCAATGAAAGCACCAGTGTTACGTTTACTAAGCTTAAATAAACAGAGTAACAGGGAATAGGGAGAAAAGAGGATTGTATTAATTCTCAGCGAATACATCCTTTAAGGAAAGTGATGAAACAGTACCAATGGGGACGAGAAGAGAAACAGAGGAGTAGGTGAGAGAGAGAAATGCCAAATGCATCACAATATTTGCATAAACGAAATCGTACTACTATTCCATCCTATAAAGTTGTTGCAGGCTGCATGAGTGTGCGCGCTGCTGATTCCATATGCTAACGAGGACCAGATCACGTGGTCACAAAATCATCCAGCCTCTTGGGGGGATGCTTGGGCCTGCTGCTTCTCCTTATCAATTGTTCCTAGTTGTCGGGCTCAGTCGTGACAATGAGCTTGTCCTCAAGCTCAAACTTTGGATAAGTTGCTTAGTAATAGTCAAATGGCTCTCAAGTGGCTTTCTTAGCAGTAAGGCTTGCTCACTCACAAGCAACTCACGACGTCTTAAGCTTAATGTGGACAATAGCCAACAGAGACGGTAAGGCCTTGTTATTGCACACCGACAATATGTTATGGGCCCTTTATATTCCTTGAGGAGAGACATGTGGAATATATTATGAAAGCGACTCCCCACTAACAATTCGAGCTTATAAGCAACAAGTCCAACTTTGGCTATAACCTTAAAAAGGCCCAAAAACTTTAGAGGAAGTTTGTGATGCTTCTGTTGAGCCATGAAGAGTTGTCAATATGATTGAAGATGCAACCAAACCTAATCCATAAAGATAAAGCTTAGCTCACGATGCCCTGAATCATAGTTGATTTTCATTCGTTGTTAGACTTGCAAGAGCCTAGCACAAGCTTCACGAAGCACAACAGCTCTCTCCTGGAGTGCTGCATCAACTACCTTAATCCGAGTGGAGTCCGTTAAAAATGAGAGAAGTCGAGGAGGCTCCTGACTATAGACCAATCGGAAAGGCTTTTCTTAGACTCAGACATATAAAAAATCAAGACTTAGGAGTTAGCCTTTTATTACTAGTTACATACAAAAGGCTTTTGTTATTCTTCTGCCTCTTTTGTTGCTTCAGATTGAGGTCCTAGTGACTAGTGAGACTGTACTCTTTTGGATGTATCAATATTTTTATTATATTTTCTAAATATTTTGCCCAAATTTCCTTTATAGTAACGTGTTTTATTTTATCGAATCTTTCCTACGATTAAAATTTAAAACTCACTAATTAAAATTTTCATTAAAGGGCCCATTCATAAGATCCATAAAAGCAGCCGGAGCATTGGTCAATCCGAACGGCATGACCAAAAACTCATAGTGTCCATACC
>JANZLX010000005.1:29440795-29457267 GCA_025531955.1 Erythroxylum orinocense
CAATTACCAACTCCATTTTTAAACTGCCACCACAATTTGATCGTGTAAGCCTTGACCACATCTTCTAACTTCCGGAATCCTAAACTGTTTTCATTCACCGGCATTGCGATTCTATCCTAAGATCGCCAATGTCGTTTGGATATTTCAGTGGTGCTGCCCCAAAAAAACCGTTGAAAAATCTGCTCCAGTTGGCCCAACACAGATTTAGGAGGGACCATCGCTGACATTATATGCAACGGCAAAGAAGAGAGAACATGTTTTATCAAAATGAGACGACCTCTAGGTGATAATAATTTGTGTTTCCAGTTGCCGACTTTTGTCTCCACTTGCTCTATCATGAACCTAAAAATTCATTCTGTTTTCCGTCCCCGATAAAGAGGAGAGCCAAGATAAAGTATAGGCAAACAACCCGGCACCATTTGTAAAATAGCTCAAGAGAGTTCCACTCTTGGTGAGGCCAATCCTTCAGATCGAATAAAACAACTTTTAGACTTATTAACCTTCTGAGCAGTTGCAAGCTCATAAGCCTCTATCAATAGCATAAATTGCTCCATTGAGCGTTTGTCGCCACGAAGGAAGAATATCGTATCATCAGCATATGCTAAGTGATTAACTGCTAGAGCGCCTCTTGGAAGACCATATGGTCGAATTCTGCCAGCTTGTACAAAAGCATTCATCCCCCTGGATAAAGCTTCAGATACAATAATGAAAAAATATGGAGAGAGCGGATCTCCCTGCTTCACACCCCGAGAAGCCTGGAAAAACCCAACAGGGCTTCCATTCAGCAGAATTGAAAACCAACTTGCACGCAAACTACCCATAATCAAATGTATGAAAGCTTCACAAAAACCAAATTGACGTAGAATTCTGACCAGAAAAGCCCAAGACACTCGATCAAAAGCCTTCATCATATCCAATTTGAGGATCACATTACCACCCCTCGCCGGGTAGTCCAAGAAACGTGTTAGGTCCTGAGCCAACAATATATTGTCGACAATATCTCGCCCTGCCAAGAAACCTGACTGTACCGGAGAGATCAACTTTGCCAGAATTGGTTTAACCCGTTCCGTCATTAGTTTGGTGAATATCTTGCCAATAAAGTTGCATAAACTAATTGGCCGGAAGTCTGCAAAAGAGGTTACATGTTGCTTTTTTGGAAGGAGAATAATGAGGACACTTGCTATGGCTCTCGAGAGCGGAATCCCCGACATAAACTCAACACAAGCATTGAAGAGATCATCCTTAATAATAGGCCAACAATTGTGATAAAAGGAACCACAAAAACCATCAATACCAGGTGCACTATGAGAGGAGAGACTCGTTACCGCATCTTTGACTTCATCATAGGTTAGCGCCCTCATCAAAGAGGCATTATCTGCCTCATCAACTAGTGAAGGGATGAAACTGAGCAAACGAGCTGCCGAGGTTTCATCCAAAAACACAAATTTCCAAAAACAAATGACAATAAATTGTAATGCTTATCCTAATTAACTAATACTAAAGAAAGTTTAAAGTAGTTATAGCATTCTAATATTTTAGGACTAAATATTTAAACAAAATATGATACTTTATGGTATTGATGATCAATATTTTATATCATTGGTGTACACGAATTTTCTAAGATTTTCATTTTGATTGTTTAAGCTATTTATAATTTGATTACTTTTTAATTTGAAGTTAATCTTATGTATTAAAATCATTAAATTATGCTTCAAATTATTAATCTATGATATTCCATTTTTACTCTTCTCACCAATATTCTTAACTTGCATACCTTGTAGTCTATTTTATTAAGGACATTAATTAAAAACATTAAAGACCTTGCGATTTCCATTAGATGTTTATTTTTCATTTCTATTATTACATGTTGTTGTGAGATTTCAATACATGCTTTAATGAACAATACCTTGTTTAACAAAAAAAATCCTTAAAATGTTGTTGAAATAGACTTTTCTATATGATCCAAACTTAGTTTAACAAGACTTCTATAAAATGATCCAAACTCAATTTCAAACTAAGATTCAAGTTCTTAAAAGTGATATGGCATATTATCAATATATTATTCACATGGGTCTATTGAAAATAATCTCTCTACTAGTTATAGATAAAAATTGTGTATTATTATATCTCCTTAAACTTAGCATATCAGCGAGACTTTTATTGAATTGTTATTGTTGGTATATTATTCACTACATAGTATTAATTTATTAATAGTTGTGAAAATTACGATGAATAATTAAATACTAATTACAATTTTTTAAAGAGAAAAAAAATATCAAGATCAGTCTTTTATTAAACACAACCAAAGTTAAAATCACGAAAATTTTATTAATAAACCGTTAGTCAATCACTAGATTCTAGCAACATAATTATTAAAATAAAGTACGTCCTTTTTGCCATTACGGGTAATGTTACATTGCAAAAAAATGATTCTTGATATCATGGTGATATTTAAACTTGTCTTGTGTCTGTGACCATACTACTGGTCCCCCAAGATATATGAAAATTAAATATTTTTATTTTTAATTAAATTATATATATACACACAATATATATATATATATATATATATATATATATATATATATATATATACACACAATGATAAAGTTATTTGAAACCTAGTGGTACACTAAACTCTTTAAAATTTAAAAACTTAAATATTTTGATCATTTTATCTTAAATTCTTGGCTCCGTCAGTGCCTGTGATAATAATCCTAATTTACTAAAAGATTGATTTACTTGTCCGTTTTACATCTTAATATCATTTTATATGCACCAAAAAGTAGGGCATACGCTCAACCTCATCTCTATTAACGTCACCATTTTATCATATATCATCTAACTATAGCAATAGTTTGCTATTTCAAGAGGACAAAGTCAACAAGTAAAAATGTAAAAATATTATGTAGTAGATTAAAAAGACGGTAAATATTAAAATTCTGTAATTGATAATTATAATCACGTTACTTGTGCATGACGGTTAAAAAATATAATAGATACAGATATTTTGCACTTTTGGTCTTTTCTTAACATTATAAAAATATTATTAAAGAGGAATAATTATTAGGAAACATAACAATCACTATTTTTTTTTTCTGGCAATATGTTAGTTGAGTCAAAAGAGAGGGTCAGAACAATCGAGGCTTACGAACGCGGTATATTAGGGAATGTCAGCACTTGAAGCTTTGATTTTTCTTTCCAAATGTTAAACACGCGAGAGTTGGGAGTCGGCCGGGTGAGTGGGTTGGCAAGCCAGCTAACGGGGCCACCCAACGAATTGTCTCCAACCAACAGTGGATGGTTAGGAAATGGGAACTTTTGAAAAGATAGATACCAAATCACATAATTACATTGATCGGTAGGCGACACGATGCGAGAGGGTATGTAAAGCTGCGTGCTTGATAATTACATGCAGTGCAAGTACAGAATATAGACCATTTTCAGATCATCAAACTACCACCTCCTTCACAAAATGTGGTTACAAGAAACTATATGTTTTAGCTATTTGGCATAAATTGGTACCAACCAAATTTGGCATAAAGAATGCAAAAGAGTAGATCAAACCATCATATATATTGATATATATGTCTACATACATTTAGCTACATAACGCAACATATAAAACTTTTTTGCATCTGCAGTACTTGGAGAATGGATGGGTCCTTCCCTAGTGCTCGTTTTGGCCCTTATTTAACACTGCAATTAAGACAGCCTACACATCCTAGCTCAAGAAATTGCAAAGCATAGACTCAAAAAGTTCATGAAGCTCTTAAGACATCTACAAACACTAAAATATTAGGACAAAGAAATTATGGGAACAAGATTTTGCAGAAATTGTGTCAGTGATACCTGCTTCCCAGAATGTACACCGCCTTTTCCCATCTACACAGTTCAGAACCAAAGAAAACAAGGGGATGTAGACATTCTACTGCTTTTTTCAAAGGTACCACATAGATGCATCATGCTTTGGAACTGGATCCACTGGACTCTCAACTGATGCCAAATTGAATGGAGAACCAAATCTAAAGTCAGTGGCATTGTCGTTAATATTGGTTTCAAATCCAGAATCAAATGCCTTGAACTGATCAAACTGGATATCTGTTGGAGGAAAGACAGACGTCTTAATTGGCACGTTGTTTTCATTGGTCATGTTTCTCAGCATGACACCTTGGTTGTAGAAGCTGTCATCAAGCTGAAATTGAAATTTTTGTTGTTGATGCTGGTGCTGATTTTGATCTGCAATCCCGATAGCACCTGCCGGATTGAAGTTCTTATCATGATGAACATTTGTATCATACAAAGACATAAGATCAGAAATCATCTTTTGCCCATCATCTGGAAGACCAAGCCCCGAAAGATTGATTCCGGCTGTCTGGTTCATTGGTTGAGCTGCTGGCTTAGCTTGAGAAAATGGTAGAGAAAATACTGCTGGTTTCTCATCATTTATTTGGAAGTTTGGCAATCCATACCCTTGAGAACTACTAGTTCGATAATGGCAGTTCATCTGATGATTATTTCTTGCGGTCCTGTCAAGAAATCCAAGCCGATAATCACTGTAAGGGCACTGCGGGAACTCACAAGTGTATGACTTCTGGTCCATCATGACATGTGGTTCATTAGCTGGCTGCTTCCTTTTCTGAATGAAGTCCGAGTTTGCTTCAACAAGCTCTCCCTTGATATGTGAAGCCATTGGTGGCATCATTAGTCTATCTTTTGGTCCAGCTGCTGTACCCATATTAAAGACATTGATATTACGAGGTTTACTATCCTCTATTTCAACGGTTGGTTCCTCATCCACTCCTTCAACATCATAATCACTAGTGTCACCAATGACGAAAGAACCACTTCCACCAGTGGAGACAGGTGGACAGCTATCTGGATACAGTTTTCTAGACAATGCTTCTTCCTGGTTGATTATTGCCAACCAAGTGGCACTCTCCTTGGCAGTCATCTTATCCTGCAAGCATTTGGACTGACGAACAAGTTTGCGGATCTTGGCAATGTCTGGGGACATGTGTTTGATAACTGCTGTGAGCACACTCACCTTCCAAGCTTTCTTCAGATCATGAGGCTTCTTGTAAGGAGGAGGACCCTGATCCTTGGGCAGACCCAGTTGTGGCCACCATTCCTCATTCCCCGTGGGCCACCATGGTGGAGGAACACCCTTTTCCAGTGGGAATCGCCTCTGAGGTGGATCACAGTGCTGCATCAGAGCTGACAGAAGCGAGCCAAGAGTAGTATCCTGGAGCTCTTGTAAAGTGTGAGGTGTGGATGCCACCATACCACATTCATCAGTCTTTCCAGGCACAGAATGATCTGCTTGATACTTAGCAATTGCAGCTGGTCCATTGCGATCAAATCTAACCTTCTCCTTCCACCAAGCCCGAAGATTATCAGATGCTCCAGTCACTGGCTTCCCCTTCTCAGGAATGATGCCATATACAAAACCCTGAGCTTTGCATACTTCCATCATCTTCAGCATATATTTTAAGATGCCATCTTGTGCCCGCGACATCTTCTTCCTCCGAGCTTGCTCCTGAGACTGACGCTGCTTGGCATTGTCAACGCCTTCCTTGTTCTTATTCTGTTCTTTAAGTTTTCTTAAAAGCATTTTGCCTCTCCATATCCGCCTCTCAAGCTCATCAACATCCATCTCTTCATCACTGTAATCCTCCTCTATTGTTGGACCCTGTTCATGTTCTGAAGTCACATCTCCTTCCCCAAACGGAGCAGAGATCATATCAAAATTGCCACAAAATCCCATTTCTTCAAAAATTCCCATTTGAGCTGGAGCAGGAATCCGTTCAAATTAAAAAGAAAAAAACTAATTTAAACTTAATAAAGGATGATTTTGATTTCCCTTTCTTCACTCACAATCTTTCTAAAGAATCGTCAATTGCAGCTTATTCAACCATCCTCGCGCTTTGCAGTTTAGGAGCTGTGGCACACAATATGATACATGAGTTGGAGCTATTGAAACCCATACTAAACTTGTAAGATATTAAGTTCTCCAATTAAGACAGGAAAGAGTAACAAATTGATATACAACAAACAATACACAGTGATCTATAAATGACATAAATGAAGGTACAAAAGAAGAAGTAAAGCTAAAAAAATATTTTCAGTGAATAGAACAAACACATAGAATCCTAACCAACCAAAGAAACTTAAAAAACATGCCATTAAAGGGCAATAGTGTTAAATAAATATTACATACTACTCTTATCTAACACCAGTGATTCAATATCAAAAGATGTTTAAAAGTCCCTCTTCCACTGAAATTCAAAGGCCTATGAATAGCTTAGTGTATCAAGGGAGCAAGTATTATTAGCAACACTATTTTGGATGGATCAGTCTCAGAGCTAAGGGGGAAAATACTTGAGAACCAGTCAAAAAGTTTTTGCAAAATGAAACTTTTACTTCCATCAAATACAAAAGCCCAGTAGGGTATGTTGGGCCTTAAAAAGTGGGACCCAGGACAAAGAGCTGTCTAGAGAGGTGGTGCCGTCTTAACTTCACCTGCATTTTCTCAGGTCATGTATATCCCAAAAACACACTATTTCTTTATATATATATATATATTAGAAATTTATTTATCAAAAAAATGGTAAAAGAAGGAACATAAGCTTAGGACAGCAGAGATTTAAAGATCTAACCCGTGTTTGGTTGGATGAGGTAAAATTGATATCACCAAAGATTCCATCCAAATCTAATTATGCCAACATGTTTTTTAGACCCCAAGTTTCAATTCAAGAAATCAGAAATTGATTTCGTGAGCTTAAAACTGTCCGTGAATACTGGAAAACCAAAAACCAGAAAAAAGGAAGTCAAAACAGAACCTGACACCATAACAGCCGCCATGGAGTTCCTAAACGACAGGTATCTTCAGGTGAAACGACATGACTCACCAACTAAAAATCAAAACACAGATAATACCCGATGAAGAAAACAGATGCTGAACAAGAATTAAAATTTTAACATCAATAGAAGGAGATAGATATAGGTATGGGCTAAATCAATAAAATTGAAGCTAATAAGACACAGATCTAATTATCTAATGGATAGAAATGGAACCCAGCAATTAAAGAAAGCAAATCAGATAGAGAGAACAAGAGAAGAAGATAAGAAAAAGGGTAAGAAAGTAACATACAAAAGCTGAAGAGGGGTTGAAGCTCTGACGAAGACGACGGCGATCAATAAAAGCTCTCTATTGCAAGTCAAGAAGAAGGAGAGAGAGAGAGAGAGGAAAAGGGAAGGAAGAGAGGGTTGAGTCTGACTTTATGTTGAGGTTGGGCTGCTGTTGTTCTTTTCTATTGTTTCCATCTTTTTTTCCCCCATAATTCTATCTTATTAGTTATCATATAGATATATATATGTAAAGCGTGGGTATGCACCTAATCTACTCCACAGGTAAAAACGTAACAGGACACAACAAAGAGGGCAGACAGAGAAGGAGAAGATGGATAGTGCAATGTAAGCTTAGGGTGGTGGGGGCGGGGGCCAGTCAACTGTGGTGAGGTTTTGATTTTAAATAGGGGAAAGGTTGGGCAGTGGGCACTCGCTTGGGTGCGATCACTTGCATTCCGATTATGGTGCGTTCCATCCTTTATTTATTAGTTTACGTGTTTGTTTCCCGTACGTTAGTTTCTTATAAATAATGAACAGATACATTAACATTTGGATGGATTCATTATTAAGCAAATGTATGAGAGAGACAAAGCCTTCTTAATGCAATAACAGTAATTAATATTTGCTTGCCGAGTAGAGACAGAACATAAACATTTGCTAATACTTGCATCCGTAAGAATATAGAAGAAATAAAAGAAACTCTTTATTAAAAAGATTGATATGTTTACTGCTTTTATTATAAAACTAGGAGTAGTTGGTTCTTGACGTTGAAATAATTAATGCAACTCAATTAGTTAATTTCGATATTATTAATATAATAATAAGAACCAGATCACCTGATATTTGTTATCTTATGTTTTACCCTATTTTATGAGTATCTGTTTATCTAATAAATGAGATAAAGAAAAATTGAATGTATAAATGCTCATGAAATAGAGTAGTCCCACGATAATGGAAACATGTGATTTTAATAATATCTTTCTCTCTTTTTTTTCTTCCCTTTATACCCAAGTTCCTTGTTATGAAAAGGATTAAAGAACAAACCATGAATAACTTTACTAAAAATATATTTACGGTACACAAATGATCTTAATGTTTCTTAACATAAATGTTAAGATGATTCGTACAAAAATGAAGAAATAAGGAAAAAAGTTAGTTACATATAAGAATGAGTGAAAAAGGAAGGCACGTGAACATAAAGTAACTTTCTCCGTCTTCCCGGGGCATGCAATTGCAATTTTATCTTCTAGACACAATCAGTAGTTCACATGTTGTGGGTAACATATACGGAAAAGTCGGTATGAGTTATCACACGGTACAAGTTACATGGATAATTGCAAAGTGGGCGGCGGCGGAACTGAGGTGGCGGTGGAACGTGCAAATGGGGTTAAAGAGAGACCCACCTCAATGGGCGGGCCTGTCTTCGAGAGAGGAGGTCAAATTTGTAACCCCACCATTTTTAGGTAAAATTATTTTCTTATTTTAAATAAAAATAAATCCACAAATTTCCCAAGCGTTTTACTCATTAGCGTTTTATTTGAGCCATATTAATTCTCTTTGGTAATTTTTCATGCTTACGTTTTATATGGTAAAAGTTAAGCGGCTAAATGAGAATGTAGACATCAATATAGTCCTTTCTGAGCATTGAAATTATAGATATACTGAATAAGCACAACAATAAGTAAAGATTGTTATGTATGGATTAAGTACATCAACAAAAAAGTTTTTGGGAAAATTTTGGAGCATTTCAATGATCAAAACTTTTTATTCGTAAAAAAAATTATATAACATTAACACTTAAGTTTAAATAGATATCATTTGTTAATATCAACCTAACTATATTAAGAATTAAAGAAAAACAATTTAGTTTAACTTAATTTTTAAAGAAATTTTAAACTTTTATGCGAAAAAACAATATATTTATGATAAATAAACTATTAAAATGATTCTTAAATTCACTTTTTTTATAATTACCGTCTAATAATTTTTTATTTTATAAAAATATTTTTAATAAGTAAAATTGACGATTATATTTTTAAAGTATTATGCATCAAATCGACACCATCTGAACTACTATCAACAATGAAAGCATCATTATAAATGTAGCTCTGAACTTCAATATTAAGCTTGATGATCAAACTCTATCCACCAAACTAAAAGTTTATATTCAAATTGTTGGAGCCGATCAAGATCTTACTATTATCATGGTCACACTCCATCATCAAATCATTTATATATTATAGAATTATGCTCTAGATATGAGCTTTCAAACTCTACACGAGATGCCCTTTATATGGTAGCAAACAGATCTTAGAATGGGATAATAGTGTTTCAAATTTCACGTCAATTATCATCATAATAATTGGCAGAGTTCATGCCTATAAAGTGGGTCACGAATTATGAAAAAGAATTTCATACTCCTCATCGACGCTCCATTCATCCCACCACTCCTTCAATCTTGAAAAGTTTTAAGGATGGAATGGTAAAATCTATTTTCAGCAAGTTTGAAAAAGAATACTCAAAATCATCTAAAGCATCTTCTAACCCAAAATTATGAAAAAGGCATTAGTGGCCCTCCAATCCATTTTGTCCACCCTGATGGACATGACGTATATGTCAGTCATGTCAATGGCCATTTCATCTACAATGTAGATCCATCTATATGCAATTTAGATTGTGAATGTTAGATGGATGATGATTTTGATAGTGATGACGAAGTGTATATCCCTTGATGGAGAGAAGAGCCCAAAAGAAAGTCAAAATCTTCATGCCAACTAGAAAAGAAAATCCAACCCAAGCATAATGAAAATGATGACTCGAGACCTTGGATTGGTCTTACAAATCCTAAGCCTAGACGAAAGGATCTCTCTAAACTATTGTGAGAAGTTGGAACAAAACACTTGATCCAACCAAGATGCTTTGTGCCAATAATTTCTTCAATTCCTAAGGAGGTCCTCAAACCATTACCTTGTACGATGATGAGATCATATGAGGAAGATTTTCAACCTTTGGAAGCTTAGAATAATAAAATCATCTGGGTATCTGTAAGGTTGTACTCAAGATCAACAGGTATCATTCCACACGATAACCATGTTCCTGTTTCTACTACAAAAGAGGTATTAAATTGGCAGACACAATATGTTATGGAGCAAAACAATGTCCTTCACAGAATTGATTCAAAGCTTAACAATCTATCCCAATAAACACAAGGACTAAATTCAAAAGTTGATGTTATATCTCTTCAAGTGCGACAATTACATCATCAATTACTCTTTCAAGCTACCCAACTTGATTCAGATGTGATAAGATATAATGACCAACATTATTATGACCAAAGTTCTCTAAGAATAAAAGAGAACTTTAAAATATTTAAGAATAGCTCAAAAGAATTGAGTCAAAATGGCAAAACAACAATCTAGAGCTATATATGATACATACCCCTTGATATATCCAACTGTATGACCTACCTATAGCACTCCATTTTATCCTGATGCTACTGACTATGGAAAAGTCTTCAAAATGTCTTATCCATTGTTCAATTGCAAAACCATCAAAATCTTCTAAGCTAAACCCGCTAATAAAAGATATTCTGTCAACTTTTAGGTCTTTACATATCAATACACCACTAACTTTTCCACCAAAAGAAAGACCTTTCCTACACACAACAAAAGAACCCATTCCTAAACAAAAATTCATAGCTACCCTTCAATCAATTCCAGATAGCTCTGAAAGTCACAAAATATCATATAAATCTGATAGTCATACTAATAGCCAAGATTTTGATTCTTTTACGGAAGGTTTAAAAAGCACATAACAGCTTGTAGATATCACTCAAATATGTCAAATGATGATGGTTGTCCTATACTCTTCTTAATCACATACAGAAGTTGAACCTAAGGTTGACGATGTTAAGTCAATGACTGAACCAGTCCGACCACAATTACCTCTCGTCTACAAACCTATTTTAGGCCCATGATTCACTTTTGATGATATCCCACCAACTAAATGGAGAGGTCGAATGTATGAATTCAGTGCTTGGATAGATCTTCAGATGATAAAACTTGATGTGTCTCTTACAGACATCTGGACCAAATTTGTCTCCAGAATGATGGGAACTTTAAGAGAATGGTTCCAAAGCCTTGGTGAATACAAGAACATGCAAGTCTTATAATTGTCAGAAGCTAGTTCCTTATTAGAAATGATTCATAAAGAGTTCATTGGAGATTTCCAACTCATTAATTGACAAAGTAGACATGAGTACTTTAAAAGGTGTTGCTCTATAAATAGAAAAGATTTACATAAGCATTTTCAAAAAAATGTCTGAAAATATTATAATTTCTGTTTCTTATGAGTTGCAACATGAATTACAAAGAACAATCAATTATCTTCACAAAGACATGTTAGAAATCGCTCTCAGAGAAATCTACCATTTAGCTTTGATGACACTAGATGAATTATGTGGGCAACATAAGTTCTTCAAAACAATGCTAAAAGGTAGATCTCAACTCAAATAAGCATGCAAGAAGTCGTACATAAAGATTAAATGCAAAGATATTGAGAAATGAGCATGTAACATAAAGAAGGAGAATCGTTTCAAAAGCAAATCACTAAGAGTTCATCCTTTCAACAGAAGGAAGAAAAAAGAGTAAGATTCTTTAAGAGGCATGCTTCTAAAACTAGAAAGTCATATTAGTGTAACTTCCCAAAAAATTTCGAAAATCATATAAAAATCCTACTATCCATTGAAGCTATAACACCCATAAGAGATGATGAGGATATCAAATCTCTTTTTAAAGAACAGTCTAGTGAATATGAAGAGACATTATTCATACATACTATTTGACTATAAGTCTACTGATGATGAAGTCTCTTCTCCTAATGAAGAAGATGAGAACCAAGCATATGGTGAAACAGTTTTATTTAAAGCTAGAGCTTAAGAAGCCAGTAGTAATACACCATACGTCAAGCTACAGTTGCTTTTAGAGAAGCATCACAGGCCAATCTCAGCTATTGGTTGCATGGATATAAGCTCTTGTAGAAGTGTAATGAACCCACATATTCTTTTAATGGAAGAATGACAACTATATGAAGAATACTTTATTGCAGATAACGACAAATCCTTCAAGATGGATCTTACCACGAAGAAAAGGATTAAGATAAAGTTCTCTTCCCAAGTAGTATCGTTCAGACAAAAATATTGGAAAGTAATCTTCATAATCCTGACATACTTATTAGGATTGATATATATTGCCAAGCACAAAAGTTACAAATCTTACAAAAGGAGATTCGTTACAAACAAAATTTTCATAAGTACATTAAAGACAACAACATCTTCGAGCTACAAGATGTTCCTATTGGATATGAAAATATCATAATTCTAATCTTACAATATTGCCCAGAGAGCCATGACCAATTCAATCATCCATATCCATTAAGTCAAAACTCAAAATTTTATGTCCAATTACCATGCAAGAAGAATGAGGACATTAATCCAATAAAGATCACTCATTCGGGAATGAATCTAGAGGACCTAAATATGGCATAAGAAGAATATGCTATACTTCTAAAACAAGGATTGATCGAGTCAACCAAATCCGAGTGGGCATGTCAAGCTTTTTATGTGGAAAAAAGAGCATAAAAGAACAAAGGAAAAAAGAGGTTATGTATCGATTGCAAGCCTCTAAATCATTTTCTTCAAGATGACAAGTTTTCTCTGCCTAAGATAAATACGTAGGTGTTATTTATGAAAGAGACCAAAATATTCTCAAAGTTTGATTTAAAAGCTAGATTTTGGCTATTGACCCAAAAGATCGGCATAAAATAACATTTTGCATTTCTAATGCCCAGTACCAGTGGATAATTATGTCATTTGGGCTAAATTTTGCCTCAATATTGTTTCAAAGAGTCATGATAAGGATTTATGATGGTATCATATTAAATGCTTTAATTTACATTGATGATATCCTCGTTTACTCCCAAACCCGACAAGAACATCAGGCTTTATTATAACAATTTTTAGACCTTACAAAGAAACATGGGATCATGCTCTCAACCTATAAAAGCTAAATTGGTTCAGCCCATATAGAATTTCTAGGCACTAAGTTTTATGATGCTTCTACTAGCTTGGCCATAAATAGCTAGTGAATTACTAAACTACTTAGACACAAACTTTACTGTAAGATAAATCCAACAGTTTCTCAGAATTGTGAATTATATTAGGGATTTCATCCCTCATATGTTAGAATATGTATGCCAGTTGTCAAAGCTAATGAAGAAAAAACCAACACTATAGGGCCCTGGCTAGATAAAAGCAGTCAAGCAATTAAAGAAGATCATTCAACATCTGCCTCCACTAAAGATTCCTGACAAAGGAAAACAAGTCTTGCAAATTGATGATAATAAATATTTCTAAAGAGAAATTTTAATAAAGGAGATAGATGGAAAAATGTTTTACTGTGGACACGCTAGCGGACAATTTAAACCCTCGAAAGACATTATCACTCAATCTATAAAAAGATTTTGGCAATCAAAAGAGGTATAGAAAAGTTTAATTTTCACCTCAACCCTTATCTCTTTACAATAGAAATGAACATTACATCCTTTCCAAAGATACTAGATCCAAACAAAAAACTGTTACCAGAGAGCTAATTGCTTTACTAGAAAGATTGGTTCTTTCGCTATAAATTCACAGTTTACCACATCAAAGGCTACTATAACATTCTAGCATATTTCCTGTCTCTATCTCAAAAGCATATTAGCCTTATCACTCCCTCTAGAAATATTCCTCTCCTACTTTTAATGGTCGACCTGCCCATCATTGCCAAGACAAAGAAATTCTTCCCTCTCATTACAAGCACACCGACTATTGTTAATGAAATAACTTCTCTTGCCTAGATAAGCCTTTTCTATTACCTCCACCTCTTCCTCAACCAAGAAAAATTACATTGTTGCCCATCCCTATTCAACATACAGGCTCTCAAAGAATGCATTGTGGTATTTATAAGCATTCTCTATCTTTTATGCATGTGATATCTCTCTTCCTTCCTTATAGGTATATCAAAAACTTATATGATAGAGAGACTGAAGGTTCCCTCTTGTAGACATTACTTGATTGGTATCAACCATTAATGATGTGGAGGATGCAACTCTCACAGGTTATTGAAAATCTCAGGTTATGAGGGACTCCATTAGAGAAGCGATCCTCCCATTGCTTCTTTATTTCTCATTGACCATATAGCACAACACATGATGTATCTATCTACTTTAAGAATCAAGTGTAAGGTATCTACTTTCAATATACCTCATTCCAATGGTCAACATATAAGGATAATGTTTTTTAAAACCTTAGGCATTTTCTTAAGGATCTAAACCATTTTCTTAAATATGCACTGCTAGTTATCTCTACATCTATTGGACCTTACCCAAGAGAATTCATTCCTGGCGAACTTCAAATGTTAGACTTTCACATTCTAGACAATCCAATAAACTTAGGTCTTGACATTGCAAGAACATCTCAAACTTAAGCCTCCTTCTTCTAGGATTCCTAAGATCTAGACGATGAAATTCCCATCATCAATAAGAGGATCTACATAAATATTTGAACAATTTACGCACAAGGAAAGTGAGCCCCGTAAAAGACAAAAAACAACTAGTAATGGTACTGACAACATGAGTGCACGGGCTTTCCTATCAAATCTGCAATTGTGGGGATCCTATCTGACAGGGATGACGACTAAGATTCCACCTATTATTGTGGGTCGCTTTATTTAATTGTTTGTCTTTATGTTTAAGTATCTTTTCTATTGTGACATCGTTCCTATCCATTTACTATATGATGTGACATTGTTTTATCTAAAATAGTATATGTGACGTTGTTCTTGTCTAGAATATTTGATATTATGTTGTTCTTATCCAAACATGTTTGTCTTTGTATAACCTCCTTTGCCTATAAAAGCAAGAGACTTCTTCCAATGTAACCAAGTTCAAATTTAAGTTCGAATTTAAGCTAGTTTTATCAATAAAAGTTGTGTATTTTCATATGACTTTTCTCTAAAATCTCTCTTTCCCCTAAAATCTTGAGTCTTCAATAAGTTTACTTCTATCATATAGAGGTACAAGTATGCTATGCACTTGGCTTTGTATAAAGATCTTATGCATCAGAAATTATTGAACCTATGATCCTATTTGAGTTATAAGTTCTAGGGAGGATTGTTTAGCTTGGATCCTTAAAAGGTAGATCTTGAGAGTTGACGCTCTTTAAGGAGAAAGTGCTTGTATCTCGGCTAGCATATTTAGGTTCTTAGCTACTAGTTTATCTTAGAACTCTCATAAAGGTCTGCTTTATTATATCGCCAGTGGTTTCTTGTTATCCTCGTAACCCTCTAGTTAGGGTTCCCAAGGGATACCAGAGTCATACACTTTTCTAATGATAATGGTAAAGTTATTATTGATAAGAGTGAGTAGGGAGATGCCCAAATAATTATGAGTGAAGTTCCTACCTCATCAACCCCAGTTTATTTCTCTTCATATCTTTCTTTATGACAGTTTCCCTCTCATCTTACGAAAACTCTATCCAATAAAATAAAAAACCTTGTAGAAATCATCCATTTATTTGAAGGCACTAAAATCTATAACACCCAACTACCTTTATTAAGTCTATATAGTTTATGTTATAGATCTAGATCTTTTATAAGGAGTATTCACTTCTTAATCTCCACATGTAGAACCCAACTTAAAGAATTGATATAAGGATCTTGTGATCTAAAATCTATTTCTATCAAACAATATGTAATTCTAGAGTTTCCCTCTAAACTAATCTCATTATGGATAGATCAAGGTTACACATATCTTCCTGGAGGATGGTCTTAACATTATATGGTAGAAAAAGAATGAAATCTCCAATTAAGTTAATAATATTGTTTTAATTAACTAAATGAGTGTGGATAGGAGCTCATACTCACTCTGTAGCATTGTTTTGTATTTCGTACTGTACCAACCTGTACCGACTGGAATCGGCACCGGTATGGGTGTAGGTAGTACCAGTGAAAAATATCAGTCGGTACCGGCCGGTATTCAAAATATCGGTCAAATATCGACCGGTACCAAAAATTTTAAAAAATTGGGGGACTTTTTTGCAAAATTTTCAAAATTTCCTTTCCTGCTTCCTACTTATCCTTCCTCCTTTTTCTTCAAAAATTTTAAAATAATAATAAATATTTTATTACTAATACTAATTATAAATTAAATGAAACTTAAAAATAATTTTTTTTATTTTTATTACTAATAAATTATTTTTATTTAAATTTATTTTAATATTTTATATAATATTTATTAATAAATAC
>JANZLX010000005.1:29460585-29475934 GCA_025531955.1 Erythroxylum orinocense
AACTGACGACATCACTAAGAAAAAGAAATTTGAGGGGAAGGAATGGGAGAAAGGACGTACCTAGTTTGGTGATGGAAATCGAAAATTTGAAGACAGCGGAAAGAAAACTCCGAAAACTGAAAGCAAGAGGGTGCAAAGGAAAACAGAGTGAAAATCGGAGAACGAAATAAGCATGAAGAAAGTTTGCAGTTTATCAATCTTGAGTATTTATAGAAAATTGGTCGAACGGACGTTCCACCAATGCTTGATGCGTGGTGAACATCCGGATCATCGCGGACACGCGGCAGAATCTGAGCTGGAGTCAATTAGGGTTATTTGAAAACCACAAACCACAACGGCACGCTAAATGAAAGGACGCGCCTGACGGCTACGTGGCAGTTAAAAGGACGCACTCAATAGCTGTACAGTAGCCAGAAAGACACACATGACAACCTGTCAGAAAACCTGAACCGTCAGTAATGATCATGCCTAAAGCTCTACTTAAGTCTAGCCACTCAGTCGACCGGTCTCACTATCACACACGCTCGGCCGACCTTGACGATATACCTGTTCAACCTGCCACATTGGTACAGCCGATCGGTCAGTTTCATCATTATTTACGACCGGACCGCCCAGACATTATACCTACTCAGTCGATCGCATCATGTCATAATCTATCGATCGGGCCTAGCACGAGCTGCTATGGAGACATGCGACCTGATATTTATGTCTCCTTCGACCCTTCTCTTCGGTCAGACTCGAGGAGTAGGGGGGCTTATAGTTGGGTCGACTGTGCTAGGCCTAGGCCCATCTCCAAACATCCACGACCCATCCGGCCCATCAGGTGTTAGACTCCCATGCAAACACAATGATCTACGTAAAGACCTAAACCTAGTGGCAATCCCAGGTATATAAGGTACTATTCCTCCCCGATTAAGGTATGTCGCCACAATCCTAGTTTTCCTTCGTTCTCTTCGACCGATTTCCTCACAAAAAGACTGACTTGAGCGTCGGAGGGGCCTCCCGGGAATCAACTCCCAGCTCGCCGTTGTTTTTTTTACAGGTATTCCGTAGCCAGAGCTGCACAGACTATGGATCCTAACAACGACGTTCAACCCCAGCAGAATCAAGCTGAACCACACATAATTTTACAATATTTATAATATCAAATATCTAATATCTACTATTTATCAAGAGGCATATAACCAAGTTGAGATTTGAAAGCCCAAATAAATATGTTAGAATATTAAGTTGTTAAGTTTGAAATTTAATCTTATCATTTTACTTTTTGACTTAAATTTGGGATTACAATGTTAGGTCAAACCTCTTATTTTTTTGATAGGTCAAACTAATCTAAATAAGCAGGTAAGAGCAACAAATATATAACTAAACAATAATTCAACATTATATATGCCACCAAAAACTAAACAAAAAAACTAACCTATGATTTGGGAGTAAATATGAAATGAAGTAGCATATATCCTTATATGGCAATGTGTTCACTAGATTCCCAAAAGATTTACATGGGATAATTCTAGAATAATCACCCATAAGCTCTATACAGATCCTACATACAAACTTGTTAGATATAAGACTACAATATTCGCAAAATAAAGACAAATTGTAATATACGACAAGCTAACTTAATGTAAGATTTATAAGTGAAGTCAACTATCCCTAATAGATAGTGAATGTTATCATTTTTTTTGAAAAATTAAATGGAGTATATATATTGAAAATGAGTTAAGGAATAGTACAATAACTTCTGGAGTTATAATCCTTTGCCAAAACCAACCAACAACTACTAATCACATTCTTAACAAAAACGACTTTGTTTATGGGTCCCTATATTTACAACACGACAACATTTCTTGATTGTTGAAGGATAGTGAATGTTATCATGGTAAAGAAATCTAATAGAAAATTGAGGATGAGTATGGACTTATCATATTTAAACAAAATGTGCTCGGAAGATTGCTATCCTCTCTCTAAAATTGACTAACTTGTGGATACAATATCAAGTTATTAGATGCTAAGCTTTATGAATGCATGTTTAAGATGTAACTATATTCAAATGTTCAAACCATGTTAAAGAAGACTTTATTCACCACTTATAGCAAGACTTATTGCTATATGATGATGCCTTTTTTAGTTAAAAAATTCAAGTGCATCATATGAAAAGCTCATCAACATAATTTTTCGAGAACAACTAAAAAGAAACATGGAAGCCTATGACAATGATATGATGATAGTGAATATCACATGAGGATTCAATTATATATCAGACATGGGTGAATGTTTTAAGATGCTTAAGGAGCTTGACATGAAACTTAACCTTGAAAACTATTTATTTGGCAACTCTAGCGACATGTTTTGAGATTCATGGTCAGTCAAAGGGCAACAAAGTTCAATTAAAATAAGATCATGGTAATTTTGAAGATAATTGTTCTCAAGATCATAAAAATTTATATACCTAAATTTGCAAAAAAAAGTTAATTTAAAGTTGTTAGATCAATAAAAGAAATTTAACTGGAATGAAGAATAAGCAAATGCTTTTCAATAACTAAAAAAGTATATGAGAAATCTGTCACTTTTAGCTATGCCAATTGATGAGCAAGAGTGGTATCTTTACTTGGAAATTTCAAATGAGTCGATGGGTACAATATTGTTAAAAGACCTTAAACGTTAAAAATATATTTATTACATGAGCAAAATCTTTCAAGTCTAAGAAAGAGATATACAAGCATAGAGAAGCTCATCCTTATTCTAGTGACTTCAAGAAGAAGTCTTCAATACTACTTTCAAGCCCATACTATCAACTTTGTTGTGAACTTGCCACTATAACATAATGTGGATGGAGTTAGACTACTAAGGATACATATGAAATATTAGCTGAAGCACAATTTTAGAACAATCAATAATAAAGTAAAATATGAAACCACTTATGCACAATTCGACTAGTGAAAGACATACAAATCATGAACATCCTTATAAAATCATATTCTTAGCTAGTTTTCAACTAGTTGAACAAATATTATGAAGCAAAGGATGTTGTGAGGCGAAAATATAAGGAGTTCTTTAAAATGTTATTGTTGAGATGAACATTAAAGTCAAATTGATTTCTAAAAAGGACGAGCAACTAGTAAACCAATTTACTAAAGAAGATGAAAGGAGTTCAAACATTGGGAGTATCTTAGAGGAAAGAGATAGATATGCATTTGAGAGAACGGTTGTAGCTAAAGTGATGGAGTGTGAGAAAGATTAGACAATCCTATTTTTTGGTTACATAAAAAAAGGGGAGCTTCCTTATGATAATGGGAAAACATGAAAGATAATATGTAAATTTGTAATATATGGCATAATAAGGGGTAGTTGTATAGGATATTCCTCATGATGCCTTATTTCAAGTTTGTTGGTCTAACATAAGTATATCTTTATCTTAAAGAAAATCCTTAAAGGGTACAATAGAGCACATTAAAAAATGACTACTCTAACTCAAAGGATATTAAGTGTAAAATTTGTAAATAAAAATAAAAATTCTAAGGCTCCCAAAGTTAAACAAAACTCGATGATCTTATGAAAGACTTGCCATAAGACTAAACAACTTTAAACCATCCAAGCATCCATAATCATATGACATAAATGTTATAAGTCCAATGATTTTTCCAACATTCATTTGAAAAAATATCCATAAGTCATATACAAAATATAAGAAAAATAAGTACATGAAAATAAAAGCATTCTAAAAAAAGACACAAACACCCTAATATCCATAAATTCATGAGAGACTACAAATTTGTAAACCAAAAGTTTTATAAAACAAACAAAAAAATCACACTTTGAGTCTTAGCTTTTGGAAATATCATCTTCAAACTATCACCTAAGTCCTTTAAGATGTTAGTGTATTCACCTATTCATCTTTTTCGATCTTAGGCTTGGGGATGGATTATGGAGCTGGCATATCATTAACACCTAGATTGTTAATTGTCAAGTCTAGATATTTCGACTTAATAAGCCCTTTTCACTTGTTGAAACCCTCTATAAATAACATGCTACTTTGTGATAAGATATAAGTCTCCAAATACTTATATATTAACCTTGTACTTTTTTCTAGTAAAGTACTCAATTTAGTTGCGAGCAATTTGGTTCATTTTGTAGTATGGATTAAACTCGAAACTTTTAAATCAAGGAGCTCAATATTCTTATTTATCCTTATACCAACTTCGTTTGCTTCTAATTAAGCTTATTTATGGTTTATCTTGTTTGGTCATCCCTATATTACTCTAAAAGAGCTTATCCATCTTAATGTTAACCTTCTTATTACATATTGATGTGACATTAAAAGCCTATAAACAATAACACATACAAATCTTAGGAGTTCAAAAAAATTTTCCTGTTCAATGTTTATTTCAGCTTGAAAATATACAACCCCTCACAACTTTTTCTCTAGTAACCTTTAAACTTTAAGCAACATAATACCCTTGTAGACTTGAGCATCAACTCCATTTATTTAGATTTGAATACATAATCCTTGGGCCAAATTTCTTTCCTTTGCCTTTGAAACAATAGGTTGAGAAGTCAAAATATGATAAGCATATGTTGGAGGTTGGCTAGGAGGTTTAAGAGGTTTATTTTCCTTTATCTATGTCTAGACAATGCAAAACACATGACTTATAGGAGTTCCATTTTGGTAATTTTCCTGCGACGCTATCATTCTTCTCTTTTCTAAGGCATCATCCTTATTGTGAGCTATGGACATAAGCTTGGCTATACATGCAAAAGTATACATTATATGGTTAATTAAACTATATGTATAAATTGTATTATTTTACCTATATATATAAAGCGTACAATTATGTTGATATTTAACACTAACGTCTAAAAAAAGATCTTTCTCTAGTAACTCATCTTTTAGATAAAAGAGATTCTCATAGTTCATTAAAGTTTGAGCGTAAGAGTTTAAGAGGGCATTCGACTTAATTTATTTTATTAAGGTCTAAATTTGTCCCTCTCTAATTCTACCTAAATCCCTAAGTGTTTTCTTTCATTAAATATAGGAATAAAAATTGATTTTTTTTCACTTATAGGTCCCTTTGAGTAGATTGTTCAGGTCCATTGTAGGTTTGACAATTAGGTTAAACCAACTAGAGTGTTTGCATAATAATAATTTGGTGTATAAACTTAAAATTTTATGCATATGGCTCAGTGACTTTTACTTGACATGCTACTTATAAAGGAGAAATGACACACCAACAGTAAAGGTGTCCTTGGCAAGTGACAAACCTATGTCTTATGGGATTTGGTATTGATAATTCATTCAAAGGAAGTTTGGTTCTACACTAAAAAGCTATAATAATAAACACTTACTTTGTCAAGGTTGATGAAATAAGCACTCTCAAAAGGAAGAGGATGCCTAATTTTTATGTAATAAGGGATGAAGAAATATGTCATCATCCTTTTAAACTCATGTCTAACCTTTCATATGTAACTCTCGACTTCAAAGATTGTTATATTCCTAAAATGAGAGATTATAGTCTTACATTGTCTTTGCTCTATCCTTTCTACTGATTCACTATTATTGAAAATCTCAAAGGTCTCAAACTTGAGCTCAGAAATGGGAAATTAGAACTTGAAATCTTAATGCAAAAAGATAGAAAAACTCAATGAGAGACTTACCGAAAAATGAAAGACTTTTCTTTGTAGTCAGTGTAATTTGAAAAAAAAAAAGATTACATTTATTAGTTTCGTAAGATTGACAAATAAGTATTATGTATTAGGCATTTTGAGAATACCTTAATGAATTTGAATTACTTAGATTTTTTAAGGGAAAGATTCAGACTGTAAGACCTTCTCGCTCACTATAATTGTCTTGTTGATTTTTCATTACTCAAAATCCCTACACTTCACTTGAACTCCCACATTGATTAATATTTAAACTAGCACTAGACTGTCAGAAATTGAGGGTTCCATCTTGTCACGAAATACAATTACTATTTTGATAAAATATACGAACTTACCTTCGGCGTATTCCATGGAGAAGCAACAAACTCACGATCATGCCCTATATGCCTACAATGTATCTCAAAAGCATATAAGTTGAGATTTTAAAAGCCATGTAAATACATTGCAGTCGTAAGTTATTAACTTTGAAATTTTTTTCCCTCAATTCACTTTCTAATTTAAGCTTTGGAATCCAAATGTCAAGTCAAACTTGTGACACTTTTATAGTTCAAACTAATCTAAATCAATATATATAAATAAATGTATAGACTTATAAATATCAATTAACTAACATAAAAGAGTAGTGACTTATAAATATACTACTCTTAATAAGTATACTTATTATATGATAATAAAATTTGTACAATATTCACTATGTATGACATATTTGTTAGATACAAAGTACAACTTAATTATTTCTAATATATATAAGTTTTTTGAAATTTTAAAGAAATTATATCACTAAAAAGCTATAGATCTACAATGTACAAGCCTAAAAAATGAAAAGAGATGAGATACAATCACAGAAGAGAGGCTTTCTTAAAAGACCTCTACCAAAACCAGCCCAAAAGCAACCCTCCTAACTACAGATGCCAACGCCTACGCATAGCCAAGCTCAAACCATCCTGTTTTCCAGATGGAACAAGAACTTCTCAAATAACATTAACTATAGTATCAGCTAATTCATATTTCAACCTCTCCAGATGCTTATAGATCCGCCTATTCCGCTCCCGCCAAATATAGTATATTACCTGCTGAAAGGATGTCCGGATAATGAGACCCTCGGACCGCCCTACTCGAGTTTCCCCAATTAAGAGAGCTAACACATCACTCTAGCCATAAGAGGGTGGAAACAGATCAATCAAATGCACAATGCGGCTCTAAATTGTTTTGGAATATTCACAGTCAAAAAATAGATGGTCCCGACACTCCGCAACCTAGTTACGCAGCACAAAAATAGGGTCAAAATCGCCAAACCATCTGTCCTTTATACGCAACCTGTTTTTAATCGCCAACCAAACTACAAATGCCGCTCTTGGACTAACAACCTGGTGCCAAACCATATTTGCCCAACTGACCTTCGCCTGCCTCCCTATACCTATAGCATGAGCTTATTTAGTTGAGAAAACACCACCGTTATTAATAGACCATACCTGTTTATCCTGCTCAAGCCCGATCACAATCCCATGAATGTATTGATCAATGGTATGGCCGAATCTACAGTTTGGCCTTTGGGCTCTCCACCGGACCACCCATGCCACTGATGCCTCTTTAAGAAAGTGAGATCTAAATCCAAACAAGTCAGGTCTTAGCCAAAGAGGACTAAGACCATGCCAATTATCAAACCAAAAGCTTACCCCATCTCTGTGCCCAATATGCCACTGAATGAAAGGGTAAATCAACTCACGAAAATTCAACATACTTTTAAAGATCCAAGAGTGATCAACTCTCAAAGGAATATGCCAAAAACTTTGACCGCTAAGGCGATAAGTCTGCACCCATTTAACTCACATGGCTTCCCTATCTGCAAATAGCCGCCAAATACGCTTCATCATCAATACTCGCTACATCTGAGATATAGATATAATTCCTAAACCCTCTTGCTTCTTGGGCACCACAATTTCACTCCACTTAACTTTGGCCCCTTTGCAATTACCATGCTTACCTGTCCAGAGGAAGGCTTTTAAAATACGCTCCATTTCTTTTATAACCCTTTTTGGGATAATCACATGGGCTGCCCAATGTATATGCATACTGTTCAACACTGCAACAATTAAGGTAACTCTCATAGCAAAAGAAAGAAAATGATGTTGCCATGCATTAATGCGACTCCTCAACTTTTCTAACAAAGGAAGAAAGTCCGAAAACTTAGGTTTACCCGTTGTAATCGGCACACCCAAATATCTAAAAGGATGATGATGGAGAGGCAACCCCGCCAACCGACTGAGTTCCTCCCGATTAGGAACATCGGAAGAAACATAAATGCCACTTTTCTAGGCATTCATTCTCATACCCGACCATCGAGAGAAAGTTTCCAACAAATTGAGCATCCTAGAAATCACATGAGGGTCCGCCTTCCAAAGTAAAATCACATCATCCGCATATAATAAATGAGACAACTGCATCTCCCGACATCGATAATAGTATTAAAATAAACCATTGCCTTGAGCCAATCTAGACAATAACCTGGACATTCCTTCCATTGTTAGAGTAAATAGATAAGGGGATAAAGGGTACCCCTGCCGGATCCCTTTGTGAATCCTGAATGGCTTCGTCGGCACCCCATTGATCAAGACACTGAGAGAAGGAGTGCGAATACACTGCTTAACCCATCTGTAAGTTAATAACGAGAAAATATCAAATTAGATATATTTATATTAGGAGGGCATGCTATATTCTAAATCTTAAAGTTTCTGAGTGGAAAAAGATAATCCGTCTTAATTGCAAAATTTTGTTAAGAATGGCTTTAATTAAGAGTCAACTTTTAGTGTTAAGGTAAAGTTATCAATTCTAACCGCACAAATTTAGAAAGAGAAATAATTGGAGTCTTATTTTGATTGAATATTAGCTTAACAATTCTTTTAGACCAAAACAAAACCAAAGATAAGCTTATTTGCTATTATTATTTCTGACATACAGTTTGCCAACATATCATGACCTATTTGTTATTGATTATAATAAAAGAAATTTAATCTATTATGAATGTTTTAAAAGAGAAAAATTAGAAGAATAACATGATGAGAGAAGGATGCAAATATTTAGGACATGTTTGTTTCTATTTATATTTTTAATTTTATGTTTTTGTTTTCAAATTTAGTAAAAATCTTGTTTACTTGAGTTTCTGATTTTGGATTTTGGATTTTGGTTTTTTATTTTTCAAAAATTATGAAAACTACAAAAAGTAGTTTTTATTTTTATTTCTATCAACTAAATATATATATGATTTAATTATTTAATATAGTAATTATTAGCAAGAATTATGAATAACTTAATTTAATATTATATATTTAATTAATTAAAATTAAATATTAGTAAAATCTATGACTAATTTAATTTTTATAATTAAATTTAAAATATCTTCAAAATATATAAATTTCAAATAAATTTGATTAATAAATAAAATATATTTAATATAAATATTAAATATTAAGTTATTTATTTTAATACAATAAAACATTTTTATTGATAAATATCATATAACCATCTTTAAGTTTTATCTAATATATAATTTTTTCAGTAATAAAAATATACTTACATTGAAAGTGATTGATTTAGTCACTCCAAATATAGGTTTAGGCTTAGATCTAAATAATTATAAATTTACCTGAATTAATTGAGTCCGATGTGAAATGCTTTAGATAGATTCAGCTCATTGCAACCTTAGTTTATATCATTTTTTTTTAATTTTATTACACTAGTTTGATACCTAAATGTGTACGTAACACCAGTTCTTGGTGGACAGCGTGGATCGTAACGTCGTTTTAGTGTTTTGGTTTTGTGGGGTTTAGTTTGTCATCAAGTTGCATGGTTATATGTATGTCTTAATCGGAAATGCATAGCTATCAAAGCGGCTAGGTTTGTGATGTCAGTGAAGTAGCTGGATCCATTTTAAGCTCTTTGATCGAGCACGCGTCGCCACTAAATTTTCTTAACTGGTTTCATTGTCAAGGGCAAGGCAGTTGTAATTCAGGGACAATATCCAATTTTACGTAAGAAGACATTTGTGAAAGAGATCCTTTAAAACCGAGGCAAATGATGCTTCCAGTAAATGTTGTTCTCTTGTTTTGGAAACACAAGCCTTCATTTTCTTTTCCTAAAGTCTTCAAATCTTGTGATTTCACCTAATTAAGTTAAAAAGGAAGGTATGACATGCTTAACTTAATCTCTTTTGTGGTGAAAGTGAGATTTGAACTTCATTTAGATGAGATATTTTTCTATGAACAACTGCTTACTTACATAATGGCAAAATCACACAACTAATTTTAAAAAGATGAATTGATGCCACCACACTTTTCTTTTTCTTCTGTTTCTGTTTTCATATGCGAAAGACAAAACAAAGAAAACGTGTAGAGATGGAATTTCTTTCAAGATAAAGTTGAGCGGAGTGAGTGGGGTATACATAACATATAATAAAATAGTGTTGAAATTGGAGCCGCCGTAATAGTGGACTGTGAAAGGTTTAGCTACCCCATGTGCAAGTTCAAGTTAAGTGCAACTGCAAGTGCAAGGGACGGCTTCGACTTGTTCTCATGGGACCCACTACGCCCATTATCTCGATAAGTGTACGGCTCCACTCATCACTGCCCGCCACGTTACCTTTCTTTTTCGTCTTTTTACTATTATTTGTGTTTCTCTCTTTACTTTGCATGAGCTAGGAAGTGTAAGGTCTATAGTGTAACGTAATTATTCTGATATACAATGAAATTATTATATAAAATACAAAAAGATATTTTGTTCTTAAATTCACATACTTCAACAATATCTTGTTAGTATAAGTAAGTTACCTTCTCGTATCTTTAACATTAAAATCTTTCCTCTCTTTTTGCCTATTTTTTTTAAACTCCTGTTCCTGTTGTGCATCTATTTTTTCAGAAGTAGAAGTAGGTCATGGCAGGTATATGTCTTTTCATATAGGTTTTATGATCTGACGTTTGTTGGGGGATCCCGAATTCCTATTCTCCATCTGCCCAAAACAGGAATTTGGAAATAGAACATCTGGTCCGCAGTCATATACAACTATTTCTGCTCTTCCTACTTCGAACTTCTGCTCATCTTGAAAACTTTTTTTTTTAAAACCTTTGGATGGAATTTCCCTATAAATTGTAATGCATTATTAATCGTTGAAAAGGAGAAGTTTAAGAGTTTAGACACGATTTTTAATTGAAATCTCATCACTGAATTAAGCACAATTTTCGTAAATTAAAATAACATGTGATGATTCGGTAGCTTTTGTATCCTACGTAAGGTAAATGTATCTTGGAAGTGACTTTTTCATCTTTTTTTTTCTATCTTTGACCAGGATATCTACCGGCGGACTCAATGATTAATCCCCTCACTAATGAAAAGATACCTCATAAAGTAAGACAGCTGGCCCAAAGATTTAAAGTTACTCTATACCCAAAGTCAATGATCAAACTCCTGACCTTTGGTTAAGAGTAGATGAGTCCCTTACCACTCAACCACGCCCTTGAATTTTCCATCTTTCCTAATAACCTTTTGTAGAACACACCCAATTATTTGAAATGAAAATTTTGGAACTATGATATTTAAAAGAAAACTACTAAATAATTGGTTTGAGTTACTTCAAAAACTACAGTCTTATGTATATTAGTTTACAAATTCTTCGAAGTAAAAACTAGAATATGTTTATATTTGTTACACCTATTTCTTGTATGGTCTTCAAATCCCAAGCTAATACTTCTTCCCTTATTCTCCGATATAACCTCACGATCTTGGACTAACCATACTACTTTAGAAATGACCCTACCTAATTGTGCTCATCTTATTTCTATTCTATCGCTCTCTCTCTCTCTCTCCCCCTTGTGCTGGATCATTCAACTATTCTTTTCCTTGAAGAACAACGGCTTTTCCCAGGCTTAAATTAATGAAGCACACCCAATCCAATTATAAACTTGTGATTGTCGGGGGTCTACTAAACCTGCCAGCAAAAGTTTTGCATCCAATGTTTGCGGTATAAGAACTGTTTTGACTTTGATTAATTATATTATTTGTTAAGACAACGTAATAACATCATGTAATAAGGTATTTGATCTGATCCATGTCACATATGAATATATGATATACATACCTATATATATATATATATAATATGATGCCAAAGGTCATAAGGATATATTGTCGGATCTCTGAATTATAAGTATATTGTATTGTGTTGAACAATTACAAGTTCAGAATAGTCTTATATCCCTTCAAAGCAGAGGCAACACTGCACTCACAACACTTGGATATACAGACGATTAATCATCAATTTCATCACGATGAAATTTCTTTTAAATTATAACCCTTGGTTCATCTTTAGAAAGTTACGCTATGCGGATTCATTATATATCTTTTAGTTTCCCCTAAAATTATGTAGAAAAAAGAATATATTGTTTGGAAAACTAACCATAATCTGATCACCGAGCACGTAGAAAATTTTCAGTTTTCTCATTAGATTTCAATAATTGAAAATTTTGAAAATCATAAATTCTAAAAAGTAAATTGAATCATACTTGATTTGAATTCTTGCAAAATCTTTTTTTATAAAGTGTCAACAATAAGTTGTCTAAGTGTCTAGTCTGAAATGATATCTAAAAAAAAAAACCTCAACTCTTTGAGAAGAGAAGGCAACAATGCTAGCTAACTTTTGTCTATTTTGTTATATATAGAAAAAAAAAGATACTAGAATTTTCTTTCTTATTAAATAAAAATTTTAATTATAAATTTTAATTTTAATAAGATCAAATATCTCATATTTGATCATTTTCTCAAACTTTAAAATTAAGTTCAACTTAATTTAAATTAATTTTTCTCTTTTTAACTACTATTTTATGTGTAACTTATTAGGTTCTTAATATGCTGATGATGATTAAAATTTTTAATTCTAATTTATAATTAAAATTAAACAAATTAAAACTACTTTTAATTATCTTTGATTCTCTAATTAGAAAATTTATAATCATAAATTAAGATTAACATTTAGTAACATCTCATGACCGCATAAATATTATGAACGTCAAAATTGTTTGATTCAACCTGCTCATTCATAGTTATGAAGTTTAATTTAATCCTTTTGTCATCCAATGTTTCAATTAGACATAGAATATTAAATCCCCTTTTAGATATGGATAAGAATCCTCTCTTGAATCTTCATGCTAAACCTCTTTAGTATTTTGTCTATGCACATAGATTTAGATAAGCCAAGCAACTTCTTTGATCTATCTTTATAAATTTTTATTCTTAGAATATTGGATGCTTCTCCTGTATTCTTGATGGAGAATTTCTTAAATGACCAAATCTTTACATATTGGGTCATTGCCATGCCATTTTTAGTCAACAATATATTATCCATATATAGAATTAGGAAGATGATTTTGCTCATAACAACCTTCTTATAGACCTATAATTTATCTATATTTTTTATAAAATCAAACTCTTTGATTGTCTTATTAAAATGGATGTTCCAGCTTCGTGGTATTTGCTTAAGTCTATAAGAGACTTTTGCGACTTAACATATTTGTTTAGAAAATTTCTTGAATTCGAAACCTTTTGATCGTGTAATATAGATATCTTTAAGCAAATTCCTATTGAGGAATATTATTTTGAAACCCATATGCCAAAATTTATAATCATGGTAGACAACTACAACCAATATGATCTTAATGGATTTAAACATAGTTCGGGAGAAAATATTTTAGTTTGGAAATTGAGCTCGGCTTGGTCCGGTCTAAAGTCAGCAAGCCAGCCTTATTTTCTAGGCTCGGGCTCGAGCCACGCTTGAGACCTGACAGGCAATGACAAAGTGATGTCGTTTTGATTTAAAAAAAATAGTAAGTTGGGTCGGGCCCCAGCCACCCCTAGCATGGTCGGGCAACCCAAGAACAATAGAGCCTCAAGTCAGGCCAAGACCTGAGATGGCACTGGCCTGGCTCGACCCATTTCCATACCTGAAATGTATCATCAAAATCAACTCCTTTGTTTTTATTTGTAATCTTTAGCCATTAACCTTACTTTGTGAGTATGTGCATTATCATGCATGTCATTTTTTAAATTAAAAACCTACTAATAGGTGTAGATTATAGTGTGTGTATTTTTTTAAATGTGTTTAAGTATTATTTAAGTGTTTTCTTAGAGGATTATCATGTGTATGGACTTAGAATTGTGTTATTGTTAGTGTTTGCATGTGTTTGATTGGTTTAGAGTAAGAATTTGATCTTGATTTTATGTTTTAAAAAGTGTTTGATGCGTTCATAAGTGTATAGAAATAGGAAATTAAAGAAAAGATAAGCAAAGAATACATAGAGGCTGGCCACAATCATAGAAATCCCTACGATCATGATAGGCGAACAAGTATGGCGAGCATGGGAGTCTTTATTATGAACGTTGCCCCATGCACAATCATGACAGAGAAGGAGCAACCATGAAGGCCACGATTGTGGGAGCATGGCAGTTTCTAGCTTACGAGATTTTTGGAGTTCTGAGGTTTCATAACTATTTTTGAAACAAAATTAAGGGAGGAAACCATAGAAACAATCTTTAATAATTCATAAAAAAAATCTCAATCTAGATGTGCTATCTACCTTAAGAACTCTAAAAATACTCCTTTATTTTTATTTTTTTATTTGACATATTCACACAACGTACTAACAAACTCATTTGTTCTTGATGACTTAAATTTGGGGTACAATTAAGAATAGGAGAAAAATATTTTGCCTCTTTAATGATTTTTATAATAGAACTTCTGACACTATGGGTCAATATAGAAATTAACTCATTTTGAATTTTGTGACTAAGATAATGATGTTGAATTTCATGATTTTGAATGCATCTAACACGATCTTGTGTCATTACATCAAATTCAACAATCATCTCAATTAATCCCAAAAAATTACCATTACTATCTAGGCAAAGTTTCTCATTGGATCCTCAAAAAGCCAAATTATATTTAGCAAGACATTTCACAATAGAAACTATTCCTATCAAAACTTGTTTTCAATATTCTTTCTCCTTTACAATTTCTTATTGCAAATCTTTATCAATTGTTTGATTTTTGCACAATGTTACTCTTAATTCATTATAAGTTCTCACGTTAGTCATGTGCTCAAAACTATTATCATTTTCTTTAAGGGTGTGCTTGTTTGGTGGGTATGAGGAGAGAAGAATGGGTATGGAATGAAAAATAAAGCTTGGTAAGAGGTTATGATTATTTGGTTTTTACTTTCATTCTTTATTTTGGGGCATTGCTCTATTCCTCTCCATTATGAAAGGAATGGGAGTTGTTACGAGCTTTGCTTAATGATTAATATTTTTTTGGTTTAGTAAAGTTTGGTATTCTTTAAATAATAATAATAATAATAATAATTAATTACAATATAATTAATTAAAATATAATTCATTTATTAATTAAAATATAATTAATTAATTAAAATAAAATAAAATAATAAAATTAATTAAAATATAATTCATTCATTAATTAAAATATTGTAATTTATTAATTACACTATTTTAAATAATTAATATATTGTAATTAATTAATTACAATATAATTAATTAAAATATAATTAATTACAATATAATTCATTCATTAATTAAAATATTGTAATTAGTTGATTAATTACAATATAATTCATTTATTAATTAATATATTATA
>JANZLX010000005.1:29479936-29496791 GCA_025531955.1 Erythroxylum orinocense
GTAATTAATTGATTAATTACAATATAATTAATTGATTAATTAAAATATTATAATTAATCACAAGATAATTAATTAATATATTATAATTAATTAAAATATAATTAATTAATTAGTTACAATATAATTCATTCATTAATTAAAATATTGTAATTAATTAATTACATCATTTTAATTAATTAATATATTGTAATTAATTAATTCCAATATAATTCATTAATAATTAATTAATTAAAATATAATTAATTTTAATTTCTCAATATTTTTTACAAACCAACCATTATCAATGGTAATGATAATCATTCCTTTCTCTTAACCCACCATCATAATTATAATGATAATATCCATTCTCATTCCTCAGTATATTCATTCTCATTCCTATTACCATTCACCTGTACAAATCAACCGCCCCCTAAGTCTCTCACTAAGATGCTTCCAATCTCTAAATCCATAATTTCCTAATGCATGTTGTTTGCTATTAGATTTGAAATACTTACAACAAAATCAATACACTTTATCTATATGTTTAGAGTAAACCAATTATTTTCTATCGCTAATTTCTTCATGACTAAATTTCTAGAATAATAAAAATTTGAAAAATGTCGAGAGCTATTGTCTAATGGAAACACAAATTCAAATCTCTTACAGACCAGTTTTCAACTAAAACATCTCTTATTTTGCTGTCAAGATTCTTCCAATTTTTAAGATCATAAATATCCAATATAGGAAATAGTTGCTCATCTGCCCTTAAATTTTCTAAATTAGATGCATTTGATAGATGATCATGCTTACCTAAATTACTAATATCCTCATGAATATGAATCTTATGACTTAAATTTCCTTTATGTTTTTCAAAATTACCTTCACCTAATTACTTATGATTCTTACCAGAGGAGCCTACTCTTTTAATAAATTTATTAATTATTCTACTTGTTTTTTTTTTCCCTACTTTTTTCATTTTTAGACAACTGCTTTTTAGGCAACATCATATAAATCAATTATAACATAACTACACTAGAAAAAACACAAAAAACATATGTATAAAACTGGAAGAAGTATGCAGGCATAACATAACACTAATAGCTCAACATATATCGCAAATATATATCAATGGTATTATATATATGATAGAGGAAAAAATAAAGATCAAAATTTAATATCATATATTAAAAATAAAAACAAAAAAACAAACTTTTATAATAAAAGCTATCAAATTTAAAATATATTTTTGATTTATCAAGTAATTTTAAAACATAAAAAATTAACGGTGATTTACTTTTAACCAAAGAGAATAGATATTGAAATTACAATTGATGTAATTAGATGATTGTACGTAATAGCTCAAAGAAAAAAAAAATCAATTCTCTTCAGTTTATCCTTCAAAGTCTCCTAGTCTAGATGGATTTACTACATTATTCTTCCAACATACATGGGATATCACAGGTCAGCTCTTTACTGAAGAAATACTGGAGTTCTTTGAACCTACCAAAATGCTTCAGGTCATCAATCATTCCTTTATATGTTTGGTCCCCCAAAAAACAAATCCTAGTCAAATGCGAGACTTTAGACCTATATCTTGCTGCTCTACTATCTATAAGGTGATTTTAAAAATTCTAGTTGAGTGCCTAAAGGTAGTTCTTTCGACTATTATGAATCCTGCATAAAGTGCATTTATTCCTGAAAGAAATATGGGAGATAACATTCTAATTTTACAAGAGCTAATGAAGGATTATCATTCGGGTAAGAAATTACAAACTTTTTTGATTAAGATTGATTTTTCTAAAGCTTCGATAAAGTTTGTTGAAACTTTATTCAGGCATGTCTTGAAGCATTGCATCTTTCACTCAAATTTGTCAATGGATTATGACCTGTATTAGTATGTCTTCACTGAGTATACTTGTGATACCTTTCAAGCTTGCCAAGGAGATTAGACAATGCAACCATTTATTGACTTACTTGCTCTCTTGTTATAGTCGGATTATCTAGACTTTAAAATAGGATGCTTCCTTGCAACGTTGGATTCCACTTTCACCACAAATGTAAGGAACTCAACCTTACTCACCTATTATATGTAAATGACTTGCTTTTATTGTCTGGTTCTGATCCCGCTTCAATTGAAAAATGATGCATGTGCTTAATTATTTGAGAAATTGTCTGGACTTAATAATAATTCAAAGGAAAGTTGCTTCTATGCTTTAGTAGATGTGAGAAACTTTGTGGAAATTAAAAGAATCATTGGACTCCAACATCGTTCACTCCTTTTCACTACCTGGGAGTTCCAATTATGGCTTCAAAGCTGAAGTTTAGAGATTGCTTACTTATTGTAGAAAAGATGAAGTCCATAATGATGGCATGGCAGAATTGATTCCTCTCTTATGCAGCTCGATTTACACTCATCATTTCAGTACTTACTAGTCTTCATCTGCATTAGGTTGTTCATATTGCTTTACCTCAGAAAGTAATTAAAGAGTTGGACTGGATAATGAAATCCTTTATTTGATTAGGACAAGTTGGTAACTATATGAATGCTTGAGTTAAATGATGTGAGGTTATGAAGCCTAAAAACAATGGTGGTCTCGGAATTATCTCAATCTCTAATATGCAACAAGTTTTAATGTGCAAGGGATTATGGTGAACATACACGGACAACAATGCATTATATATGGACAAAATGGATTCACGAATTCTATTTGAAATGTGTTAATTTATGGCATATTGAATATTCAGAGGATGGTTTTTGAATCTAAAACAAATGATGAAGTTACATGAATTTATTTATCCTCACATCCAACACACTATCGGCAATGGTGAGAAGACCTGGGTATGGTTTAATAATTGGTTAAACATCAGCCCCCTTGCTCATGCTACTTATTTTCAAAGGCTTTGAAATCGAATGGCATTAAACCTTAAGGTTTCTTCAGTACTGATAGAGAATGGTGATTGGCAGGGATACTTTTGAGGCTTTCATGAACTTATGCCTCATCTTCACATCTTAACAAACCTTGCTACAGAAGATACTATCTCCTGGAGTTTAACCCGAATGGTTTTTTTTTTCAAACAAATCTTGCTATCGACTTTTTTCTGATGATTCCAAAGTAATTCTATGGTTTTCTCTTCTATGGCATATCATTATCAGTCCTAAAGCAACCTTCATCACATGGCTTGCAATCAAAAATAGGCTAAAAACTTGGAAGCAATGGCACGGTAGAGCTGACGACCTGTGTTTATTATGTAATATGTCAACTGAGGAGACCTCTTCTTCTTTTCTAGCTATTCTAAGACTATATAGAGTCGATACCTTTTATTTTATCATCGCATTCTGATAGATATGATTGGCCAAATGTACTGCGGTAGATTATCGGTAAACCAAGAAGGGAACTCCTAATGTTGCTCTCTATACAACAACTTTCACCATAACCATCTATAAGATCTTAGATCTGAAATGAAAGAAATCGACGTAGGTTTACTGACAAGAAGACAAATATCAGTTGGCGGACTAAATAATTAATCATATCAGAGCTAATATATTTGCTAAACAAGCACATGATTCCCTCTCCTTGGACATGAATAACAGATGACGATTGTGATTCAATGATCTTAATTATGATCTAGTTTTATAGGCTTCACTTCTTGAATCCTTTAGATACTTTGCAATCTAATCAGTAGGGTTATCTAGCCTTGAACTCATTATTTTTTATAATAGTGTAATAGTTTTATCTAGAGTAACCATTCAATTAAAAAAAAAGGTATATGGAGAAGTTATAATTATCTTATAATAAATACATATTTTAAAATAAACGTAATAAATCAGAATACAGTTGAATTACAATGTATCTATTGTAAAAAAAGAGAATTGATTTTCTAAACAAAAATAAGAGTTTTCAATGTAACTATATTATAATGAATTAAATATTAAATAAATTTAAAAATTAATTAAGTAATTTATTTTAATTTTATATCATTTTTATTAATAATATTAATAATATTTTTTATATTTTATTTAAATTAATAATTAAATAAATACTATAATATAATATAATGAATTTTTAAATCTCAACTAATGATGGTTGTTGGATAAAAAAACTAAAGTTGTTATAATAATTCTTAAAAAAATACTAAAGTTTTTATGCTTCAGGTACCTAAAAAAATTCACTGCAACTATTATTTTTGTTACCATCAAAGTTATATCATCCATTGAATAAGCATTTGTGAAAAAGTTAAACATGATTTAGTGAATTGGTTATTAAGTATTATTTTATTTTGTGCATTATCCTAATGCTATAGTAACTTTTTATCGCCAAAGTTACCTCACCCAGTTTGATTTTTTTATTTACAAATAGTTTCCTTTCTAAAATAGAATTAAAAATAAGAATAAAATTCCCTAATTGGTGTCAGTCAAGCTCCCTAATTGGTGTAGGACCTAAGCATATTTTCTCATTCAAATTTTGATTTTCATTCTTTTTGAATAAAAAATTATAAATCAATAAGTAATAAAATTATTCCTATTTGTGTTTATTAAAAATTATATCTATATTAAATTTTAAAAGGATATGAACATAGAACTTTTTATAATAAATATTTTATGTCAAGATATGATAATTTATTTTATAATAAGAGGATCATAATTTATAATTAATCCTGACTTAATCAATATTTTTTTCTACAAAACTTTGATTTTTTTTTTTGTATTCAAATAATTTCCTAATGTAGAATTATGAATAAGAATAAAGCTTCTTAATTTTTGCCGTCTAAGTTAAAGTAAAGCTCCTTAATAATAATATTGATGAAGTAATGTGATTAAATAATTAAAACCTAAAGAGAAAGTAAAAATAATCAATGACATTAAATGGGAATCAGAGAAACTATTCTGACACATATTCACTAAGTTGAAAATACAAAGAAAAATTAGAAAATTTACGTTTAAATTATCACTCAGAATTCAGAAATATGAAAAGCTTTTATTGTCAATTGTTGAGTTGGGGTATCTTAAATTCACACGTTGATGGAATTAGAAAAGTTAGAGAGTAAGAACTACAATCAAATGCTTGAAAGAAATTTATCAATAGATTAACATAAAAGGTTAACGTTAAAACTTGTCGAGAATAAAAAGTTAACGTTAAAACTTATCCAAGGGCACTCGATGGGTCATTAGATTGTAACTAATTGCTATGTTCTTGTAAACCATAGACTTACTATGTAAGTAAAGATTTATATAAAACTTTAATTAATCTCTTTAGCTTTCCACAAAAGTTTAAGTTAGATGCTTCCCTCTGATTTTATAGTAGTTCCATGATAGAATTGGTATTATAATTCAAGTTAATCGCTTATATATTACTTTGTTAAGTTCAACTACCTTCCAACCGACAACTCTGGAGCCTACGGATCTCTTTTTTCATTCATTATGCACGAAATAAGATAGTCAGCTCTTCCCAATAATAAATTAATTGACATTTCGTTAATAAAATCAAATTATTACAAACGTTGAGGGGTTGGAGTGTACTTGATCATGTGAAGCACATCATACCTTTTTTTTTTCCTGGAATTCTTTCATCCTTCGTTGTTCATCCTCTTCCTCGTTACAGGTACTTTATGGGCCGGCATCCTGTTTGTGGCTTGCACGTAGGGAATCGTCTTTTACATCAAAAACTTGGGGTGTACATAAATTGCACTCTACGCAGTTTCTAATGCCACAACTAAAACCTGACAATTCAAAACCATGTCGTCACTCGAAGCATATGTCAAAGTTGACGAAAATGCGCAAGCAAGGCTCGAGGCTTGTCGAAGAACCAGAAAGAGAATCACCATTATAAGCCTCTCTTCTATGCTCTTAGTAGCCATCGTCGTCGGAGCCGTCGTAGGGACTGGTGTCTTCGGCAAAAATCACATTAATAACGATGCCCAGCAAACCAAATCCATATCCACGGCAGTCAAGGCTGTGTGCGACTTTACACTGTACAAAGATTCTTGTTACAACAGCCTCGCCCCTGTGGCTAAGTCGGGTCAGCTTAAACCAGAAGACCTTTTCAAGTTGTCCATGCAAACGGCTTTTAACGAATTGTCAAAAGTGTCTCAACGTTTGCGAAATGATGCGACGTTATCTGCTAGTGTCACCGAAAATAAGTCAATTTCTGAATTGGGAAATTGCAGGGATCTGCTGAGCTTGGCTATGGATCATCTGAATAATTCGTTGTACCACACTGGTGGCAATGTTTTAGATGCTGTCGATGATCTCCGAACTTGGTTAAGTTCTGCGGCTACTTACCAGCAGACGTGCATCGATGAGCTTGAAGATGAGAAGTTAAAGACTACTCTTCAAACATATCTCCTAAACTCCTCCGAATTAACTAGCAATAGCCTTGCCATTATTACTTGGATTTACAGAGTTGCAAGCTCGATGAAGATGAGACGTTTACTTAATTACAATACTAGAGACAAGACACCAAAATGGTTTCACCCAAAAGACAGGAAACTGCTTCAAAGTTCATCAGATTTCAAGAGCAAGGCTGATGCTGTGGTGGCTAAAGATGGCACAGGCAAGTACAAGACCATAGGAGCCGCCCTTAAATCTGTGCCTGATAAAAGCAGCAAGAGGTTCGTAATCTATGTGAAGAAAGGCGTGTACGATGAAAATGTACGCGTAGAGAAGTCGAAATGGAATGTTATGATAGTTGGTGACGGTATGAAAACGACAATAGTGTCCGGGAAACTCAACTTTGTTGAAGGAACTCCCACTTTCTCAACGGCTACGTTTGGTAAGATAATCTGCATGCAGTAAACGATGATATATATACTATATAAGACATGATAATTATATTGACGAGAACAAATTAACATTGCTTTTTTAGTAAGTTCTTCCATTACATCATATAGTAATGTTAATTAAAATTATTATTAAAATAGGTTAATTCAACTTCTTCTACTAATGTCTATTAGTGGGCGCAGGCAATTAGACTTTTGACGATAGAGATATTAGCCTCTTAATTTCAAGTAAAGATTCTCTGTCTAATTTTATTGTATCATATATATCTTGTCTAATAATATCGTTTTAGCCATTAGAAACATTGGATAGGGTTGGATACAATAAATTCGGAGAGAGAATCCTAAATTCCATATCTATATTAATAGAGATTTTTTTGTAATGATTATTAATTATAAAGTACTTTCCCATTATCTACCAAAGCTCAATGCATCAGACTCACTGCATTTGTCACAATCCTGCACTTATTTGCCAATCAAGGTTTACCATTCCTAATTTTTTAAGAATATTATTTTGTGAGGTTATTATTTAGTTATCACATATAGAATAAAAATCATCACTTATCTCGTCTGCGACAACAATCTAACCTCATTTTATTATTTCAAAAAACAATCCCTAAAAGAATGCAAGTGAGATAGGTATTGAGATTCTATAAAGTATAAACACTAAATGCTACTACAACTTATCCTTGTCTCCGTGCTTGGTATTAACATAGTTTCTGTACTCGTCATGTCCAGCGGTTTTTGGCAAGGGTTTCATAGCTCGAGACATGGGATTCAGGAACACAGCTGGAGCAATCAAACACCAAGCAGTAGCCTTAATGTCAACTGCTGATCAATCCATATTCTACAGATGCAGCTTCGACGCTTTTCAGGACACACTCTATGCACATTCCAACCGTCAGTTCTACAGAGAATGTGACATATACGGAACAGTCGATTTCATATTTGGAAATTCAGCGGTTGTTTTCCAGAATTGCAACATATTTCCTAGACAACCTTTGAATGGCCAGAAAAACACCATCACAGCCCAAGGCAGGTTTGATCCAAACCAAAACACCGGAATATCTGTTCAGAATTGCACCATTATGCCATTTGGAAACTTGAAATCTGTCCAAACTTACCTCGGACGACCTTGGAAAAATTACTCCACCACTATTTTCATGCAGTCAATGATGGGAAGCTTGATTGATCCTAGTGGATGGTTACCGTGGACTGGTAACACAGCTCCTCTTACTATATTCTATGTTGAATATCAGAACTTAGGGCCTGGTGCTTCCACTAAAAAGAGAGTGCATTGGAAGGGTTTAAAAACTAATGTCGCCAATAAAGTGGCAACTCAATATACGACAAAGTCATTCATACAAGGGGGCAAGTGGATCCAGGACACAGGCACGACGTATAAATATGGTCTCTGAGTGTATAGTACGTTAGGATTGACCTGAGGACATGGTTCTTGAGTTCCTTTTTTGATAATTTGGTGTGAAATTTTGATGCTCTTTTGCCTTTTTGTTGAATTTGCAGATAATACTGATTCACCCATTTCAATTGAAGCATTGATTGATTGATGGAAATAGGATACTTTGAATAAGGCATGGTCACATACCAAAACAAACCTTTGTAATGTTACTGCAAATTAATGTGTAGATTTAAGGAGGAAAAAGTTCCAGATTTAATCTATATATATGCAAGGGAAAGTGGCTAATTTTCGGTTACATCAAGAACCTTCTTTGTATTTTCATGCTGAATATCCACTTATGTGACGTGTCTGCCATGGTGGCTTATGTTTTCGTTGCGCCAATTCTTGCCTTTTCTTAAATGTAAAAAGTTGCATTCGAAGAAACACTTTAAAAGGTGACCACAAGGTTTAAACAAACAAGATGAAGCATATTAGAGGCAAGGAGCTAGAATACTCTAGAATAACAATAAGGCTCATAATTAAGCTAGAACACAACCTGATCTAATGAGCTAATGAAGGCTTCACTTGATTGTTAGATCTGTATCCAGATCAATATTAATTTGTTTGATTTTCCCGATCCAAATTGAAAAGGTTTTGGATTAAAGATGTTATATCCTGCTATACATTTCTATCGAATATGTTGTTGGAGGCTATTTTGAATAAAGTAACATCAACTTTACTAGGGGGTGAATCTTTAATGCTCATTTAATAATATTTATGCATTAATTTTCATCAGATTGTAAATTCTGAAGTAGCAGAATGAGGCATGAAAGATATCCTATATAGAGGTTATGTAATTGCTAGTTTGCTATAGATACATAAGACATTCTTGAAGTAGTTGAAAGCTAGGTGTTTGAGCCTACCTGATTTGTGTTAACAACTCTATAGTAATTTGCCAGGGATCCTATTTTACTGGTTTTACGGTTGGTCAATGTAACTTTATGGAAGGATTTAGTATTTCTATCTTCATCCTTAGGCCATTAGACTCTAGATTTTTTTTAGCACTAAGTTTTGAGCTTGCTGTTCCTCTTATGTATTTTTTTAGAGCTTTCTTCTCCATCCTTAATAGCTTTTAATTTTCTCATACATTTGTATGCCTTAAAACCTTCCAAAAGAGTATTCAACACTTCGATGATAGATACGTCTAGTTTGGGAGTTTTATAAGATAATTATTGAATTTGAAACGATCTTTCACCAAACCATTGAAAGAGAAGGTATGGGTCTCCCATATGCGAATGGTTTGAGCAAAGAGGGTTGTTGAAGTGAGCCATACTATTAGCAAAAAAGACATCTAAATTCAATTAACTAAAGCTTTATCGTTCTTTTTTCCTAAGATACCACTTATCACATTGTTTATTATTCTATATGAATTTTTGGCCGTTATAGAATAGATATAAAAGACTTTAATTTATATAGTTCCTAAATTCCTTACTTTTGTGTTATATGAATTTATTATGACCATTAAACTCATGAATGAAGATTATACTATTGAATTCATTTAATAGAAGCCACAAAGTCGAGATATATATATATCTAAAGATATGGAATCATCCTGAAAATTTGATGCATATACAAATATAATATTCATTTTTGGTCATGGTAAAAGTCAAAATTAACCTAAGATTGATGAACTGAATCGAGAGCTGGCTTTGTTCAATTGAAACCGAGTTAAAGGTCATATACCATTATAATTCTCCTATTGCATTGAGTTTGGTGGTTACTTAGAATATTCCATTTAGTGTTCAAAAAGATGAGACCTTATTTAAGTGGAAATTCTCATGTTGATATTGTAAATTCCTACTTTTATTATTCAACAATCGGGTTAGTTTATACCAAAATAAATAATAAATGTGTGTTTATAAAAGAAAATTTCCTTAAGGTTATGAGCCAATGGGAAATTGTTGTACCAACCAATTTTAACTTAACAAATATTTTCTTGAATTGTGAAGAATATACTCATAGAAAAATTTTATAACATCACAGATCTAATTTTAATAAATGTCTTATACCATTGATTTTGATAAGAGCTGATTTAGAACTTGTAAATAAGACTTTCAAAACAATTTCAACTTAACAAATATTTTCCTGCTTTGGGAAGATAATACTTGTAGAACACTTTCTAATTTTAATAAATATCTTATACCATTGATCTTGATAAGAACTTATTTAGAACTTGTAAATAGGACTTTCATAATAATTATAAATTACAGATTTGGGGACACTTCTCCACTTCTCCATTTTTACAATTTTCTGTTATAAGATGTCACTTCTCTCACTAAAACCTTTTAGAATTTGTGGCTTTCATCAAGATCAAATTGAGTAATGTAAATTCAATTTAAGTTGCCTAAGCCATAATTTAGAATGATCTCTTTATCATTTCACTAAGGTTATGTTTGGATGGACGTAAGATTTTTAATAAAATGTAATGATTTATAATGGAATGGAATGTAAATGATTTTAATATTAGAAAATTGTTATTTGGGAGGGATGAAAGAATTTATAATGTAATATAGTGAAATGATGTTTGTAAGAAGGGTTCATAATGTAATATAGTGAAATGTTGCTTATTATTTTGCATTCCATTATAAACCCTCAAATCGAAGATAAATTATTTTTACTGTTTAGATTGAAATGGAATATAATGTGAAACCTGAAACCCTCCCATTCCATTCCATCCTATTCTATTCTATTCCATTATAAACCCTCCTTCTAAACAATGGAATAATATTATATTCCATTTCATTTCATTCCATTAATAACCATCAATCCAAACATAGCCTAAAAGATTGATATTTTGCTCTTATTTTTGTAACGCCTTAAGTTTAGGCTAACCTAATAGTTCTGAATAAGTTATATAATTTTCATAAATTTAAAGTTATAAATAGCTACTCAAGATCATAATGTTTTGAAGTTTATACTTAATCCTGACAATATTGCATACTAAATGTATGTAAGGTTTTCTAATATCTTGATACTAAAATGAAATACAAATAGTAATAACATTTTATTCAAAAAAATTAATAGTAATAGTATTTATCAATTGTAAATAAAATAAAATTTCAAACCTTTCATATTAACATATCTAAAGTTTGGAAAATTGAAGTCATAAGTTAAGCAATTTTCTCGCTAACGACTTTGACCAACATTCCTAAGCTTCTGAGGGTTAGAAACTTGTCCATTGGTGGCCTATCATCTAGAATCAATGTTGCACTCTAACCTCTCTTCCACCATTCGAGAGCCACTGTTCACCTTGGCTATGCATCGATTTTCCTTTTGCTAGCTTGTTGCCATTCCTAATTTTCTTCACTTCTTGATTTTTAATTCACTTCTTCTACCTATTTTCTTTTACTTCTCTTCTAGACTCACTTCCCTTTACCATTTACCGCAACTTTTTTCACTCCCCTTCACCTTGCTACCAACTCCTTTATTCATTCCCAACCAACCAACTACACTCACACTCTCCTTTTAGAAATGTTCTTCTTTATCTCTTTTTTCCTCATACTATTGATTCTTTGCATTCTCGGCTACCTCCTTTCCTTGCTTTACCCAACAGACATTAACCAACTCACAGACCTAGACACTTTCCCGTCTTTAGTTTCAAATCCCCCAGGAACTTCATCTACCCCTTAACTTTTTCCTCACCTCTCCTAAATCTCCCTTCCATTTTAGAAACAACCAATTCCACCCATCTTAGAAGACTATGGGTCCAAGTTGAAGGTGAAATAACATCTGAGGTGAAATTCAATTATTTCCCACCCTCAACCTCTGTTGAAAACATGATTGCGTCTATGTAAGGTGTTTATAGTAGGAGCCTTGAAATGGAATTTAACTTTGGTTGGATTCTTCATTAACAAAAGAGTAGCTTACCCAGTAATGAAGTAATAGGCTATGATTAACTGGAAAAATCTTGGTCTACGAGAGGTACTCATAAACAATGATGATGTCTTTCTCTTCAAATTCTCTAACTTAGAAGATCCGAAGAAGGTACTTCAATAAGGCCCCTAGCACATCCAAAAGAAGCCTCTCCTATTACATGTTTGGAAATCTGGTATGAAGATGGAAGATATACAGTAAGACTATACTCCAATTTGGATCAGCATATATGGTGTCCCATTGGAATACTAGACCACAACTAGACTTAGCTACATTGCAAGCATCATTAGCAAGCCAATTTGCATGGACCAAGTCACAACTGAGGTAAAGAAAGTTCAGTTTGCTTGAATATGTGTCTTGGTTACATCCATGTTAGATTTACCAGAGAGTATTCTAATCATTCGATTGGATGAATACATGGAACCATTTAAAGATCAAGTCAAAGTTTTTTATGCTTAGAAGTCACAATGTGTTGTTAAGAAAACATAGAAGCCAATGGGTAGAATATTCAAAATAAATGGATATAAAGAAGTGATAGGTCTCACCATTGAGGAATATACATAGAGAACTCCAAATTTGTAACCTCCTATACAAACTCAACGAACAGTTGGAAATGATGGTCTTACGAACAAAAATGTAGAGCACTAACAGGAAACTAACCTCTCCGTGATGAATATACAGAATGTGAGCTCAATTGTAACACACATGCTACTCTAAGTAAGAATCTTAGCTTAGATGATGAATTTGAACCTTTAGTGAAGAGGAGATCAAGTAGAAAGAAAAAGTCCCAATTAGGGACTCTAAAGCATAAATATTTTGGTGTGCAATGTTAGAGGGGCTCATGCCCTTCAGAAAAAGCTTTTACTAAGGAACCTAGTAGATTAGAATAAAGTATCAATTGTAGGCTTCTTAGAGACACATATAAAACTCCAAAACTACAGCCTTCTTCATTTTGGGCCTAGGAATTGGAGCCTGATTTCTAAATTGGTTGAAAACTGGTTGTTTACAACACTCTAGAAGTCACCACTAATTCCACATTTATATCAGATCAAGTAATTCATCTTGAAGTGTTTAAGAAGGACTCAGGTGTGGCATTCTTCATTTCATTTGTTTATACGCATAATAATTCTTATAAAAAATCTAAATTCTCATCCCAATTGAAATCTTTATTAGCAACAATCTCACAACCCTGGCTTATAGTTAGAGATTTTAATGCTTTTATTAATCATGAGAAAACACAATGGATCAGGTTTGTGCGAAGCCGTAAACTTAATTAAGAAAATTCATAAGTCACATTTAAGTTTCAAATTTGATGAGCTACATGGTGTAACAAGCAAGCTAAGGAAAGCTTCATCCAAAAGAAACTCAATAAAAGCATGGCAAAACAAATGTGGCTTATAACCTATCCAAATAGTTATTCCACCTTCACCAACTAAAGCCTTTTAAATCATTCTACCTCAATAACTCACTTGGATACAGAGAGAACCTTTTTCCCCTTTAGATTTAGTAATTTTTTAGCTGATCTAGCCGAATTTGAACCTTGCATCCTTAAAGCTCTAAATGCCTATATACCAGGTTCCAAGCAATTTATTGTTGCTGGGAAACTTACTCTCATCAAATAGGATATGAAACTATTGTTTCAAAAGAATGTGGGCAATACACACCATCTTCTAAAATCTGCCAAAAGTGCTCTTGAGAAGATCCAAAATGAACTCTAAACTAATCCTCTCTCTCCCAACCTATAAAATTAAGAAAGAATTACCATGCAACATCTCACTAGTGCCTTTACTTTTGATCACTCATTGATAAAACAAAGGTCGAGGATTGAATGGATGAAAGAGGGAGATAGGAACATTGCTTATTTCCATAGGATTGCTATCACTAGGAAAAGTAAAAATAGGATTATCTCCTCAATGCATAATAATCAAGAACTAAACTCCCAACAATCTTTGCTATGTGGAGCATTTGACTATTTGTCCAAGGTTTTGAAAGATCCATCCAAAGCCATTCCATCTTAGAATTTTTTTAGAGAACTTATGTAGTTTCACATTACTCCCCAAGAAGTTGAGAAGTTGACTATATTGATTGCAAGTTAGGAGATTGAAGATGTAATGGAAAACTTAAACCCTTTCAAGGCACTTAGCCTAGATAGGTCCAATACTCAGTTTTATAACAAAGCCTGACACTTGATTAAAATTTTAGTGATTTATGCAACCATTGAAATTTTCAACAATAGGAAATTTTTGATTGAATTTGATATCACATTCATAACACTTATTCCCAATGGAGGTGAACAAGCTACATTCTTTGACTTTAGGCCAACCTCATGTTGAAATACAATTTATAAATTCATCTTAAAGTTATTAGCTTAGAGGTTGAAGAGTGCACTACAAAATTACATTGATTTCATCCAGGGAGCTTTCATACCAGGTCGGATTATAGGAGATAATATAATGCTATTACAGGAACTTGTAAGATCCTACATGATCAGAAGAGGAAGAAAGAATTACATTCTCAAAGTGGATATGAAAAAAGCATTTGATAGTGTTGATTGAAGTTTCATTCTAAATAATCTTCAGGTCTTGTATTTTACCTAGATCTTTATTCAATGGATATATGAATGTATTACAACCCCTACATTCAAAATATTAGTGAATGGGCAGCCAAGAAACATTTTAAAAGCTTTTGAGGGATCAGGCAAGGGGATCCTATCTCCCCTTACTTCTTTCATCTTGTTATGGAGGTATTCAATAGAATAATCAAAGTAGTTGTGGAGCATACAAGAACTTTCAAATTTCACTCCAAATGCAAAAGACAGAGGATCACTAACCTTTTCTTTGAAGACAATCTTATCCTTCTATCTAAGGTAGATCAGATCTCAATCTCCACTCAAATGAAAGCTTTGAAAATCTTCAACAAGCTCTCTAGTTTGCATGTTAATTTTTCAAAGAGTAACTTCCTATTTTCTAAATCTTCTTTGGAAAATGAAGCAAGCATCAAATCCATTATAGGTTTCAATTTTCAATCTTTCCCGATGGTTTACCTTGGCATTCTAATCTCCACTTCTAATCCTACTTCTGTCAACTTTTCCTTATTTATTGTAATAATCAAAAGTATAATGGCCTTATAAAGCTCCAATTTTTTTTCACAGCAGGTAGGTTTTGGACCTCGTTCCCGAAGCCCAACTATCCGATTCGGAGTCAAAAAGTGTAAGCGGGTTTCCTTATACGGTCATTCCAATAAACCCTTGCATTCTTTTTTTTTTCTAATCTTTTGAAATTCAACACCAAAGGCTATTAATTTTTGTGAAAAGCTATAAAAACGTGTTAGGAATCTATCGCTTCAAGAACTCAATCGGAGGTCAGACGAAGAAGTTATGGCCAAACGAATCCCATATGTTTATATTCTTACTCATATTAGACATGACTTGGCGCGATTGCCATAACTCTCACTACAGATGTCGGATTGGCTTTGTTTTGGACGGTTTGAAAGAAGACTTCTATATTTACAACTTTTATGAAGACCTCAAAGCGAGATTCAGCCTATAAAAGGATCAAAAATGGAACAGAAGATGATGATACCAAGTAAGACAATACAAACTAAGACGAAGCAAAACTAAGACGAAGCAGAACTAAGACGAAGTAGAACTAAGACGAAACAAAACTAAGACGAAACAAAACTAAGACGAAGCAGAACTAAGATGAAGTAGAACTAAGACGAAGCAAACTAAGATGAAGCAGAACTAAGACGAAGCAAAACTAAGACGAAGCAGAACTAAGACAAAGCGAACTAAGACGAAGCAAAATAAGACGAACTAAGACGATGCAAAAGTCAAACTAAGACGATACAGAGGTCAAACTAAGACGATACATAAGTCAAACTAAGATGATGCAAAGCTCAAACTAAGACGATATAGAAGTCAAACTAAGACGATGTAGAGGTCAAACTAAGACGATGTTTCAACTGGATCTTCCTCACATCCCCAAAGTTCTAAATCACTATCCACACTCTCCAGAGCATCTTCACTTATAAGATCATAACTTTCAACTCTGATGCTTAAAAATTTCATACTATATATCGTTGGGAAGCTATAAAGATTAGCTACAACTTTCTAGCAGACAACTTTGTCTAATCTAACCTAGATTATTCTATATTTTCTTGCAAAAGTTAGAACATGGATTTTTCCTTTATAAAAGACCTGAAATATGAAATGCAATATAAATCCTGAAAAAACATAAGAAAAAGTAATCATATTTCATTAACAAAATCAAACACAATCTGAGCTTATCTTTAATTACATATCAACATGCTCATCAGTAGCTTAGTACAAATACAGATGGATGCTCAATGTTTGATATACTTATAAAGCTATCCAAAAGTGATAGAACTAACTTAATTACAAATGTTTCTAATATCTTGGAGTTTTCAAAGTCTTGCAAGGATTTCTAACCTTCTTGTTTTGCACTTGAGATGGGAATGGTGGGGTGAGCTACATAGCTCAGCGACTAACATATTTATAGTCATTGATAATTGACCACAAATTTATGCATAAGCATATGTGTGTGTGTGTGTGTGTGTGTGTGTGCATTCGAATTTGAGCATTTTTCAATCTGTTTCCACACTCTTAGCACAAAACACTCAAATGCATCATTCATGGCAAGTTTAAATTGTTAGTAGTGTGCCCTAGGCCAATGAACATTTATGATTCATGTGTTAACAATCTGATTTGTTAATAATATATTATGAGGTATTCCTTTTATATATGAATGT
>JANZLX010000005.1:29496891-29511682 GCA_025531955.1 Erythroxylum orinocense
TTCAAAATTTTCTTTTTATTTATTCATTCTAATTTCCTCATTTTCATGTCACTTGACACTTCAAAATTTCAAGGAAAATTCGGGGTCCAACAAAAAGCTAAAACGGCGTACTTCCCGGCAACGGCGCCAAAATTGTCAGCGTGTCATAACACTAGTCAAAATAAAATAACTAGACTACTACTATGGCAGTGGTAGTCTAGGTCGATCCCATAGAGAGTGTGTGCAAAGTTTATGAAATGAAATTAATCGGTGCTTAGGTTTAAGGGGGTTTTGAATTTTTTAAACAAGAAAATAAAATGACACTAGACTAATAAAAAAATTAAAGAATACATGCGAAAAATGATTAAAGTGGGAAATTCAGTAGGAACTCAGTTCTTTAGTTCAATCTCGACCTACACCCTAAGTAAGCATATTTCATTGATTTGTTGTTCTCAAACCTCTCCTGACAACTATTAACTGTGGGTTAATAATTAACCCGAGTTTTTTCTTAGGTTTTGTTTAATCAAGATATGATCATTAATTAAACCTAACCATCGAATAACTTAGGATACGATCTCTAGATTTAATTGGACAGTAACATTATGAATTAAGAAAATCGATTAATCAAGGCAATAACTACATACAATATGTCATTTAACCTAGGTCATGTTATCTCTAATGATTACGAATCATTACTAGCTACACATAAATTTTAACGTAACAATTACGGATTACATCGAAATTTTAGCAATGGGTTTGGAAGTAAATAATTGAATGATCGCATTAAAATCATCTTTTTACACTACCCAATGAATTCATATATAAATAATCAAACACTAAATAAAATCCGATTATCCATAAGCCCATTTTTGAAACGTAGAAAAAGGAGACGTCTTATCTAAGAAACAAACACTCTGGCAACCATAAAACTTCCAGCAGAGGAGATATAACCAAACTACCATTTGTGCAAGGGGGAGGAACATAATGAAGAGATCATCACACCTTAGACCACTGGCGAAATAAAGAATAGAAAAGAAAACAAGGAAGAAGAGGTTGAAGAGAAAGGGCCGTGAGAGGAGGTTGATAATGAAGAATCTTTAGAAACGGGAGGGCAGCAAGAGACTAAGTCTTTAGGAATAGCGGCAAGGGAACAAACAAGGTAGAGAAGCTGACTGAAGATGCAAGTACTTGAAAAAGGTATGGTCCTTTTTTCTGTCCTTTAGTAAAATTAAAAGAACATAGTATCACATTAGAAATCAGATCAAGATATAGACCAATGCAAACGTTTAACATATTATGAAAATGAATTTAATCAGACTCGAGACTAATAGTAAGCAGACACTACAATTTATCCTGCGTTAGAAAATGGACACAACATCTGCCATCTGCATCAGAACTAAACATGCTTACTCATTTCATTAAAGGTACAACATGGATACATCAAAATTTGGAACTGGATCCATTGAACAGTCAATCGACGCCAAATTTAATGGAGAACCAAAACTGAAGTCATCAACACTACCATTGATATTGCTATCAAACACAGGATTAAATGTTTTGAACTGATCAGACTGAATATCAGTTGATGGAAAGAAGGAGCTCTTCATTGACATGTTGCTGATGCCTTCAATGGTAACTCCTTGACTGTAGAAACAATCATCCAGCTGTTGAAATTCCTGCAGCCGCTCTTTGTGTTGATTTTGGTCTCCGAAGACAGTAATAACCCCAGGAGTCAGATTCTTATCTTGCTGAACACTTGTCTTGGAATATGAAGACATAAGATCTGAAATCATTCTGTCTCCATCTTCTGGTAGTCCAAGTCGAGACAGATCCATCATACTCGCATAAGTTTGTTTCATTGGTCGAGTTGCTAGGTCACACAGTGGTCGAGAAAACAATCCTGGATTTTCAACGCTAGATTGTAAGTTAGGCATTGCATGCCCTTGAGATGCATCAGTTCTACACCGACAGTTCAGTTGATGATTATTTCTTGCAGTCCTGTCAAAGAACCCAAGTTGATAATCATTAAAGGGGCATTGTCGGAACTCACAAGTATATAATTTGTGTTCCAGCATCACATTTTCACTAGTTGTCTGCTTCTTTCTCTTATTACCATCCACGTTTGTTTCAAAAGACTCTTGCTTGATAGATGGAGCCAGCCGCCGTCCCACTAATCCATCTTTTTGTCTAGTTCCCATTAATCTATCATTCAGTCCAGTTACGGATCTCACACCAACAGAACTTATACTAAAAGGCTTGCTATCCATTTCAAAATTCAGTTCGTCATCACCGCCCTCAACATTATAATCACTCGAATCACCAATGATGAAAGAACCACTTTCTCCGGTGCACACAGGCGGAAAGCTATCTTGATACCTTTGTCGGAACAAAACTTCTTCCTTGTTAATTATGGCTAGCCAAGCAGTGCTCTCTTTGGCAGTCATCTTATCCTGCAAGCATTTAGACTGACGAACAAGCTTGCGGATCTTGCAAATGTCAGGAGACATGTGCTTGATCACTGCTGTAAGAACACCAGCCTTCCAGACTTTCTTCAAATCATGAGGCTTCTTGTATGGAGGAGGACCCTGATCCTTGGGCGCCAGACCCAATTGAGGCCACCATTCCTCATTACCTTTTGGCCACCATGGTGGGGGAACACCCTTTTCCAAAGGGAAACGCCTTTGGGGTGGATCACAGTGCTGCATTAGAGCTGATAAAAGTGAGCCAAGTGTTGTATCCTGGAGCTCTTGCAAGGCTTGAGGTGCTGATGCTGCTGTAAAATAATCACCAGACTTTTCAGCAACAGAATGATCAGCCTGATATTTGGCAACTGCAGCAGGGCCATTCCGATCAAATCTAACCTTTTCCTTCCACCATGCCCTGAGATTGTCAGATGCGCCAGTCACTGGCTTCCCCTTCTCAGGAATGATCCCATACACAAAACCTTGAGCTTTACAGACTTCCACCATTTTCAGCATATACTTCAAGATACCGTCTTGTGCACGCGACATCTTCTTCCTTAGTGCTTGCTCATGGAACTGACGCTGCTTTGCATTGTTAACACCCTCCTTACGGTTATTCTGATCCTTAAGTCGAATCAAAAGCAGCCGGTCTCTCCACATCCGCCTTTGAAGCTCATCAATATCCATATCTTCATCGCCATAACTCTCCTCTATTTCTGGTCCTGGTTCATGGTCCAGAGCAAAATCTCCCTCACACATAGGGGCAGAGCTAATATGGAAGTTGCCACAAAAATCCAGTTCTTCAAGAATTCCCATCTGAAGCATGTAATAGTAATGGACAAGGTCCAACTACAGATCTGTCAATTAAAGTAAACGAAAAATATGAGTTCTGTAATTTTCATTATCAATCCTAACAGACGCTCGTAACTTGCAAGCTATTGGATAATTTTCATGCCTTGCAGTTCAAGAACTGTAACACAGTTAACAATAACCGAATTCAAGCTACCAAAAACCAAATTTAAAAAATCCTTGCAAGTCATGCAATTTATAATTGCTAGAGCGAATGGTTCCATATGGCCCAAGAAGCAAAATAATGGAATCTGCCTGGTAACGCAAGTGGATCATAGTTTGGATAAAGGGACAGATAGCACAAGAAGCAAATATTGAAAACTACCTGAACCTGAATGTTGATTGATTAGGCAATTCCATCAGAAGGAAAAATATATATATATATATATACTAGGTTACTAATCAAGATATTATCCTAGTATGACAAATCCCTGCCACAATCTTCTTTCCAATCGTGCGTTAATTCTAAGCTCTACTAGCTAGGTGCGAGAACACACAGCAAATAGAAGAAAAGAAGAAAACCTCGAAGAAATTAAATTTGGAACATAAGAAGTATTATAATTGGGCAAATGCAATTCATGCCAGGTTGAGAAAAACAAGTTATAAAGGGAAATCCTACACAATAGATTAAAGGCGACAACACAGCTAATGTTCAACAGATACATACAGATGAACCATAACAAACGAGAGCTCAAGAGCAAAGTGCATACGTAAAATGAATTAAATGAAAATTCAGATAAACGCTTTTAAGTAGAGGATGGAGTGAAGTGTTTGGTGGGGATATACGCGTATACAGAAGAAGCTAATAGAAACCGAACCAAACAAAAACAGAGTTCACGAATGAATGAAGATATTAAAGAAAAAAGAAAGACGAAGAAAACATTGCAGAGAAGATGGGAAGATCCACAAAAAATGTACCGATGGAAATAGTAAAGATGATAATTGAGAGGGAAGAAGTGGATGTCTCTGAAGCGGAATGGGGCTGAGAAGTTAGACGAGCAAAAGATGATGAAAGAGTCGGTTGTTTTTATATGCATGAATGTCAAATGTGAGAACTCTTAAATTTAGAAAGGAACCGACATCAGAGTTATTGTCATGGGTTACGTTGTTTGGTTGTCCGAGTGTCAACCGTGGGACTTTCCTTTTCATTCTTTCTCGGCTTTGTAATTACCGTGTTCTTGTACTATTAATTATTTTTTCTTTCTTCCAAAAATTTGATACTTTATAATTATACTTTAATTTCGAAATATTGATTAATTGTATTCATTCTTTAAACTAGATTTTAACTATATTGAAACTTTGACTTGGAATGGTATTCATGTTAAACTCCTTGTCTTTTATCAAAATTATCTTTGTACAACTTTTTTTTAATCACCTTTGAGGACTTGCCAATGATATGGAAAGTTTAGAAAAATTATTTGTGTGAAATAAATTTATTTTATGATAAAGTTTTAGCTTGATACTTGTCAAAGTGCTAATACCAAATGAATTTAACATTTATTTTTCAAGAAAATTTAACCTCTTATAAGTACCTTTTTAATCAGTATAATTTACAGATTCTTTTCAAATGACATTCTTTATCTGAGCTCAATAAAATATATGTGTGCCTCATTTTAAAATTTTCAAATCTTTCATCTTTGGCTGACTATAGATTAATATTCTATTATAATGTGATTTATAAAATAATCTTTAAGCTTCTCACTCATTGGTTTAAGCAAATCCTATATAACATAGTCCATGCTATCAAGGTGCTTTCATTAAAAGTGGGTAGTCGATCCCTATCGACGTGCTTTCATTAAACATAGGTCAATAGAGGATAATATCCTCATTGCTTCTATTCAAAAATTATCACCAAAGAAAGGTAATTAAAAGCTATTTCAATAAGGCTTTTAATTTAGTAAGCTAGAGGTTCTTAGTATTATAGAGGGATGGGGTTTTTCACTAACATTTATATGATGGATATCTTAATGTTTTAAAGGTGACCTATAGTCATTGTCATTGTCGTCATCAACACTCAGTTGAAGTCTCGTTGAGGCGCGAGATTTCGGAAGTTCTGATAGTATACAGCCTTATCCCTACCTAATAGGAAGGTTATTTTCGATAGACTCACATGCAATACATCATGACGATACTATAAAATTATAAATGGATGTGCATACAAAAAAATTAGTAAAAATAATTAAATACAAAATAACGTATATATAGAATATGCCAATGAATAACAATAAATGGTAGGATAAAAATACATACCCAAAAAGACATGTACAAGAGTAACTCTAACCAGGTTTGTCACTACCTTAATTACGATAAGTAGGAAACTATCTAGGCTAAACTAACTAGGAGGTAAGTACTATGCAATAAATGAAAAGGATAAGGTTTAATATAACCTACAAGAATACAAATGCCCTCTTTAAGAGAGGTCCTTTATCTGTATTCTAGTATGCCAAACTTTTCTATTGCGGCTTAAGTCATCAGTAAGATCCAACCTAGTCATATCCTGGTTCTTTTTAGGCCTTCCTTTTTTCTCTTACAGTCTCTAAGTATTATTTTCTTGTATCTTCTCACTAGAGCATCAGGGTGTCTCCTCTTAATGTGTCGAAACCACTTAAGCCGTGTCTCTCTCAATTTGTCATTTAATTTCAGCCACCTTTAATTTGTCTATTACCATTAATTCCTATCTCTTCTCTCTAGGAAATGTTGGACTCATCTTATATATTTTGATCCTTCTTTCCTTTTTGCTCTAATCTCAGCTACTTATTCCCTTCCCTCGACTATCCATCCTGTTGCCTTATCTCACCACTTTGCTTCATACACACCCATTGTCTTTGGCAGTCCAAGGGTATTATTGTATTTCCTATCTGAAATTTCTTTCCCGCCAGTTTTGTTTACTATTTTTCTCCAATTGTTTTTTGTCAACCTTCCTTCTACATTATGCCTCCTTCCTTTTTCAATATAATGTCTGTTAACCTTATCCTCAATACTCTAATTTTCCATCATTGCCCCTCCATATCCACCCATCCTGAACCCAGCAACTATCACTGTCCTCACTTCCTCAACATATTTCCCTACCATTATCCCGAACCTCACCTTCTATCTTATCCTTCCAGAAAACTTCACCATCCTCACCTTTTGAGCAACCCCTCTGAAAACATGGAAGCAAGTCGTTGGTGACAAACCATCCTTAAACTTTACCTTCAAACCACCGCAAGAGCTGGATGGTAAGTTTGTGGTGTTCCTTGATATTGCCACTCTCCAAGAGGGTGCTAAAAGCTGGTAATTAACATTGATTGAGTTCTTCTTTGATAACAAGCCAGCCTTGCCCTTTATACACTGATGTGCACCTAAAACATGGAAACCTCAAGGCTTATTTGATGTCTTACTCACCGAGGACAACCTCATTCATTTTATCTTTTCATCTGTCTCAGATGCTTGAAAGTTCCTTGAAGATGGTCCAAGGATATTGGGAACCAACCTATTTTCTTACAAGTTTGGCAACCCAACTTAAGGTTTGAAACTATCAAGATTCACAATGTCACTTTGGAATATTGGACTACCTAAGGACTGAGATCTTTAGCTAGTTATGTGAGCAAACCCTTATACATGGATGAACATATAACTTCGAAAAGAAGACTTAGTTATGCTAGGATTTGTGTAAACATCAAACTTTTGAAGGTACTCCCGAATGAGATTCTTATTATGAGATTGGGCAAAGATATCAATTTATGGGAGGACACCATTTCTATTTTCTATCAATAGAGACCACCATCAACAAAGTAGGGCAAAGTATGGAAAGCTATGAGTAGGAAATTCAAGAGTGGAAATTATCAAGAGCTAACGGGGCTTGAGGACCCTGCAGCATAAATGGATGCTACTCCTGCAATCCCCAAACAGATTGCATCTCCAGTAAAGCAATTGAGTCTTAATATGAGGCAAAATACCAAGCAACACTCTCCCCTTGCATTGATATCAAATCAGGATCTGGCACTCAAAGTCACCAATCGACAACTATTTTTTGAAGCCAGTGATCAACACACATTAACACCTTGCCACTCAGAGGCTTTGCCAAACAATGGTGACATCCAACACCCTACCATTAATACTCCCCATCATATTCAAATAGCACATCTACTAACTCGTTTCCTTCCATTGGCACCATGAAATCTCCCCAACTTGCCCTTCTACTGTCAAAAATTATGTTGAGGATCCTTGCACCAAAGAATTCAAAAATGGTCAGATTTTCCAAATTGTGGAGAGGAGACATTTAAAAGGGGGTAAAAGTAAAAGCTCCATATATGCAACACCTTAATGTCAATTCTCACTTGGAATGTGTGTGGAATAAATAGGCCCTCTAAACTTTTGGGTTTAACGGACTTTATTTTGCAGGAAAAGCCACTATTAGTTACTCTTTTTGAAACCAAAATAAAGTTAGAAAACCTCTCTAAGTTACATATTATTAGGCCCCCAATGGGGTTTTCTCTCTAATCACCATCATCATGCTTTTGATAAAATCATCCTTTGTTATTAAAAAGATAAACTTAAGGAGGATTTGTTGGACCCAATCGACTAAGTTAAGCATATCCATTTGATTTTTTATTTTTATTTTTGTGGGAGATCATTAAGATAAACATCTTTTTTACTTATGCAAGTAACTTTTCTTCTCAACGAAGAAGCCTTTGGAGCAATCTTAGAACATGCAGCAGTAGCAGTAATAAACGATAGTTAATTTGTGGGGATTTTAACGGCACTCTCTTTCCTTTCGAAGCTCAAGGCCATTGTTCTCTTAAGGACCATACAGATGACTTCCATGTTTTTTTCCTAGATATTAGGGGTAATTGATCTAAAATTCATTTGATATACTTACACTTGGTCAAACAAACAGACTTCTTAGTGGTATATATGGAAAAAAAAATCAATCATGCATTGGTTAATGACACTTGGTTACATGCATTTTCTAGTAACTTTGCCAACTTTAAGGATCCATCATTTTCATATCTCTCCCCCATTATCGTCGGTAGCTTGTTTCAAACAATTAGTCATCATTTTCCCTTCCGTTTTAACAATTATCTTATGCATGATATTGGTTTTCTCGAAGCTTGCAGGAAGGGTGTTGGTCTTCATTGTGCAAGTACAAAACAATTTTATTGTGTCTAGAAATTGAAACATATCAAGCATGAGCTTAAGCTACTAAAATCTATCTGAGGTTCCACTACATCTACTATCCACTCAAGTATATCAGAACTTGAAGCCACACAATCAATGCTTGTTTTGAATCCTACTAATCAGAAGCTACTGGATAAGGAAAAGCTCACAACCACAAACTATTTTCAAGAGGTAAGTAATCACCATTCTCTGATTAAACAAAGAGCAAAGGTTACCTAGCTAAAAGATGGTGATCATTATATCGGTTTCTTCTTCAAATCCATCTTGGAAAGGAAAATTTTCAACAAAATCCACTCCATTAAATCTACAACTTGATCACTACTGCTAAATTCTCAAGGTATACAAGAAGAGGCTATAAGTTATTTCACTTCTCTTCTTGGCACACCTAGCTAAACAATTATCTCCCTTTCAGATCCAAGTTCTCTACATCTGAAGCAAATTTCTCATACTAATGTGGCTTTTCTAATTCAACCTATGGACGATAGTGAAATTAAAAAGGTAGTATTTGTTATGGATGGTACGAAAGCCCCCAGGCCTGATGGATTCAATGGCCACTTCTTCCAAAAATCATGGCGTATCATTGGCAACTTTGTGAAACAAATTGTCAGGGAATTCTTTACAAATGGGATACTCCTTAAGGAAATCAATCGCACTTTTGTATGCTTGATTCTTAAAGGACTCAACCCTTCTACATTTGGAGATTTTTGACCCATAGCATGTACCAACTTTCTCTATAAGATCATTTCTAAAATACTTGCCACAATATTAAAGAAATTATTATAACCTTTAATCAGCGAGAACCAAGGAGATAATATACTAATTGTTTAACAACTTTTTAAAGGCTACTTTTAGTTCAATTTTGTTCCAAATTGTAATTTGAAAATTGACTTTCATAAAGCCTTCAATAACATCAGCTAGAACTTCATATGGATCATGCTTCAAGCTTTTGGATTTCCAAACATCTTCATCAATTGGTTAAGTCAATGTATCACCATTGTTTCCTTAATTATGCTTATCAATATTTTTTCAACTAAATTTTTTAACACAAATAGAGGTCTACGACAGGGGGATCCTTTATTCCCCTACTTATTTATTCTATGCAAGAAAATGCTAAGCTCTATCATTAAATATAAAGTGCAACAAAATCTGAATTTTTGATACCACTCCAAATGTAAGAAAATTGCACTACTCAATCTTAGATTCACCGATGACCTCCTTCTTTTTTGTAGACATCAGTTGTCTTCTATTAATACTTTTATGAAGGCACTTGATATTTTTAAAAGATACTCCAGGTTGCGCATCAATTTTGGTAAGAGCCACTTCGTTCTTTCCAAATTTGCCTCTGATATCCAGTAACTTATTATAATAAATACTGACATTTCCTCCACCAACCCCCCAATTATATATCTGGGACTTCCAGTGACTACTAAGTGACTTAATTTCTAGGAATGTTTACCCCTTGTTGAACATATTTAAAAATGCATCAACTCATGGGTAAATAAAAATCTTTCTTATGCGGGTAAACTCCAACTTATTCAATCAGTAGTTAATTCTTTGCATATATACTAGAGTTCCCAATTCTTCTCTCCCAAATCCTTATCAAAACTATTGAAAGATTGCCCAGGAATTTCTTATGGAGTCATGTGGATGGCTCTAAAGGTGTAGCAAAGGTCAAGTGGATTGATGTTTGCCTCCCTAAAAAAGAAGTTGGTCTGAACATCTTATCCATCAAACTTACTAATCAAGTCTTGATTCTCAAGCAGCTATGGTGGATTTTACTAGATAAACATTTGTTATGGATAAGGTGGCTACATTCTTATTTTCTTAGAGGCAGAAGGATCTAGCAATTGAGCAAACAGTCCTCCCACTCTCACTTCCTTAACCGCCTACTCACTTTGTGAGATATAGTCCAAGATGATATCACAAGTAACCCAAGTAATGATCCAAATTTAGCTAATATAATTTGTTGGAAGGGAAGCCCGATCCACTCCCTTAACAACAAAGTTACCAAGGATTTATTATGATGCAGACCTACCAAGGTAGGTTAGTGCAAAATTGTATGGAACAAGGTGCCCACTTCTTGCCTATCCTTCATACTTTGGCTTGCTATCCATAACAAGTTGAATGCTTCAAACAAATTGCATTACATGCAATTAAATTGCAATTGTCTAATGTTTCAACCCTATAAAGAAACATGTGATCATCTCTTTTTTTATTGTCTCTTCAACCTTCACATATGGCAGAGCATTACAAGACAATATCAATGGATAGATCTAGGTAGTACCTTTCCAGACATCATACACAGTCTTTTAGCTGGGACAGTTCGTTCCAAACATACTCTTTGTATCTTCATCCTGCTTTGGGGACTTGTGTATATACATTATGGCGGGAACGTAACCACAGGAGGTTTGTAACCAGGGCACAACTAAAGAATCCATTCAATCTGCTATTATCTGGCACATTCTCAAGCTATTAATTGTTAAGAGTCTTTATCAACAATGCATAATTGATAAATTATCATCTTTTAACATCTAAAAATATGTGGGCTTGATTTTCTCTTTTTCATTTAAATGTTGTATTTCCCTCACATCTCAGTGTAAGGAAAGTGAAGGGTATATCCCTTAACATTTTTTCTATCCTGTATTCTCTCTCTCATTTATTATTAAATAATTTTCCTTTTAAAAAAAGGTTACAAATCCACTGGAGCATCCTTATATCCTTCACCAAAAGTTTGTTATTATGTACTTGTTTGATGGGCCAACACTCCGCCCCATATAACATGATTGTCCTAATCGCTAAGTGATAGATAAGATAAGGAAATCCATTATCCCCCTATCTATTCACCATGGTAATAGAGGTTTTGATAAGACTAATCAAAGCTTCAATAAAGGATAAAGGTTTCAAATTTCACACCAAATGTAAAAAATAGAAAATTGTCTCCTTGACCTTTATAGATGAATCATTAGCTAGACCCCCATTTGTTCTTATCGGATTGTTATGGAATATGTCGCCTATAGCATACCTAAGAACTTATGTAACAACTAGAAGGCACTTATTTAATGATTACAAACCCTTACTAGAAAGAATTCATAGAACTCTCTCTATTGTAGGAAATATCTAGCTTATTAACTCAATTATCAATAATCTATGTACTTATTGGACAACTCACCTATGGTTTCTGAAGTCTCTAATAAAGAAAATCAATAAGACAATGAGGAAATTCATCTAGTCATCTCAAGGGGAAGTAAAATCTATAACCAAAGTCAAGTGGTCTGAAATTTGCAAACCTAAAGAAGAAAGAGGTCTAGGGATAATCCTAATAAGGTGCACACAGAGATTTTGGAGACTACTCACTGATACTAGGTGCCTTTAGGTTAAATACGTGTGTCTCATTACATCAAAAATAAAAACCCATAGAATTGGAAGATGAAGGATGAAATGTCATGGACCCTAAAATACATAAACAAATTAGGGGAATTTATAGAAAGGCTTGTAAGAAGTAGGTGGGAAATGATAAGTCTACTTGGTTCTGGATTGACAATTTATCTCAATTAGGGCCATTAGATGAATCAACTAATTGCATAATCCTAAGGACCAATATTGGGAACAACCTAACAGTTCAAGAAGTACTCTCCATCCATAGGGAACTTATATCCATCTCACTGCTCAGGGAAAAAATACAAATTGATCTCTAACCTCTGTAAAAGGATAAAACAATATAGACAAGTCACTCCTTTAATCTATTTACAATCAAATCGTGTAGGAAAAATCCATAACCTGGTAATTCAAAAGTCCCCTAGTTTGGGATGGTCTAGTTTGAATTAGTAAGTCTTAGAGCTTTAATTGCAATTGGCTATTAATCAAAGGTAGACTTAGCACTAAGGATAGACTATCCAGGTTTATGACCATAGATAAGTTCTATGAACTCTACATGGAGGAAGAAGAGAGTGTTGCGCACCCCTATTTCCTATGCCTCTTTTCCAAAGAAAGTCTGGAAAGATATATCTCAATTCTATGGGAGAGCTGAAGGGCTAATAAATTAGAAGGATATCCTAGACTACTGTTGTTGATATGCCAAATGGAAGGACACAAAATGAACCCTTTTTAAGATTACCCTCAGGATTTTGATTAGGGTAATTTGATAAAGCGAAATAAAAGAACTTTAGGGGAAAAAAACTAAATGAGCAAAAAATTGTTACTAAAACCTTTAGGGAAGTGAGAAAATTCATCTTAGATAGGAATTTGGAAAACTCCCTAACACATTGCAATACAAAATAACATGAAGCTAATCACTCACTTGTAGGAACCAAGAAGAAGGCGCTACCAAATATTCCAATTACTCAATTAATAGAAGCAGCTAGAGTTTCATAAACCAAAATATCAGTCAAATGATATGATTTGTAGAAAAATAATATCACATGCAAGGAAGCTTACCCATGGAGATAGACCACACTAATATCTCATCCCAAACGCCTGATGGTGAAAGTTTAGCCAGAAAGGTTGAGGAATCACCTTGTTAGCTAATCAACGAAATGATATAGCACTCATTGCGAATCAATCACTCCTTTAGAAAACACGTGTCTTATTACCAGGAGTTAAACGATGTAGTTTTGTAAGGATTTCTTAGTTTCCTTCTCTCTAGCAAAAGGAGTGTCAAATGTGATTTTATATTTTTAGTTGGATTGTTTGTACAAGTCTCAAATTTGAATAATGAAATTTTTAAATTTTCAAAAAAATATAATGTATATCTCTTTGACATTCTTAAAATTCACATGTCATTATTAAATGTCAATTTTAAGTTACAAATATACATTATTTAATTAAAATTAAAAATAAATTTTATTTATAATTAATTGAAATATCTAATGAATCATAAATATTCAATAATTAAAGAGAAAAAATCAAGTTAAATTATGGTGGAATTCATTAAAACTTTTGAAAATTATAAGATTAAATATGAAATATCTAATTTCTTATAATTAGATTATAATTATAAAACTTAATAAGCCTTAATTTTGTATAAATAAAAATGAATACCAAGAGAAATAAAACCCTTCTTTAAATCTTTTGTTAAAGTTCGGGTATAATATTAACTTTAGAAACGTAATCAGTTTGATTGTTTTTTTTATTGTTTCTTATATATCTTTTAAATATTTTCCTTCAAATATTATTTCTTATATTTAGCCTAAAATTTACTATGTAGTATTTACTTTTAGTTATTTAGCTTAACATTTTCTTAATTAACCTAAATATTTTCTGGTAATGGTTTGCTTGATTTACTTATTTTATCTTTTTTTATTCTTTACTTTGCTCTATATTTATTGTATTATTTATTTTATAGTTTGGGCATAATATTAAAATGTATTTAAACAATTGAATCGTTTTAATGATTGTTTCTCCTAGGTCTTTTAAATATTTTCCTTGGAAACTTATGTCTTATATTTAGCCTAAACTTTATTATGTAATACTTACATGTTAGTTATTTAGCCTAATATTTTCTCAATAAGCCTAAATATTTTCTTGTAGTGATTTGCTTGATTTATTTATTTACGTGTCTTTTTCTTGTTTGAATATTTATTTGCTTATTTTATCTTTTATTTTTATTCTTTACCTTGTTCAATATTTATTTTATTACTTATTTTATATTTTATAATTATTATTATTATTATTATTATTATTATTTATTTTTCATTTAAGTCTATCAGACATAGTCTTTCTGTTAATTTTAATTGTTATTATTGTTGTTTTCAATTTATCCATTAAAAAAAGAAATTCATGTAGCAATCCTACTTAATCAAGTTTTTCTATTACTTTTAAATTATTACTTCCAATTAAGCAAAGAAGTTTTTTTTTGGAGACTGTAAAATCCCCCAAGCCTACCGACTCTACACATGATTTATACGATCCGGCACATCCTACGATTCTAGGACTGTGACAAGTTGATTGGATTCCTTTTTAATGCTCTGAAACGTGTTCAAAGTTCAAACGACGTATAACTCGATTTTTTTTTTTACATCAGACAAACTAGCTAAAAGATTTAACGACAAAACACTACACCCTGTGCATCAGCGCGCAAGTAACGAAAGAGACTAAGTGGGGGTGTACGCCAAACTTTCTCGGAATAAGTGCAACCCGAACCTAGATGTAACTCGATATTATATAAATGTAATTTCGTATATTTGACAAGATTGGTGGTAACAATATCGAAGAGTTAGCGTTTTGTTTTGTACGAGTAATTGTTGGGTCCCAAAAATTTTTCTTTTCTTTTATTTTATTTTATTTATTTGTTTGTTATTCTTTGGTTATTTCTTAATTTTGCTTTAATTGTTTCAAGCCTTATT
>JANZLX010000005.1:29533043-29550853 GCA_025531955.1 Erythroxylum orinocense
GGAAAATGCCATGAATGCATGCCAAAATACTGAAGCACAATTAAGTAATTAATCCATACGCAATAACAAACGTAATTCGTACAAACTTCCTTTACTATTCTAACCCCTAATTTGGGACATTACATTAGGTATGTTAATCTAGTGGCTCGGATTAGTTTTTAAGTAAAGTTAGATTCAAGATTTGCATAGCATAAAAAGTGACATGCCCAACTTAGTGGGAGCTATGTTATGACACACATTTCATACTGTGTGTGCTATAACGACCGTCTTGTGGAATGATAGTTAAATCCCTTTCTCTGTCACTGTATGATCCCATAGAATTTAATGTCTAATCGAATGAAACCCTTCAACTTAGAACTATGATATGAAGTCAAGGCTTGGTGTTGCTACTTTAGTGTGTTTTTCCAAGGACTAAGATGTATACAGGCCAACGGAGCACGTTAGGAAAGCAGTTAAGCTAAGATGGATTATTATGAGTGTCTAAGGAAGAATCTTTTCCTTCATCACCATATCAGCCCGGGCAATTATTCTTGGTGTATAATCACATGATATATCTATGAGCATAAAGGGACAGTGTATGCGTTAGTGATGTTTTGGATGATTTGGGGTATCATAAATATGTGAAAGTGTTATGTTAGTTAGATGGTGACTTAATATAACACTATTGGTTCTTTAATGGTCGCACGCCCCATTCTCGGTATGACACGTGAAATTTTAGAGAGAAGATGTAACTCGTAGCTTATGTGGCCGAGTGGGAGTTGTTGGCAGTTTACAAAAGATAACGGCCACTTTATATAACTCCCGTATCAGTTATTTGTCCTAATCGAGGATTAAAGGGTGTAAGAACGTATCATTCAATAAGGGATTTTACGAAACAGAGAAAATACAAGGATTTTCTTCTGCCATTCTCTCTCGCGTGAAGCAAACAGCAAATCGATCCAGCACTTCCTCATTAAGATTAGTCCTTAAATATAAATCTACAAACATGAATAATACTCCACTAGAATACCGACTACAGAGGGTCTAAGCTACATAGCGAGCTTTATTGGTAAACCAATAGTTATGGATGAAGCCATAACTAATCTTAAGTGGATAAAGTATACGAGGATTTGTGTTTTGGTTGAATTTGACTAGGCCCTCCCTAAAGTCATTCTTCTCATGCGATTGAATAAAAACGAAGAAATGTATGAAGACACCATTAGCGGCCTATACCAATAAAGACCTCGATCTCTAAATCTAAGGCAAGTATGGAGAGATATAAGGAAGAAATTTAGGAATGATGGTATGAGAAACTAGTAGGCAATGCCAAGGAGATTGCTCAAATCATAAATTTTGGAATTGCTACGCACCTAAAGTGATAGAAATCACGGTGGAGAAAATCTCTAATGTAAGTTGGAAGGCATTCAGGCACACTACGCTTCAGATTATGGGGTGAGGATTGAAGACATCTAAATGAAGCGGGGGATAAACATACAGATAACTTCTGTTTCTGACCTAATGAAAAAAATGTCCTAGTTAGGAGCATAATGATAGCTCATACACTATACCTTTGTCTGGAAAAACTCAAGTACATGCTAAGTTCATTAAGCGCAATATAGTCAATAAAATAATTGGTCAGAATAACCAAGAATTCAGTTTAATAGCTAAATGGAAGGCTGATAGAAAGGATAGAGGCTTTTGACCTAAACCTTCAAGTAAATGATTTTTCTATGATGGAATGTTAGAGGGCATAACATCCTCTCCAAACAATCATTACTTAGAGATCATATTTAGCTAATAAAACCCTCCTTGTCAGGTGTTTTGGAAACCAAAATAAGTGAAAAATTATGGATCAGTTGCTATTTTCAAAAGAAGGATGGCATATCCTCTAATCATATAGCTCATCACTATGGAAGATTTGTGGTTGCCTATGATCCTTAAAAATTAAAGGTGAGAAGCTCTTTTATAACATGTCAATTAATTCACCTTGAGTTAATTATTTTATAGTCTAAGCTTACCATATGTGTTTTCTTTATTTATGCTTCTAATTTTTTTCCTTTCAAAGAGTTATATTAAAGAATAAATTGTAAGATAACCTCTATAAAGGTATTAAGACCCTTTGGCTTTTAATGTGTGACTTCAAGTGTGTCCTAAGCATTTGAGAAGCTGAAAGGAATGTTTGTGTAAGAAACTATTCAAATTACCTAGATAAATGCACTTTAAACATGGAAATAACAAATCTTATGTTGGAAGGCAACCTATATACTTTGGAGTAACAAACATCAAAATTATTGTTTTCTAAGGAAGAAGCTAGATAGTGTTATAGTGAATTGGAGCTGACTTTCCTCTTTCCCTAACTATAAGGTAATTTTTGGAATCTATACTTTTTAGGCCATTCATCCATATATATCCAAATTTTGGATTTAGGTATACAACATCACTTTACTTTCAAATTAAATAATTATTTGGCTTTGGACGAAGGGTTCGAGGAGGCTTAAGGAAAGGTTTATCGATAGAGGTTCAGGGTTCTGTTTTTTTCATCTATATTGAAAAGAATTAAGCGAGAACTCAAGATAATAAATAATTTCAGATACAAAAGCATTACGACTTTGTGAAAAATTCCTTTGACAAGCTCCAAAGCATTCAATAGTCATTATACGATGATCCTGTCAATCAGTCCCTTCAAATGTAGAGAAAGGAGCTTTAAGTAGTCACACAAAGTTACTGAAAGTTCCTTATTCATTTTTTCAGGCAAATATCATGGGTACAATGGTTAATGAATGGTGATAGAAATACAACCTTTCTTCGTAAAGTTGTTCAAGTAAGGAAAATCAGAATATGATTACTTAGGGTGGTAGAATGGTTACTTCTGAAGAGGACCTCTCAAAAGTTACTTTCGATTATTTAAGGAAAGCTCTAGGAACCGAGGATGACTCAAATCCCCCCCTTCCCTAATCCTTTATTCTATACATAATTTTAGAGGATAGTGCTACTTCACTAGCCCTACCTTTCACCATTGATAATGTAGAAAAGGTTGTATTATGTATAAGTTTTAACAAATCACCTGGTCCTGATGGTCTTAATGGCGAGTTCTTTTAAAAATCCTGGCAGTCGATTAAGGATACAATCACACAAGCTGTCCTTAGTTTCTTCTCCAGGGGCCACTTTCTTAAAGAGTTTAATAAGACATTCATATATGTCTTATGCCAGATATTCCTACTCCTTCATCCTTAGATGACTTTAAGCCTATAAGTTGTTGAAACTTTATTTATAAAGTCATTTCAAAGCTCCAATAGAAGGAAGCCATAAAACCCCTTATTAATGAAACTCAAGTAGCTTATATTAAAGGAACGGATATTGGAGATAATACTCCTCTACTGCAAAAGAACTACAGAAGCAAGACATCTCCTTAGATATATGTAATGAAGGTTAACTTTAAGAAGCCATTTAATTCTTTAAACTAGACCTTAATTATTGATGCACTGAAGGTCTTCAAATTTCCAAAAACATTATTAGGTTAAGTGCCTTACTACACTAGCCTATAGCTTATTGGTGAATGAGATACCCAATCCTATTATCAAAAGGGCTGCGGGGATTAGAAAAATAGATCATGTTTCCCCTTATCTATTTGCTCAAAAAATGGGGTTTGTGTAGCTGCAGAATTTATAACTTATTAATGCCAGAATGTTCAAGCCAAGATGAAGTAATAACCAGTACAAGAAAGTAACAAACCAACATTAAAAGAAATAGATGTAAGAAGTCAGAGTTTAAGTGCTAGCATTTTTTCGGGAAGAGAGGTTTCTAATGAGAACTTATAACTAGTTGTAGACTAAGAAATACGGACTATACTAGATTTTGAGAAAGATCAATTTACCGTTTCGATCACATGTTTTTCTTTATATTTTGCTAAATTTCATTTCAATACAATTTATTTTGCATATATCACATGAAAGTTTTTGACATTTTGTAGCAGCTTCCATATACTACAATAACCTTTTTTTTACTAAAATGGAAAAATAAGATTAAATACATAGAGACTCTTTGTAGTTTGAATTTTTTATTTAAAAAACTATCAAATACCTTTTATTGTTTACCTATTATAAGACTCCTTTAATCATATTTCAGTAATTTTTAATCAAAATTTTAAATTATGTATTATTAAAATTAATATATCCTAATATGATGTCGTTTTGAAGTTACAAATTGTCTAGTAATTAAACAATATTATATGAGGGCAAATAATAATTTCTAAAATATAATGATTAAGATTAAAAAAATAAAATCACAATAGATTCCAACATAATTAATTCATAAAAATATATGTTTTGCTTATAATGTTTATTGCATTTGCTGCATGGTTTGGCTGTCAAGCTCCTGCACTCAGGTTGGAGCATGCACAACCTTATAGTGCAGTTGAAATATTGTTAGTCCATAAAAGATCGAGGCTCCAACTTACTTGAAGCTGTTCCAGCCAATCTAAAACCTCTGTACTTTTGTTTTAGGATTCAAAGTAGGGTAAAGTGAGACGTGAAAATTTTGAAACCAAACAACGGCTTGAAGTTGATATTTTATGAGGAATTTGACAAAGCCACGAGTCAATATAGCAAACCTGTCATGCTTTCCACTACAAGCTTCTTACAATCTTTTAAAGGGAAACTGGCTCGTGATGAATGATGGTTATTTGATGCTTGCCAAATTGGTTGCTACAATCTTGTATGGCATGCTCGCAACAGAAATGATTTAACATTCAATTCATTCTCAAAATTGTAGGCAGTTGCGTTTTTATTACAAAATATGTCTAAATTCTTTAATTGGACAAGTTTTGGTACTGTGTAATGGAGAGAATTTTGGAAATAACCAAACAAGTTGGTCCTTTGTGATCAAAAGGTCACTAGCTCAAATCACAAAAATGGTCTTTACTAAAATACAAGGAGAAGGTTGCGTTTGCCAATGACCTTCGCAAAACAGAGAACCTTGTACACCGAATTCATTGACTTTTGACTTTAGTATGTAATGAGTTAACTGGACTTAATTGCTCAAAATCGATAGCATGAAAGTTTACTTGTTCATTTTCAACATCAAAGCCTTCATTGTCAAAAGAAAAAGAAGAAATAACACAAGGAAGCTGATTTAATTATTCACGAAACATTACAAAAGAAAGAAGCATCTTTTGCAACATAACAAACTCGAAGACATTATTTAACAAAATATTGACCTCCACCAAACAAAATATTTGAAAAGAATGGATTGGAGAATCCAGGCTCAGAATCATATAGGCTTTCAGATGTAAATTAACTAGTTCATCCAAATGGGGAAAAAAAAAAGAGTTTCTCACAGCTTGACAACGGCAAAAAGCCTATACAGTATAGGCCTAGTCTAGAGTTCACCCATGAGAATGGCCATTCAAGGAATATTTCCCATTCTGCAGGTCGATATGATGTTCAATTTGATAGTAGCTATGTTGATCGGTTCATTAGTACCTGCCAATCAAAGTAAGATTATGAAATGAAATTGGAGAAAGAGTCAGAGGACACACGTTTTGCAATCTGTTTCCAGCAGTCACTAGCATAGGATGCTAAAATCATTAAACAACTCACCTTCCTATATATTGCAACCCAAAAAAAAACAATTATCTTCTAAGTAAAGGCAATCGCTGTTCACTTGCAACTCTTATGTTAAAGCCTAACGATCCCTTCTTTGACTCAGCTTCAGGAACCTCTACATCCACCAGAAATCTTCCACAAACAGGCCGGTGATCAGAAAACCGAGACTCCCAACGCACATAAGCAATTTGCCGTATTCCCCCACCACACCAAAGTATTCTGTCGCACCTGGAAATCTCGGATATTCAAGAACCATAGCAAACTGTGTAGTTTAGGAAAATATGGACAAAGAAATGGCAGCAATGGTACCAAGCTGGATTTCTTCTTTTAGTTTTCTTTTCTATTCTTTCCCCTGCATATAAATCTGAATTGTAAGAGTACTTGTAGGTAGGTGCAAAGAAGATCTTTCCCTCCTTCCATCCCCTGAACACACGTCCTGCTTCCCTTTCTATTTTCAGCTGTCAAAACATGTTTTTGGAATGATGATACAAAAGCCCAACCTAAGCATGTATACCTATGAAGACAAACTATCAAATTGCAGAGCTGCCACAAGATTTTAATCCAAGCACTAGTCTTTTTGTTCACAGGATTGAATTTTAACCGTCCATATTTAATGTCTATGGTAACAACCCTGTGAAAAAAGAACCCAGCCTCCCCATATAAGTAATTCTAAACCAGAGATCATCTCTTTTTGGTCAAAAAATACATAGAATAATGTGATCGTCTTTGAAACTTTTCTCAATGGACACATCATAAATTACTTTGCAAAGAATTGAATACATTCCGTTGCTCATTTTTCTGTATTCGAACATAATAGACATTATTCTATTTGATTTAGAGCATTGTACCTGATCTTTGTCAAAAAGTGCATCCCAGTCCTGCTGCTCGAGAAGTTTCTGAGTCTCAGAGTAGCTCAAGGCTATTCTATAGTTCAAGTCCCCTAACCATATGATGCGACTAGGGCCAATTGTTCAGCTAGAAATCAGGTTTAACAGAAATGGCAGAAGAAAAGAAAATGCAACTCTTGATTCAAAGATTTCTGAAGGGCTTACTCATGTTCAATTATTTTTTCAGGAACTCGACTATGTGGTGATTTGCAAATTCTTGGAAATTGTGTGTTCTTCAGGATCTCTATGACATCCGAATTTCTCCTATGCTCATCTCCTTCTTTCTCACCTGATGCCAAGTGACTGCACACAAAGCAGAAACTTGTCTGATAGAAAGACATGCTAACAGCTATACATCCCTGCAACAAGACAATCAACTCTAAATTAGAGATCAAAATAGTAGATCAAAGAGAAAGTCTTAAATGATTAACATGAATGATCCAGACACATAATTTTGTATGATTATATATCTCGATAATACCTTGTTTCCAAGGTAGCCCATGATTCCACGACCTACAGAAGAGATTCTCAAGTGACTTATATGTGGAGCAAGGTCTCTCTTCACCCAGATTGTAAGAAAAATTCCGACCATTTGTTTTCCAACTATAAGGCTGTACTTCATCTGATCAACACCAGCAGGGGTGGGGATTTCTGAAGATACACAACTGCTGAGTCCATCATCCTCCTCCTCAGATGAGAAATCTTCTTCAGTTATGTTAGTTTGTGGACACCAAAGACAAAATTCCTTGCTAGACTTTTTTTCTAATATTGGAGAACAATTGCAAGCTTTCAGCCGCTTTCGACTCTCCGACCTGAAACTTTTGCAGATCTTTCTAAGAGAAGGCTTCTGGAAGAGAATTGATTTTAGAGATCTAGAAGACACATTGAATGATTCATTCAATGACTGATTTATTAAAGCTAGCCATTTGGCAGCAGGCTCATTGTCTTCTACCACAAGCACATTTCCAGCATTTAAGGGAACTATTTCCTGAAAACTGCAGTGAGAAAAAGGGTGGGAAGAAAGAAAGCATAATCAAATGTTTATAGAAAGAATTTTTAGTAGAAAATAACATGAAGGGGATTGTATAGAATAGAATTTTGTTATTCAGCACAACAATTGGAATTAAAACTCTTCTCTTTGAGATGAAATAAACCAGTCTATGTACCATGCAACTTCAAGCAAGCATTGAAATTGCAGTCTTACAGAAAGTTCACATTCCATCAGATGAGAAAACACAAGGAAACAGATCAACAACAGAATTAATTGTTAAGTACTTTAGCTAGCTCATGCTTGAGAAGGGCACATAGTAATATAAGGCAAAAACAAGAAAGTCTTTTATCGTGGACTTCAGTCAAATCTTTCAGTCAAAAAAGATGGAAGGAGAGAAAGAAAGGTAGAATACCCCAAAACATATACGTCTGATGGATTGTGAACCTGAAGAAAATTGTCCAGATTGAGGCCATCATGTGGTGATTTACCTCCTACATTCCATGTCGCCACAAAAACTCTAGGCAAGGAGGAAAATTGATAAGAAATTTTATTTCCTATTCCATGAGTAATAAAAATGATGAGTTAAGTGATCAACTGTTAAAAAAGATGATGATTTAAGAAGTGGGTAGTCATTAAAGTGTCACCTGAATGACTGAGATTGATTGATTGGCATGGGAACAGTGAAATTGTTCAAAAATAAAGACTCAAGTGCTGAATCAGAATGCTCTTCTGCAAGTAGAAAGAAGCAGAGATAAATGGTAATAAGAAACACAAGGAAAACGATGCAAAAACAATACCACTCAAGACCACGGCTCAATACGCTAGGAAAAAAAGTTTACAAATTGCTGGTGGTAGGTGCAACATCGAAGCAGTCCTCACACTCTAGCACTTGTATTAAAACAGATAAGAAGTACTTATAATAGGAAAGGAACTGGAAGATAAGAAACAAACACCCCAGTTGAGTCACAGAGAATAGAGATATTGTTCAATCCAGCATTGTATAAGGGTTCAAACATGAATGTATTCCCATTGTTGGAGCAAATTGCAATTATATTCTTTATTTCACATCAACTACTGCTACACTTCTCCTTGACCAAGCCTTTTTGAGATCGTAATCTCTACATGATTTGCTTATTAAATTAAAATTTATTTGGGAACAGTGTAAAGGTACAAAGATAGTTTCATCAAAGGCCAAAAGTATCTCATTCCTAACCCAAATAAAGGAAAGGAATGGCATTTTTATATTAATTAACTAAAAGATAAATTCCGTTTATAAGGATCTTCCCCTGATAAAGGGACGATTCTTTTCACAACATTGATAACCAAATGGAAACATTGAAAACAAGAAAATTTCCATTAAACGGCAATGTCATAGCTCATACCGCAAGAATCAAGTGAAGATTTCTTCTCTTTCCTCCCATTTCCATCCTTTGACCAGAAAAATCTCTCTAGAAAAGACTGTAAAATGCAACAGAAGAGCAAAAAACCAGAAGTTAAAAGAGAAATTCAACTAGTTTTTTGATAGAACCTCGAGATGAATGGTGGATGTCACAATGATTATAAAAGCCAACATTCCGCCGACGGATGGCCCAATGGATGCTTTAGAGAATATCAAAAGGGGAAAAGAAAAGAATTGATACAACCAGAAACCAACCTTGCTTTTCTGGTCTTGATTCCTTAATGTCATGTCTGAAGCGACTTTATTGTCGACAACCTCAACGATCTAAATCCTAGACCTTCAATTTTTTAGATTGAATCCACATCTTTTCAGCAAATCAAAAGGACATGAACACCCAAAAGAAACAAATAAAACGCAAGAATGGAACCAAAGCGAAAATCAAACCCAATAACCATAATCAGAATTACCCAGAAAGGAAAATCAAAATGCAACATCTAAGCACGTGTGATGGCTGCGGCAAAAAGTCAACCTTCTTGGCTGATATCTGCCCTGCTTTCATCCAGTAAAAGGATTTACAGGCAACGAAACCAGAAAGGATAAAAGGAACTTGTGTATTCCCATCCTAAAACTGCCAACTATTTATTACTGGCGACCAAATTGTGGTCTTCACCGTTCGGAAGGTACCAGTATGATAAATAAAACAAGGGGGGGAATAATATGGACATATTGATTTAAAATATTTTGGAAAGATTCGATTCTTGACTCTTGAGAGATTATGATTGTTTTACATGCGCATATTATCTTGGTTTCTTTTCTTCCTCTTATTATTATACTTTTGTACGTTTTACAAGCTCCTTTCTTGGTCCGTTTCTTTCTCAAATTTCGAAGTTTCCGAAGTGGGTTCCTCGTGAAAATCAATCATAAAAAAGGAAACAGTCAAAGTTGAGGTTCTTATCTTAAATGTTCTCAAGAGCGTAACTTTGAAGTTCTAATCTATAGAGAAAAGGTGTAGTTTCTAATACCAAAAATAAGTTAATAAATTAAAAACCCTCAAAACCCGAACAAAAAAAAAAAGAAAAGAGTATATTTTGTTGGTATTCTTTGAGACTGGACGGAAGAAAAAAAAAAAGTTATTTGCTTTTGTTCTACTTCTATTATGTAAAGATTGTTCCATCCTTAAGAGAGAAGTCGAAGAACTTTGAAGCAGGAAGAAGGGGAAAAAGGGACGCAAGATCCTCTGTTTCTAAAGCTGGTGTGCCCTTTATTTTAATACAATCTCAGTCGTAGAGTATTCCATTCCATTTATTGAATGAGAGCTAGAAAACGGAACAAACAGATAATGTGTTCCGAAAAAAAGGTGGCTTGTTTTCTCCGTAAATAAGGGGGCGTGGAGCCCACGTCCTATGTTCGTGTGAACAGATGTAAAAGTGAAGAAAGTGTTTCCTGGCAGTGCGGCAGTTTCAAGTAGGGGCGTTGTTCCCAGGAAGGATGTGCTGGTCTTGTCTTGGTCCCAGGGTTTGGACCAGCACCAGCGCCTCTCTCTTTCTCACGTCTTCTTCTTTTTTACACTTTTAAAATTTCTCTAATTGTGTAGACTTTGATAACCATTTACCTACTATCAACCGATTTACCTTCCATCACCTTTGTCCTAACCATTTCCGGCTAAGTCCACCTCACCGCTTATACTTAAAAAAGTAAAAATTAGCTATAATTTGAAAACAAAAAATAATGATAGAAGAAATTTAAAAAGAAATTAGGCAGTCGGGCGTTGTCAATCAAAAACAGTAAACCTTGAATGATGAGTTTATTATTACAAAAACGGGAACAACGGACAAAATGGAGGCCAAAGACAAGACAACCTCTACTAAGTTAAGATTTCTAGTCTTGTGCTTGGAAACTTTTGGGATTTCTAGTCTTGTGCTTCGAAACTTTCTAGCGGTCAAAGCTTTTTTACTTTCCGACGACGAGGGACCTCTTTGATTTAGTTAATTGCATTGAGCATCACATCAAAAGTTTCATGAAAACAATTGCTTTTTTAGTCCAGTTGACAAAGATATCATATTATAAATAAAATGGTTAGTTGCTTTCAATTTCGTTATTTGCAGAGCGGGTAATTTGTAGGAGTTGGCAAGGAAGAACCAAAACGTTTGGTTTCTCTACCCGCGTTGGCGATAGTGTTGTGGGCAGTGGAGGGAGTCATTGGTGGATTCACTAGATAAGCTAGATGGTCAACAGATATTAAGGTGGCAGGAAAAGATTTAGTGACAATGACGTCTTAGGGGTACGGACTAGAAGATGGCGATTTGGCTGCCGCTTTCTCTTTCCAGTGAAGCCACCGACAAGAAGTGTTTTGGTGGCAATATCCAGGTAGTGGCAATAGAATGGTGGCTAGAGTTTATAGGATGGCTTGGATTTCCTTAGGTTGAAGACACGCCTGTTGCTTGAAAAATTAGATTTACGATTGTTTGAAAATAGGATTGCCTTAACGTAAGAATCTGGAATAGGGATTACTAACATAAATTACTGCAATCTAAATTAGAATAATTCTAGAGCCATAAAAGTTGGATATTTTTGTCTTTTCTCGTAAAGTTGATAATTATTAATTGTATTTTTTAATTTTTTTAATAACTTATCAATTAAGTTACGTAATTTAATCAGATAAAAATAATGAAATGATCCAATAAATGATATAAATCAATGGGTCAAAGTTCGTGTGAAAAATGGTTCTCAATCAATGTGATTTAAATTCATATCGGTCTTGTGATAGAAAAGCTCGATATGGATGTTATATATAAAAGTTATGATCTCCTGCAATTGCTCATATCTTTCCTTAAATATGTGGATTCTCTAACCCGTTAAAAGCACTTACATTTTGAAAAAAATTGTAAAAAGGCATTAACGAAGTATTGGTGGTCACTTTCCGTGAAGGTCCTGGGTGATTGGAATTCATTTTGGCCTCGAAAGCTGAAATAGAATTGAAATAAGGTATTTCGCATTTCCTTCGTTTTAACCATTCCATGAACAATCCAGGACACGTAATAAGGTTTATGCTACGTGTTAAAATAAAAAGTCAATCCTAATTAAAAAATAACCTTATTTCAATTAAATTTTTAAATAGTTTTAGTTTAAGTTTACGTTTAAAATTAAATTATTTTCTTAATTTAATTAAAATTAATAGTAGATTGATTCCTAATTTAAATCTTAAAACATTATATTCTTGAATTAGAGTTAATTATATTTCAATTATATTAGAATTAATAATTAATTCAAATATTTTAAATAAAAAATTACTGTCTCAAGAAAATTCTTTCTTAATTGAAAATATATTTTAATTTGATTAAAATAAACTAAAATTATCATTTTATTTTAAGATTTAATATTCTGTTTTATTTAGAAATTGTTTCTTTATTAATTTGAGTAATAAGTTTCTTTATTTATTGAAAAAGATATTTTCTTGATTACATTTGGAAAATAATGTTAAGAAATTGAGTAATACATTAGAAAATGGTTTTAATTATTTTTTAATTAATTAAGAAATCACTGTCTAAATAAGTAATATAAATTACTCTCTTAATTAAATTTAAATATTTAATTTAACTATGAAAGAATTTTCTATGTATTAAAAATAAAATTTTCTTAATTTGAAAATATTTATCTAATATTAAAAGGATTAAAAAAGTTTTTTAATTATATTAGAATGTCTTGTTATTTTTTCTTTTGGAAAAGTGTTACTTATTAAATTTTGAAATAGAGTTTTTCTAAATTATAACAAGGAGAGTAACTTGTTAGAAATTAGTTTCAATTAAATATATTAAATGTAGCACCCCACTCCCGCGCGACTCGAACCTGACATCAAAGGTGATATATGAGTCTGTGCCCCGCGAGGATAGCGTGTTAAAGCACTCAATCACTCGAAAATTGGTAAAAAAAAGTTTGAAAATACAAACATACATGCGGAAGTCAATAACCAAATAGAGCATAAGCCATTTTCAATCATACAAGATACTTTACGAAATTCCCATATGGCCATTTGAGTCATTTCACAAATACAAACACTTGAGTCGTTTCAAAACAAAAGTTATACAAAAAGATGCGGAATATACAATTCAATACAAAATAAAGAAATCTAATGCAGACGCGAACTGATCCTGACCTCTATTCTTCACTTACATGCTGTAGGTATACTCTCGTTGGCCTAACGGAGTATTCTTCTGATCCTAAAAAATAGTTGCAAATTTTGGGTGAGTTTTACGAACTCAGTGAGTGACCATCATCAATGGCTCACCCAATCACATAACATATAATTTCAAACATCTCACTTTATTTCACATTTCACATTTGATCATATTCAATACACTTAATTATTCATATTATACATATGCAATGCGTATGAGACTCATTTTTCATTTGTTATTGTCGTTATGATCGAGTGCTTTTTTATTCGCTCATATCTCTTATTGGATGAACAGTGATCAGACGAATTGAATGAACAATGATCAGACAAATTGGATGAACAGTGATCAGACGAATTGAATGAACAGTGATCGAATGAATTGAATGAACAGTGATCAGATGAATTGGGTGAACAGTGATCAAACGAATTGGGTGAACAATGATCAAACGAATTGGGTGAACAGTGATCAGACTAATTGAATGAACAGTAACTTCGTCTTACTTTTGCTCCTGAATGTCTCCACTTGTAAAGATCATAACTTTTGACTCCGATGTCCAAATTCTTCATATAATATACCGTTGGAAAGATAAAAGAAAGATCTATAACTTTCCAGAAGGCAAATTTGCTCAAATATATTTATATCAATTCCAAATTTGCTCCTAAAGTCTGGAGACAGATTTCCATTCATATAACAACGTACAACACCAAATTCTTAACTTCACGAAAACTTTTGAGATCTTTAGAGATAGAATTGCAATTGGATGTCTTCATAAGAAATGTAGCCATATATCTCTAGTTTAATTCAAATTAAGAATCATCTCGTTTGGACAACTAGAGAAAACATTGTGGCTAAAAGACTGAAGCATACTCAGTCAACATTTTCCAGATCATTACCAATCTTGTTTCTAAATCTTTCTTTATCACAACTTATACCAAGATCACTCTTTCTACTCCTTCTACTCTTTATTTTCGATAAAATTACATTTAATACCATTTATAACCAAAAGTTGTCAATGAATGCATGTACCACTTTTTATGTGAAAACATTCCTTATTTATATGCATATATGCTAACATGATGCATAAGCAAGAAAATGCATTGTCTCAATTTCTCGTTGAGCTCACAAATACTGAAAGTTTGGGTCCTAACCCTTGATATGGGGACGGGATGTTACATGATACACTAGAAACTTGCTTACATAATCGGCCACATCTTTCTTCATGCCTTTCCACCAGTAATGCTCCTTTAAATCTCTGTACATCCTGGTACTACCCGGGTGCATAGCATAAGGTGCATTATGAGCCTCATCTAGTATCTCATCTTTCACCTCTTTGTCACTAGGGATACAAAGCCTATTCCCTACAGTCATGAGTCCATCATCTCTCACTACCACTTCAGACTTCTTGCCCTTCTGAATCTCTTCTGAAGCTTACTCAATTCTGCATCTTGTGCCTGTAACTCCCTAACCCTTTCTCTGAGTATAGGCCTCACTCTAAAGGTAGCGACAACACAATCAAGCTCCTCCTGTTTAAAACTGATTCTAAGCTTAGCCATCTTTTCCAATAGCGGTAGATAAACTGTCTGAAAATGGGCTATGGAAGACTTCCTACTCAAGGCATCTGCTACGACATTTGCCTTGCCTGGATGGTACTCAATCAACAAATCATAATCCTTAAGCAACTCAATCCACCTTCTCTGTCTCAAATTCAGCTCTTTCTAACTCAGTAGGTACTTGAGACTTTTATGGTCAGTAAAGATCCTCGTTTGAATCTCATACAGATAATGTCTCCAAATCTTCAAGGCAAAAATCACTACTGCCAATTCCAAATCATGGGTTAGATAATTTAACTCATAAGGCTTTAGCTACCGCGAGGCATATGCTATTACCTTGTCTGCTTGCATCAATACACAACCCAAACCCTTTCTTGAAGCATCACTATACACTGTATAACCATCATCTCCCATAAGCAAAGTTAGAATTGGAGCACTTGTCAATTTGTGCTTAAGTTCCTTAAAGCTCTTCTGGCACTCATCACTTTAGATAAACTTCTGATTCTTCCTCAATAACCTAGTTAGCGGAGCAATAATCATGGAGAATCCTTCCACAAACCTCCTATAGTAACCTGTCAGACCCAGAAAACTCCTCATTTTTGTTACTATCTTGGGTGCATGCCACTTCACCACTGCTTCAATTTTCTTCAGATCAACATGTACCTCATTCTCAGAAATTACATGTCTAAGGAATACCACCTCATGAATCCAAAATTTACATTTACTGAACTTGGCATAAAGTTCCCTCTCCCTCAGTGTCTGCAGTACTATCCTGAGATGTTCCTTATGTTCCCCTTCACTCTTGGAATACACCAAATGTCATCTATAAATACTATGACAAACTAATCCAGATACTCCTTGAAGACCTTATTCATAAGATCTATGAATGCAGCTGGAGCATTGGTCAATCCAAACGGCATGACTAGGAACTCATAATGCCCATAACGAGTCCTAAAGGTTGTCTTGCTTACATCAGGCTCCTTGATTCTGAGCTGATGATAGCCCGATCTAAGATCAATCTTAGAAAAGACCCTTGCTCCCTACAACTGGTCAAACAGATCATCAATCCTAGGCAGAGGATACTTATTCTTAATTGTCACCTTGTTGAGTCTCCGGTAATCAATACATATTCGCCATGTTCCATCCTTCTTCTTGACAAATAGAACAGGCGCTCCCCAAGGTGACGAACTCGGCCTTATATACCCCTTCTCTACCAGTTCCTCCAACTGTTCCTTAAGCTCCTTCAGCTCAGCTAGAGCCATCTTATACGGTGGTATGGAAATGGGTGCAATTCTAGGAATCAAGTTAATGGCAAATTCGATTTTCCTTACCGGTGGCAAGCCACAGGTAAGTCCTCTGGGAACACATCAGGAAATTCCCTTACAACTGGAAAATCCTCTAACCTCCCTTCATTCTCCTCAGTGTCCACAACATGTGCCAAGAAGGCTTCACACCCCTTTCCCATCATTCTATCAGCCAACAAAGCCGAAATAATTCGTGGTGATGGTGTTCTCCTGTCTCCTCGGAAAGTCACCTTCCCTCCATTTCCCAAATCAAATTCTACTACCTTGAGGCTACAATCTAACTTTGCATGATACTTCTCCATGGCATCGATTCCAAGTATGACATCTAAACCTTTTAGGTCTAAAGGTAGTAAACCTACTACCAGTCTAGCACCGGCAATGAAGAGCTCATAGCTTTTATATACTTGACTGATTACTACATTCCTCCCTAGAGGTGTAATAAGAAGCATAGGACTATTCAAAGGCACTGAATTCACACCATGCAGAAACATACTTGCAAAAACAAAAGAATGCGTGGACCCAGAATCAATTAGTAAATATACTGCTTAATCAAATAATTAGGCCATACTCATGACAACCTCTGGTGTGGCTGTTGCTTCCTCCCTTGTCATGGCAAGCACTCTTGCCTGCGCCTGACCCCTTGGCCTTTCTAGAGGAATAGCCTTCTTTGCAGCTCCAGAACTGTCTACTTCAGTAACTGACCAAGTTCCCACTGTTTCAGCTCTCCTAGTATCTTGCATCTGCGACCCTTCTTGCCTCGGTATCTAGGGACAGTCCTTGATCATGTGTCCTTTCTCCCCACATCGAAAACAGGCTCTAAGTAATTTGAAGCACTCACCCTTGTGAAGTTTCCCACAATGCTCACATTGGGGGTTTGTATATCTACTCCTCCCCGTTCTTCCTGTGCCTCCCACATTTGAGGCTTGCCTTGTAACTGCCCTTGCCTGCTTGTTCTTGGAAGGGCCACTAGTTCCCACTTCACTCTATGTCTGGTGACTCCTTGTACTCCTCTCAGGCATTAGAGTACTCAATCCTTTTTTAGAAGACTGCTCCCTGTTCTTCCTCTTTCTTCTTACTTCATTCTTTATATTGTCCAGTTTTTCAGCCTGGAGTGCAGCATCTACCTGGTAGTAACAGAAGTTGTGGATCAGGACTTTCTCTTTGATCCCTAAATGAAGTCCTTCCTTAAATTTGCAACACTTATCCTCCTTATTAGCAACAATGTTGGTCGTATATCGTAACAGCTGGGTCTGTGTGAGATTCAGGAATTCCCTAACCTTCTCTTTGATATATACCCTTGAGAAGTACTTCCTCCTGAAAGCTTCCAAAAAGTCTCTCCATGTCAGGACCGATGGTATTACCTGACTATGGGGCACTGACTCCCACCAATGAAGCGCGTCCCCATGCAGCAAGCTAACTACATAATCTAGCTTCTTCTCATCTGAGCACTTCATTTGAATTAAGACCCTCTCTGTCCTCTTCAACCATGCTTCAGCCTCCGCCGGATTTGTAGTACCATTAATGTTTACAGTCGCATACTTGCGGAGCTTATCATACTACCCACTCCTCTCTACTGGAACTTGCATCAGAACCTGAGACCCTTGACCCATGGCATAAGTAAAAGCCTGAGCAAAGGCCTGAAAGAACCACAGATCCATGGGGTTTGCTTGAGGCATAGGAGGAAGCAATGGAAGCACTTCCTGTTGCATACTAGGTGCCTCAGAATTTGGAGCAAAATATGTCCCCGCATCTTATGGGATATGAGATTCATCCGTGCTCCCTTGACGAGAGCGAGATTGAGTCACAGCTCCTCGAGTTCTTTTTCGAGGCAGCATAATCACTCCGTCAATATAAAACCATTGACAAACTTTAGTTCATGCAAAACAATTTTCAAAGTATGCAAAACGGTTCAAATCATATAA
>JANZLX010000005.1:29550953-29568966 GCA_025531955.1 Erythroxylum orinocense
AAAAATATCCTTAAACATTCTGACATAACACTTTCTAGAAGAAAATATCCTCCATTATCTTAAGTTTCTAATGCCACTGAAACCATTCAATCTAGTTTAGTAATTCAAAAGATGTACTTCTAATATTCTTGGATTGCTCTTGTCTATAACAGTATACTATGCACAACTTCCACCTAAAACATAGAAATCTTAGGAACTGAATTATAATTCACTTCCTTAAGATAATTTGTAGCTCTATATCTCTAGTTTACGACAAATCAGAAATCATCTCATTTGGATCAGTAGAACTCCAAAAATCATCAAAATATCGAAGTATGTTCAGTGGAATAACATCAGTTCATATTACTTAAGAACACACTCACTATACCCGTCTTATGCTTTTCACTCAATCTTTCTCCATTCACTTCAGATAGCTAAGATTCTTGTCAGAGATGTAGATCAATGCTTTACGAAACCAATGGTTTAAGAATCAAGTCATTTGGAGGTCTAAAGAAGAAGTTATAGCTAAAAGAAGCAACCATGTTTATGACCTCAATCAAAACGAACCTGGTTTAGTGTGATTTCCATAACTTTCACAAGAAATATTGGATTGATTTTGTTTTCAGACCATTGGAAAGAGGACTTCTAGATCTATAACATTTATGAAGAAGTCGAAGGCAAATTCTTTCATCTGAGGGGCTGAAAATGGATCAGACAATATGACGTCATTAGACGATACAAGGTTGGGAAAATTATTGTAACTTTCCCTACAGATATCAAATTGAGGTGTTCTTTAACTAGTTGGAAAGAAGACTTCAAGAGCTACAATTCTTATGAAAAAGCCGAAGGCAAATACCTTCATCTTAGGTGACTAAAATTGATCAGACTATATGACATCATTTTTAAGACGAAGTGACGTCATCAGACAATATAAGGTTGGGAAAATTGCCATAACTTTCCCTACAAATATCAGATTAAGGTGTTCTTTATATGGTTGGAAAGAGGACTTCAATATCTACAACTTTTATTAATACCTCAAAGACCAATTCCATCGTCTGAAGGATCAAAATGGAACAGAAAATAGAAGGTAAACAGTGATCAAAGGAATTGGATGAACAGTGATAAGATGAATTGGATGAACAGTGATCAGACAAATTGAATGAACAGTGATCAGATGAATTGGGTGAATAGTGATGAGATGAATTAGGTGAACAGTGATCAGACGAATTGAATGAACAGTGACTTTATCTTACTTTTGCTCCTAAACGTCTCCACTTGTAAAGATCACAACTTTTGACTCCGATGTTCAAATTCTTCATATAATATACCGTTGGAAAGATAAAAGAAAGATCTATAACTTTCCAGAAGGCAACTTTGCTCAAATATATTTACACCAATTCCAAAATTGCCCTTAAATCCAAAGATGGATTTCCATTCATACAACAACGTACTGCACCAAATTCTTCACTTCATGACAAATTTTGAGACTCTTAGGGACAGAATTGAAACTCGATGTCTTCATAAAAAATGTAACCATATATCTCTAGTTTAATCCAAATTAAGAATCATCTCGTTTGGATGACTAGAGAAAATGTTGTGGCTAAAAGACTGAAGCATACTCAGTCAACATTTTCCAGATCACCACCAATCTTGTTTCTAAATCTTTCCTTATTACAACTCATACCAAGATCACTCTTTCTACTCCTTCTATTTCTCATTTTCAATAAAATCACATTTAATACCATTTATACCCAAAAGTTGTCAATGAATGCAAGTACCACTTTTTATGTGAAAGCATTTCGTATTTATGTGCATATATGCTAACATGATGCATGAGCAAGAAAATGCATTATTTTAATCTCTCTTCGAGCTCACAAATACTGAAAGTTCGGGTCCTAACCCTTAATATGGGGACAGGGTGTTACATTAAAGGTGTCAAGATAATTATAAATAATTTCTAATTAAATTTAAATATTTTCAAATTAAATTTATTTTATTTTAAATAGAAATTTAATTTACTTGGAAATTCATGGTTTTATTTAATTTATTTTTCAAAAGAGATGGGATTATTATTCTAAAATACAAATATTATATCAATAAAGAATCAAGCAAAGGTTGATTCTTTGCATATAATTTAATTATATTTGCATAATATATTTCTTGTTATGCATGCATATACATATACATATACATATACATATATATATAGATATATTGTATAATATATTGCATATTGAATTGAATGTTTTTATATATTATTTTTTTACGTATCTTGCACATTTGATGAGACTATTTAAATTAGATCTCTTATTAAAATATTAACTGCATGTTTAGAAAATGATTGTTGCTTTCTGTTATTATAAGACTAACCTAGAGTAATGTTTATTGTAGGTTTATTGAGAAAACTTAAGTAGCTTTAATCCAAATATGTTTATTCTTTTAATAATGAGTTTTACTTACCTAAATTTGTATGAGTTGGATTTTCAAACTCATGAACATATAAATTTAAATTAGAAATAATGTATGTTATATGTTTTGATAAGAAAGATCTAAGAGTCATATGAGATGCAATTTAAAAAAGATGTTATCCACCTAACTTAAGTTTAGTTAGTTTATTAAACAAACTTAAAATTAACTAAATTTGGATGAGATTCTAGTTGACCAGAGAAATTAAAGTAATCTTTACAAAATAATAGAAAAGATTATTATTTTGAGTAAAATAGTAGTAGTAAGTAATATATAATTAAAATTCGTAATCTTATTTGATTGTTATGAAATTGAACTGGTTACATTTATATTGTTTTGAGTAGTAAATTACATTTATTTAGTATAATTGATAATAAGTATTAGTGAATCAAATTTCTTTGATATATATTAAGTTTGACAAGGGTACTCCTAAAAGTTGTACATTCATTATGTAATTGTATTATTAAACTCTATAGAAGATATAGGTGATAAAGTTTGAGAGATATGTTAATATCATATAAGTGGTAAAATGTGGGGATATTTTATACTTGATTAACCTCAAAAACTTTAAAGGCAATAAATATGATGGATTCTAATAACACAATGTAAATGGTTGTATAAAGTATGACTGAAAGGTATAATAACTAAAAGAATTGTTCTCCTCAATTTAGCATATTAAAAACATGAATAAGCACTATAATTTAAGGCATTTGCTTAGATATGATCATTGTTATCATTAGAAGACAATAATTTTATTGATTTTTCTTGTTGAAGCTAGATATAATAGAGATTTTATATATTTCTAATTTATGCTTAAGGTATTTGATAACAAACTTAAATTTGAGATTACCAAAATGTGCAAGACATGACAAGAAATAAGTTGTTGAGTAAAAATACTTAAGCCAAGTTTATATAAATAGTTTGCACGTATTATATCAAGAGATACTTTTATTAAGTGGCAAAAAGACTAAGTTAGATATATAACAAATAATGATAACATAAGGGATGGAGGTTTGTTTCGAATTTCCTTAATCTTTTATATTATGAGAAGCTTAGATTTGATAACTCCTTTTTTTCTTCTCGTGATTAAGATATTTGTGTTTAATATTTTGATGAATTGGTGATTTTATGTTGTAAAAATTTGATTTTACGTTGTTATGTTTATGTTGTATTTACGTACAAAAATTTGACTTTAACTTGTTATAATATGTTAGGTTGTATTTTCGTGCAAAAATTTGACTTTAACTTGTTATGATATGTTATGTTTATGTTTATGTTGTGTTTGTGTGCCCATTAGTAACACGATCATCATTTAGTAATATTGTATAAGATACTTAAGCAATTGGTTTAGTGAAAGTGAGAGAATATTAGCTTATACTTTATAATCAATTAATTGGTTGTATATTTATAAAATAAATAATTAAAGTGAATCTTTATATTTTACATGATTTTTAATTAACTAACTTATAAGGTAAATTCATGAAATAAATATACTTTTGCAAATGAAAGTATGAGAAGATCATTCTTTGCTCTACTAAGATTTAGTAGAATGACCAACACATGTTATATTTCTTTTTTATAAAGACGTAGTTGATTTCATAGGTATGAAAAATACATAAATAAATGTGTTGGTAATGGTTAGAGAACAAATTTATTGACTTGACTAATATGAAAATTATATGTTAAATATTACTTATGTGTCTATGAAAATGTTTGTTGAGATGGTTGTATAAGTAACTTTTAGACTTAATATCTCTAAAGAATCTCATATAAGGACTGTTATGATTTGATATTACTTAGGACCTATCATAGTTAAGATAATTCATTAGGTAATGGATGTAACATGTATTATAATGTTTGAGCCCAATTAGAAGGCCATGATCTTGAAACAGAGTCAAGAGTCTTGGATTGAAATGTCGGATAGGCTGGAGACTGTATTGAAGACAAGATTGTCAATAACCGGTTTGGATATGTATCACATTGTAATTGGGTAATTAATTATGATTTTTCACCTTAAAGTAATTAAGGAGTATATTTTACTATTATTAATTAGCATTATTTAGAGAAATCTGTGGTTAATAAATTTTTGAAAATAGTTTTCAAATTTATTAAAAAATAAATCATTAATAGTAGAAAACTAATATGATTAGTGTCAAATAGAATAGATATTCATTATATGCAACATAAGTTAAACTTGTTAATCTTTAGCTACAGTTGTTATAGCGTTAAAACTTGTGGTTAACTAGGAGTTTTATGAGAAAGACAATAAGCGAAAGACAACTAATTACTTCTTCACCTCCAGCACGTTAGATTTGACTGCGATGATTAACCAACCGCATAAATTTGATTCACAAGGAATTTAAGACCCCAAAAAGAAAAAAAAAAAACGTACAGGACACTTGTTTATAGACAAGATAGTATAATTCTTAGCCAGGTGCTCTTGTTATTGGCGCCCACCCCAGAATCAAAAGGTAACAACACAAACAAAATTTTGTTTCATGCTCTAGCATGGAGCATATGATCCTAGCGATATCAGCACATACCAATAAGGTTCCAAAGATGCAGCTTAAGGCAGTTGCACTATCTTATCATGTTTTGACTGAAAAAAAAAACGAATAGAGCAGTTATTTTGTCTAGTGTGGACAAACAAAAAAAACAAATGGTCGTTTTACAACCGCACCTTCATCCAGCAAAGGAACAATTTGCCAGAAAAATGTGAGTAGCGTCCAAAATGCATCAAGGGCAATTACATTTGATCTGCTGCGAGCATAAAAATTTGACTGCCCGGAACAATAAGAACTCATAAATTTTTTACAATGAGTTGATACTAATATCGAAGACAACAATATGTGACAACTGAGCTAGTAAACCTAAGCTCATATAGAATCCAGGTGTGTTTGATGCACTAAACACAAAAATCAAATTTAGAATACAATGCCAAACAGCTAGAGTACAACGTCAAGACTGCATTGTCATTACTGAAACAGGCTCAGGTTCATAACCATGCACTCTTAAGCGATAAATGCAAGTGTGAGTAGGGCTTCCATGGTTGGATATAAAATCCAGCCTAACTGTGTCAATAATGCCAGAAGCCGCTGAGTCGAACACGTCAAAAGTCTGAGCATTACTCTTCTCAAGTTCATAAGTAAACTCTCTCAGAAGGAACATCTTATCATCCTCAACCTTGAAATTCCTATTATTACCTTGCAACCAGCCAGATACTCTACAATCCTTGGGAGCACTTGACCGGTCATAAGCAACACTCTGCCCATGCAACCAAAATAAATCATATTTTAGCAAATAATTTGTCACAGAATAGTTATTTTTTGTTAAAGGGAAACAATGTAACCATGAAAGATAAGCAAAGTGAGACAAGGAAATGTTTATCACAGAGAGTTGTTTTATGTGAAAAAATATCTATCCATCAAAGATAACAAAAGTGAGACAAGGAAACTTTTGTTAAAGCAGAGATATTTTGAGTGAAAATGAAAACATGTTACCATGAAAGAAGAAAAAAGTGAGACAAGGAAAATTTTGAAGGTCGGTTTAGCAAATTATTAGCAATTCTAGAAAAGTAGTATAGTAAGATGCAACGAAACCAAGCATAGTATTTCTTCCAGACAGTGAGAGTTCTTTTCATCTGAAAGAGCAATCAAAGAACTCAAGTTGGGTGAAAGTGGATGGAAAAATTGAACTCAATACCACTCAAAGAAACCGTAATGCCCACAGTAGAAACCTAGGTCTGTAGTCAATGCTAAGGTACTCAAAATTAGATAAAGCAAACCATGGGAATGTAGAGAAGTGAAAGATGATAGGGAAAGAAACTACAGAGAACTGAGAACATCATTATTACCAAGGGCCATATAAAAAGCAACAACCTTTACCAATTTCTTCTAATCTCCCACACCTATTTGGACTTGTTCATGATTTGATTTAATTGATGTAGCTGAAAAATAGTTGAAATTCCTTGATCTAAATATAAAGTAAGATATAATTCTACATTGGTCTGGCCACGCACACAGCCAGACTTTGGGTTGGCTTCTTGATTCAAGGAATAGAGGAATTTGGAATTTGGAATATCACTTTATACAAGCATATCTACACTACAAGAATGCTGAATGATAAACTTGGAATGCTGCAATAACACTCGTTCTAATTTGTTTTCTTCTCTCCTCCATTTTAATCATTAGACAAGGTCCTACTCCATCCCGTATGGGTCCCTTTCATAGATACTGTCAGCAGATACCTTTCAAAGGTGAAAACTACTGAGTAAGAAATTAAACTTTTAAAAGAGACACATACCTCTGAGACAAATAAAATAACTGATCTACACGGATTGTCTTTAAACGAATCAATATCATGATCAATAACACATCTAAAGCTTAGTAACTTCAAAGAAATTTCTTGATCACCAACAAATAATTAATTAGTCAACAAGACAAGCAGATCAGATTTGTGTCAACTAGGTTGTTGGGTTTCTTGTAGGAATGTGATTAACCTACCAAACATAAGCATTGCATCAAAAGCATTTTGTACCCTCCCTTTTCCTTAAAATTCTGATCTAACTAACACGGCAGGAAATTATATGCTAAATATCAATTCCTTCAGGATCTTAAATATCTTATTTTAAAAAATTTTCTAAAGTCATTAACATGTTCTAATATTATTTCTTTCCAACAAAACCTTTAAAGACAGCAAGCACTTGAAATTTCCTTAAACTCAACTACACCATTTCCAAAATTTTACATGTCTATGGAGAAGTTTTAGCAGAATGCTGTGCTTGGGGAGCTAAATCTTTTCTTTGCACCAAATCTTTCACACTCAAAAATCAAAACCATAAAATAATTAGAACCTAAACATTAGCACAAAAACTCTAGCATTGCCAATTAATAAAAGGTCAAATGCCAAATAATGAGTGATAATTCAAACGCAACATCTCATATTATATCAATAAAGGGATCTTATTAAAAGATCTTCTGGATCTAAAATTGGACAAAGACAAAAAAAGGAACCTACGATCAAGTCAACAAGCATTCCACAGTAAAGCAGCAAATAATGGACCACAACAGAGTAACGCAAAAGCAAACCTTAGAAACATGCTCCAAAGTGATAGCCTCGGGAATAATTGCCGCTCTTAGTCTAATCTGAACAAATCCGGTACTACCTTCAAGGGCAAAGCAGGCTCCAGGCTCTCCAAAACTTGGTTTCAACATCTTAGAAGAATAAGGATGAACATCATGATTATAAATGGAAAACCAGTGATTCACTTTTCCTGGAACAAATGGCTCTGAGTGCTTCACAACCGTTGCCCCACCAGACGCCAACGCATAATCGACCCTCCCAAGTCCATCCGCCGCATGCTTTTCCATCTCCTTCTCTACCACTTCCTTTGCATATGCCATTATCTCCTCCAAATTCACATCATTTCGACCACCGTCGCTATCTTTTCCCTTTACTAACTCCTGATAAGCTTTTTCGAATTCCTCTTTTGACAACGACTGTACTGCCCTCAACTCTCCTATTGACTTCTCCAATTCCTCACTTCTAGCTTCTAGTTTCCTCAACCCAATATCCAAAACCGCTCCTTTCTCATCAATCTTCTTGCTCATTTCTCTTCTCAACCCTCTAATCTCATTTTCAATCTTCTTATCGACAACCTCCACTTGCACCTGAATCATTTTGGTGGTTGTTTTCAAAAATGACTCAACTTCCGCAATACTCCCCTCAAATTCGGACGACAAACCCATCTGGGTCGGATAATCGCCTGATTTCAAAACCATTCTCCGAACCATTTGCACTAAACCTATCAACACAAGCATCAGCAATAAATTCTTGGTCAAAATACTCATAATCGTCAACCAACGAGGTCTATCTGGCTTGGAGACGCTCCTTCTGGTCCGACGTGGCGAAACCGCTGAATCATTCTTCTTAAGTTGGATGGCATCTTTGGAATTTCTTTCTAAAACCCCGTCTCCTCTTATGGAGTGGTGGCTTAGATCCCTACTGTGAGAGGTAGCGATTCCTCCTTTATCATTCGCGAAATTGAGGGTATTGTTGGCTTCTCCGCCATTGACCTGTGCTTCATTAGGAAACAATTCGATTTTGTTAGGTTTCTTATCGCCAACCACCACGGGTCTCCGTCGAGTGGTGGTGTTGGCGGCTGTGATTGAGACGGTGGAAGCGGACATGACGGTGGCTGCAATCAGGCCGTTGGATCAGGAAGAAAGGCCTAAATGGATGGGGAATTTGTAATTTCAAAAGGAAATGAAACCCTAGAGAGAGATGGGATGAAGCGCCGAGGAGTGTGAGAATTGGAGGGAGTGTTAAAATTTTTGGAGTTACGTAAAATTTATTTATTTTTCATTTTCTTTTCCACTTGCTAATTGGTCATGTCATATGATCTAACCCGACGCGACGTATCGAGGGCCAAGTCAACAAAGAGTAGACTTTACTTATTATTTAGCCGTATGTTATGGGCTGCCCCCTCTCTTTTCTCCCGGTCCCGGCACCCTCCTTTTCTTTAGGACCCAACCTCAGCGGCTAAATATTCCACAATAATTTAATTAAAAGATAAATATTTAGTAAAATAAAAATAAAATGAAATTAATTAATCTAATCAAATGCATTTAAAATAATAATTTAAATGTAATAAATATTTTATATTTTATTAATTATTAGTATTTTCTTTTATAAATTTTTTGTATAATCTAATTTAATAAAAAGTGACATGTTTAAAAAAAGATCGAAGTTTTTTAATCTTTTTAAAAATTTAGTATCTATGTAACTTGAGTAATTTTTGGGTTAACTAAATAATGTCACAATAATTGGTACATGTTTATCTTAACAAAAAGTAATAGAATAATCTAAAGAGGGTATAAGTTAATATTATAAAAAAAAATATGTTTCCTAATTAAATTTAGAGATTTTAATAGACTAGAGAGATAGGACCCAAGATGTGCAACAAAATCCTTCGACGAATCGAAGTCAAATGATAGAAAAATCATTTATAATTGATAATATTATGAAGAAACTCAATTCAATAGTTCTCTAAATCTAATTCAAGTAAGCTCAAGTTACTATTAAAATAATATGTTTCTTAAATCTATATATTAAAACAATCTCGTTTTGGTTAATTATACTAAAAATGATGTTTGACCAAAATAATGTTATTTTGGTAAAGGATTTCAGGCTAGACAAATTTTTTGATCTAACCCTTATGTTTGAGCCCAGTTTGATACTTGATCAATCTAAATCTAACTCGTTGACTTCATATTAGGTCAAGTTGAACCAGATTGGAAATCCCATTCTTAGTCAAAAAAATTCTTTTATTTAATTATATTTGCAAACAATATATGCATAATTGAAACCACTTTGGTAATGAGATATTTTGGACAGTGACATCAGCAATACCTAACTTATAAGAATCATGTTTTCTTTACACATCACTCTCTCTCTGTTATTAGAATCCATGTTACTGATGTTAGAATTTTAGCAAAAGGAGAAAAGAATTTAGGTTTTTAAGGAAGAGTCTAAGATGGCTTTGCTAAAATGGCTAGTGACTTATTGTGAGAGCTAGTTTGGTGGAGTGAAAAAGGAAGCAATAACAATGAATCTATGGTGGCACCTTAAACAAGCTTACATTCCATCAACAAAACAATGTCAATAATATGGCTCTCCATTGCAATGATAATGGACATGAATTTGGTAAGACAGTATTCAATGGTTTCTTTTTTTAAGTTAAATCAATTTATTCAGCTAATTGATTATTTGATAAGCAAATTTTTATTTGTTTTTGAGATTTGACTTTTATATATTCAAATCAAACTCAATCAAAACGTCTAGTTTATTAAAATTTTTAAATATTGATCACAATTATTAATGATTCAATGATTCTTATTAAGTGGCTTAAGGAGTATATTAATAGGAATGTTGATTTTATCAGATAAGCAGTACACTCTTAACTATGTATGAAATGACTTTGATTTATTTAGTATGATTCATTTCTTTCTTTAAGTCTATGGGTTTCAAGCTCATATGTGAGCCCCGATGATTCAAAAAAGGGTAAATTCAAATTAATATAGGGTTCATCCATATATGGAAGTGGAGTCTTAACCAAAGATGAATTAAGCTTGTTAGTTGAGTTGAATTCTAATTTTATAAAAAAAAATAGTTGGAATCCAATTGTACTTCTTAAAGGATTACTTATAAAAAGATTGCCCTCTAGGATAAGTTCTCATAATCATAATCCTTAAGTTCAATTAGGGGATTATTTTTTGCATACTTAGAATCATCAACTCTCACTATTTGAGCATCAAAGTGTCTTTATTAGGAACACCCTAGCACTTTGACCAGTTATAGTTGCAAGTTTATAGAACTAAGATCATTCTAGTAGGCACATCCAAATTTGAATTTAAATAATTTGCTATGGTTTGTAGGAATCCTTTAGAGATCTTTCTATATTCTTACTTGAAAAATCTTAAATTAGCTAAATTACTCCTACCCTGCAAATGAACAATAGATACTCATGGAAGTAATCCATCTACTAATCTCACTAGAAAAATGATAACCTTTAAAGCTCTTTGAGCTAATAAGGACTTTGAGAGCCAAACTACTAAATTTAGATATTAAAATAATAAATCAACCATTTGATGTAATAAAGGAATCATATGCATAAATGACAACAAACTAACACCCTATAGCCATATTTAAAAGGATCCCTATCCATACTCCTAGAACCAATGCCATTAGAATATGACATATAGGGGATAAGTATGATAGTAGATAGCCCATTAATACCTAATGTCTTAATAGAGTCATTATCGATCATATTTAAGATTCCAATATTAAACTCTTAGAAAGACATACATGACCTTGTTGATCATATGAATTAGGTAAGGCAAATAAATCCGGGTATGGCTCGACCTAAAGTTAATAGGCTTAAAGGCCGGTCAAGTTCGGGCTGCCTGATCTGAAGTTTAAAAATTTTAGGAAAAATAACATTATTTTTTAAATTTTAATTGAAAACACAATCAGGTCTAGCCAAGCTCAATTAGGCTTCAAACTGTCCAAGCTTGATCAAACTCAAGTTTAGGTTGTGTGTCCTGAACTCGATCAAGCTTTAGTCAAGCTCTAGACTCAGGTTAAAGTTTTTTAGCCAGGCTTAGGCGTGTGCCCATTGCCATCTATGATGTAAATTAATATAGGGAACTCATACCTTTATAGAACTTTATATAGAAAAAAGGGAACATAAAGTATTAAGAAGGTATATATTGGGGTATAAATATATTTGGAGAATGTTAAGTAAAACATGTGAAACAATTATAGAATTAGAGATTTTGTCTACTCGATATCTATATCTCAAAGGTATAAAAAAAGCTTAAGGGAGCTTTAGTTTTGAAGCAATCTAAATCCCTAACCTTATTGTATAAGGTAGTAGTAGTAGTGGCCTTCAAATACTGATTAAAACCTTGCTAACCTTTATGAAACTTTATATGGAAAAAAGCGAACATAAAGCATTAAGAAGGCCTACATTAGGGTATATATAGATTTGTAGAATGTTAAGCAAAACATACGAAACCTGACTAATAAAAATAACAAAAATAGGGAGATGGGTACATCTTTGATCAATAAAACTAAGTAAAAGAAGTTGCAGACTAAACATGCTAAAGATGAAAATGAAAGAAAGATTAAAGAAGAACTCCCTAGGTTCAATATAATGGTTAACTATGTCGTCAATAATGACTTAGTTGCAAAATAAAAAAGAATGCCTCAACCATATTAAAAGGAATAAAAAGCCTATAACGTCACTTCTATTATGATATTATACACGAAGTTGATGGTTGCAACAATTCAAAAGAGTAGCTAATGACTTTATCAAGCAAGGAAGGTTAAGTTGTTTATTAGAGGAAAATAATATGGATGATCAAGTTAGGGAAGATTAAAGACGATGTACTTTATAAAGTTTAACAACTACGAAACTAAATAGGCAACCACATCCTACTTAAAGGGTGATCCACATAATTACAAGGAGGGATTGTAAAGAGTTAAAATTACATTTAAAGAAGGCATCATAATGAGAGAGTCATGAAAAAGAACCTTATCCAAATAAACCTAGAAAAGAATAATGGTCTTTAAGGTCACTATCTAAGAAATGGATAATAGGTCTTATGAAGAACAATATGTTTGTAACTCTATTAATAACCAACTTATTGGACAAAACAATATTAGTAAATGAAGGAAGAGCCATTAAAATTTTATTTAATAATGCCTTCAAAGATATTGACATCTTAATGGATAGATTGAAACTTATGACCTCACCCCTCATTGATTTTATGGGAGGTCAAATATACATAAAAGAAAAGATATATATGCTTATAACAGTAGGGATATGATCAATAAACTAACCAACATTATATAGTTCTTTATAGTAAAAAGACCATCTATGTATAATACTATAATTGTTTGGTCATCCTTTGTATGACTTTAGTAATCATATCACTTATCAATTGCTAATGGAATTCTCAATCTTAAGTGAAGCAGATGAAATACATAAAGACCAAAGGATGGTAAAATAGTGATTCACTGTAACCTTAAAAGAAAAGAATATTGCATACATGATAAAGGTAGAAGAATTGAGGGCCAAGGACTACAAAAGACAGAGAGAGAGAGAATGATATGAAGAAATCAAATAAGTTATAATTCAATTATCTAAATTGTGGAAAGGATTAAAAAAAACAATGGAAGCCCTAAAAATTCATACTTTAACACTTAAAAATTCTTGCATAGGGTATGGCTAACATATTAGGGGAAAATAGATAAGTAATTTCTTATAAGTTTAATATAAACTCTCCTTTAATAATAATAAAAAGAAAGAAAAAGGATTTCACAATAGAAAGGCAACATGTTATAGAAAAGGAGATGACAAAATTATTTAAAAAATGATTCATTAAAGAAGTTGATTATCCATTCTAACTTGCTACTAAGTTCATGGTTACAAAGACATATAGGGATTGGAAAATATGTATGGACTTCATAAACTTAAGCAAGATGTACCCAAAAGTGTGACATGAAACTCTATAAAGTTACGATCATGCATCTCATACATAATATATATCAAATATATGTAGCAGAAAATAAAATGGAACCTCAAAAACTAGATCTACTCATGCATACAGGTATAGAAAACAAAAGCATGAAATGTAAGATGTTTACATGCCTTTTCGACGATCTGCTTTGTTCTTTAATCTTCTCCGTGTTGGGTTGTCGTAAACCACAACGATCAATGTAAACCATCTTTAATGAAAATCCACACAAAGATAAAAGTATGAAACCTTACTAGGAGATGGCTATAATTCTTTCTTTGTGTTAGCAAAGACAAGAACTCTTGTAAGAGTTAGAGAGAAAAGGGAGTGTGTGTAAGAAATAACCTTTCTTTTTCTTACTTGTATCTTACACAAGATGCACGAAAATGATCACCAATGGAAAGTTATGGGAAGTTAATGGTCATGAATAGCATGCATTACTGGAAGTTATGAGAAGTTAATAACCGTGAATAACATACATTAATGGAAGTTTTGGGAAGTTAATGACTATGAATAACATGCATTAATGGAAGTTTTGGGAATTTAATGTCCAAATTGGCAGCCAACAACATTTGTTTCTAATCCATTCCATGCAACGTTTTCTACCACGATCACATCACGATACAATCTAGAAACACTCTCTTATATCTTGAATCACCATTCAAGACTATTTTAATCATCCTTTGGATCTCCTATGTGTGTAACCTATTAGGTTCTCGGTTATATTGGTCACTTGAATTAACACTTAATTCAAGTAAGTCAATAGCAGTATCTAGCAACACGTCATCACCCCCAATTATCTAGAAATTCAATGGTTTAACTATGAACCCTTCCATACACAATATTGCCATGCAATTCGTCCTTTCACCATCTATACCCCACTTGGTTCAGAGTATGGTCAAAGTGTTAACTCCCATTAGACTGACTATGTCACATCTAGTCCAAGTGATATTGGATCTTGTCCTGAGGAGCTCATTACTCTATGTATCATTGAAGACTCTCTTCATGACACATATCTGCTCTGGCCAGAGACTCCCGAGTAATGACGCCGATAAGAGGTCGTGGGTATCATCTCCTTCTATTAGGAGTGGTGAATCCTTTATTGGCTACTCAATTGCCTTTGAATATCTCAAGCTGTACCCAATCACCTCCCTATGAGTAACCCCTGAAAGGCACTGATGAATGGAGTCAAAGCACAGGACCAGTATCCGAGATATCCTTGAGTATCTCAAGTCAAAGGATACTTGCACCATTGCTATGATGAGACTATCATTGACACTAGAATAGAACATCCATATAATTGTCTCATAGTAGGTCAATCCAATGTACTTACTACCTTTAGTAAGCATCCACGTGTTAACTCTAAACAACTCATATCTACAGCTTATGAGATCTACTGCTTAATCCAATCAAGGAGTATAACATGTGCTAGTCTATCCAAATTAATGATATCCCATCTCATTAATCCTATAATTAAGGAAAGTTTAGATACTAACATAATTACACATGATAGGAATCTTATTATAATGATTTCCTCCATGCTATGTTTTTGTATCAAGGACTTCATTAAATCAATTTAAGATCAACATCAAATCCGTAAACGTATGAACATCGAAATAATGAAAAATACCTTTATTAATCATAAAATGATTTGTACAATAAGTGCTAAAGGTGATAGCCTTTAAAGCACTTCTCTAACAAACTCCTACTTGCACTAAAGCCAATCGCCTTAATATCTAATACCATAGGCGTGTATATGGGACACAAAACTCTTTTGGGAAGTAGGCTTTGTCAACGAATCAGTTATATTCTAATCAGTGGGAACTCTCTCTATCTTGACATCATTTTTACCAATGATTTCTCTAATCAAATGGTAACCCCTGAGTACATGTTTGGACTTCTAATGAGACCTCAATTCCTTTAACTGTGCTATAGCTCTATTGTTGTCACAATACAATTGCACTGGGTCAACGATGCTCGGAACCACACCAAGTTCCATGATGAACTTCTTGATCTAAACCGCTTCCTTTGTCGCTTCTAAAGCTGCAATGTACTCCACCTCTGCCATTAAATCAGTAGTTGTCTCTTGTTTAGAACTTTTTCAACTGACTGCACCACTATTCAGTGTGAATACATATCCAGACTGAGATCTGGAGTCATCCCTATCAGATTGAAAACTGACATCAGTATACCAGCTTACCATAAGATCACCTTCTCCATATACCAAGAATACATCGTTAGTTCTTCTCAAGTACTTAGGGTATTCTTGACAGCTACCTAGTGACTCGCACCAGGGTCTGATTGGTATCTTGTTGGATCCCGTTACCGAAACTCAACTTACATCCATCTTTCTCTGATACCATAACTGTTGGGCCCTGATTATGGTGCCCAACATCCTGAGACATAAGCCTTGTGCTGAAAACCCTGAAGGGTCACTTGCTATCAAACCACATTGGTGGTGGGCGTACACTAGTCATACCTCAAAATCATAAGTTGACTTCTTTATAGAAATTGTCACTTTAAGTCTCCAGTTCATTTTGAAACAAGTGTCTCCTCAATTGGAATTGTACAGCTCAAGATATCCTCAAAATACCCTAAAGTGAACCTATTCCGATCATGCTCTCCTAACCGACCCCTAACTTGTTTCCCATCAAACTCTCTCAAATTTAACTCCAAAAGATACCATTTTTCATTGACGGATAGCTACATATCCTAGAAAACCATTGGTCCAAGAATCACCTCAATTTGATAACGGATGAGGGAGTTATGCCCTAAACAATGGACCATATTCGTGCCCAAATTCAATTTTAACTTCTCTTGGCGTGAATGTCATAACTTTTAATCTAGATGTCGGATTGAGTTCATTTTTATGCCCTTGGAAAGAATACATCTAGACCTACAACTTTACTGAAGACTACAAAACCCAATTCTGCCTCTAAGATATCCAAAAAGCACAATCTTTCCAATGCATATCCGTTTAATGGACATGACTCGAGCTTTGGAGGCCAATTTGACCCGAGAGTGTCCATTAAACGGACATGCGTGTCCGTTTAACGGACATGAAGTGGCCAAAGGTTGATTTTGCACCCGAGATGGTCCGTTAAACGGACATGAAGTGGCCAAAGGGTGCTTTTTCACCCGAGAAGGTCCGTTAAACGGACATGCGTGTCCGTTTAACGGACATGGGGATTTCCAAAAGCCCCCATGCCACTCCAAAGCTTGCTCAAAGCCTATCCAAACATCATGAACACTTATAATCTTCTAAAATTCATCTATTCCATGCCAAAACACTTCATAAACTCTTAAATACCTACTTCAACACATCCAATTCTCAAACCCCAACTCAAAATGATTCATCAAACTACAAATTCCAGACATTCATTCAAGCCATTTCAAAAACCAAACATAACCAGTATTGTAACTTGTGACATTCATATTTTCCTAATCCAACATCCAAACATCATAAACTTTATGCCAGTGGAAAGATAAAAGAATCTTCTACAACATCCAAGAAGACCATTTTCACTAATTCTACACATATTTTCCAGACTTCCCCCTTAAATTCTGCCTATACAAACTAACCCATAAGAAAACTGGAAATAGTGATGCATAACTTGAAAAGTTATGATTTATCATAATGCATAATACTTTATTTACATCAAATGAGAGTTTTACAATGCTTTAGTGGGCATTTTAAGCCACTTACAACATAAGCAAAATACAACTTACAAATGCAACAATTTTCTCAAAATGCATATAAAGCATTGTTTACAAAAATTGTCTTGAAATACAAAAACAAAACAATCCTGGAGCAATGCCTTTTAGCTCATTCCTTGAGATCGCGCTCTTCACCTGGAGATGGGACGGGATAGGAGGGGTGAGATTTCGCTCGTGGGTAACACATTTATACTCGGTAATAAGCGAAAAACCTTTTTAAACATTTTCTATGATAACAATTCTTACAAAAACATGCATTTTCGTAACTTTGTCAAAACAATCACAACTTTCACAATCAAGCATCTTTCAAACTTGTCACTACATATAAACAATTCATGACGAACTACACAATTCCATAAAATGGCCTTGTGTAATCGTATACTTGAGGAGTCCTAAATGGAACTCCGTGCCTCTTGCGGGCAGGCGGGCTAAGCCTATTCTTAGTCGACGTGCACGTGACTTGTTCTTGGGTGGACTTGACCTAACCCATATAACATATATTCATGCAATAAAAACTGGATTTTTGCCCAAATGGCATTTTCTTAAAAACATGTTTTCATGCATAAGTCATATTCCATATTCACATTCACAACCCAAACAATAACTATCATGCTTATTTTACTTAATCAAACAATCATAGTACATTCTCACACAACAACCAACATAAAGCAATTGTTAAGCATTCAAAGCATGTTCAAAACTCATTTTCAAAGGTAGTTGGGAAATCATTTATTGCATTTAACTTATTAACACAAATATAAAGATGTAAC
>JANZLX010000005.1:29700988-29712790 GCA_025531955.1 Erythroxylum orinocense
ACAATCTTACAATACTGTACAAACAAGCATAAGTCGAGTTATCACATATACAAGTCGACTTATCAGTATCGTAGAGGTATAAGTCGAGTTACACAATGTATAAGTCGACTTACACTTACATTAGTGCCATCAATATGTCCCCATAACTCTTTTTCTAGTAACATACAATCAAAATTGAAATTCAAATACTAATTAATTCTTCCCCATAAATTTGACACAAAATTCAGAGTTATTATTGCTAGCCATTTGCATAAAAGCAATTCAGTTAACCAAAATACGTGAGCTTCCTCTCTACCCAAACCTGATCTGCAACCTAAATTAACTCTGTAGCAATAGAATCTACAGTGACCAAGAATGACCATAATAAAATTTGTAGTGGTAAAAAAAATCAGAATTTGCAGACCAAAAATGACTAGAAATTTCAAAACTCTAATAGCAAAGCTCTGATGCTTTGAAAACTTTAGAATTGATATAATTTTGATTGAATAGCTCAATGCTTTTGGTTCTGATTTCATTGAATAAATAGATACATATATAATAATTAAAAGATGATTTACAGGTTGATTGCATAGATAGGCTGATTTGTAGGGATTCTAAAACTAATTTCTCTCTATTTATAGCTATACAATATAAATCTGTAAAGATAAAATAAATAGGTTGTACAAAATAAATGATTGATATATATGGCAATAATTCAAGATGAATCAAATGTATTACTACTATTAATCACTTTCTTACATATACTTGAAGATGCAATATGCTTAATACATAAAGAACAAGGTTTGGAGAATGTCTAACAGTATGGTTCATAAGTTTTGAGTTAAATGGAACCCAAATTTTATGATTAGGATGTATTTAAAGGCCATAGTTCATTTTGTTTTAAATAATTTAACATGTTATATTATAAATGTGCTATACCTTACTTCATTATAAAGCCCAAAGAATTTGTTTTATAGTTATAGTTTTCCTTTGGTTTGGTTGTTATTGTAAGCTGATTAGGATTCCTTTATGATATTAAGGGTCATAATTGAAATAGTATTTCTAGAATTCTAATTAAGATAATATTTGTAGCTAGTGTTTTAATCTTTGTTACACTTGATAAGGAATGTTCTTTTTATTTTAGGCTCTAGTTTTTCTTTCCTTTTAGGATTCTAGTTCTTTGGAAGTTTATACCTATAAAATGTTGTCTTATTGATATAACTAATGGGATTATCAATATAGAAATTGATTTGAAAGTTTTCTTTACTTCTTTTAGAATTTCATCTTAGTTCTTTAATAAGAACTTAATTTAATCTTATCAAAGCAAGTTGTAGCAATCAAAATCCTTAGAACATTAGTTCTAATCGACGAGTTTGATCAGATTAATTTCCTTACTTAAGTTTGAAGATGATTCTAGGATTCTAATTCCTTATGATTCAAATTTTAGGTGATTTCTAACCTAAAATTCGCATTATAAGTTCATTGAACTAACTCACTAATGAGGATTTTAAATAGAACATTACTTATATATATATGGATATCCTTATTACCATGATTGTATGATTCATTATTGGACTTAGTTATCAAAGTATCTCATGTATCATATTTTAATGCTACTTATAACCTCTATCTGTCGTATCTCAATTGATACTATTTAGATGTAGTATGAATTAATAAAGATGGTACAGTGGGTTAATAAAGGATTTGACACCCTAAAGTAATTATGAAGCATGTTTTATTATTCTTGATTAATAATAATTGGACCATTCTTTAATTAGAACAAATGGAAATTTAATTTTTTTATATCAATAATAAATAAATTAATAATTTACAAGAATAAATATGATTGAATTATAATAGACTAGATACCAATTTTATACTTTATGTTTAATTTAAATATTATATGACAAAATGATTACATTATACATCACAACTTTGTACAAATAGATGAGGTCAAAATATTTTGACATTCCTAATATTTGAGAGATTATGTTATACAAAATAATATTGATCTTGATGTATGATTATAAATTGTTTAATTAAAAAAAGAGATTTAATATGTTTATTTTTAATTATAAATTAGAATTGGAATTTATAATTATTGATAATGTATTAAGAACTTAATGAGTAATACAAATAAAGTAATTAAAGAGAAAATTATTTTAAATTAATTTAGATTTAATTATAAAGTTTTAAAAAATTTAAGAATCCAATATAACATATTTGAATTTAATAAGTCAAACTTTTAATTATAATTAGATTTAAACTTTGATTATGATTTAGAACTTGATTTTAAATAAAAGACAAAAGACATTAAAGGACTTCTTTATCCTTCTCTAAAATAATTAGAAATCTCCTTTGTAGATACAGATTGAATTCAGATAATTGAACGATTTGTGATTGACTCAATTATTTTAATAAGAATTTGAATTAGTTTGGTGTTTAGTTCTTGATTATTATTTCAAACTATTCTACTTGTGATTCAATAAGAAAATTATAGAAATTATTCCTCGGGGTCGGTCGACTCAGTTCCCATCATTCCTCACCTTATGGGTATTGAATTTATAAAAGAAGAGACATGTTCATAAATTGTTTTATGAGCCGGAAGCCACCGACGACGAAGACGACGACAGTAATAACAATCAATTGATTCCTGTCGATACGTATAAGTTTTCAAGTGCCACAGCTGACACAAACAAAAGCCCGAGAGCATAAAAGCACTTTCCTGAAATGAGTCACAAAATGGCGGGGCTCAAAACTCATTTAGAATCCAAAATCAAATTCATTTTGTAGCGTGTCATGTCCAACGGTATACGCTCTGCTCTGTGGTCCAACGGCCAAACTCTTCACTGTACAACATGTCCATTACCTACTGCCCTAAAGTTTAAGAGCCTCCCTAAATCCAATGCTGAAGCTCTTTTCCAGGGCCTTCTTGTTAGGACCAGTAACTGTCCCCTTTTGCATCATGGCTACGAACTCATTGTAATCAATGGTTCCATCCTGCGTCAGTCAATGTTCACATTCATGATTTAATTTCACATTTGATGGAATGAGCAAACAGGAAACAAAAGGAAAAGATAAACGGAATCCGCTTGAGAACATGCCATAAATTCATTATTCTTTTCTAATGTCAAATAAGAAACTGCCACTACTAACAACATCTTTTAGCAGTATCATTTCTGGCCCTTAAAAGGTTGACAAAAAAGCAACCGTTGCCTATAATCTTCAAGTTCTTATCAATCCATAAGCATTTTGTTTCGGAACAGAGAGTTCCTCTTGTTAAGTGAAAAGAGAACACTTCCTATTCCTTTTTTATCTTTAAATCAAGCTCAAAATTTGTGAAGGCACAGAAGATAACATATACAGACACATGGGAAACTATATTACTTACATTGTTCTCATCAATTTCTTTGATTAATTCGTCCAAACGAATATCCTCTATGCCAAACTCCTCACAAGCTTGTTGAAGCTCGTCAAGAGTAATATAACCACTTCCATCCTTATCGAAGTATGAAAAGGCTGCAAATAGGTGATCCTCTTTCTCAACCTTGTTTAGATGCAATGTTGCAGCTATAAACTCCCCATAATCAATAGTGCCATTATTGTCTACATCAGCCTGCACAGGAAAGCATCAGCACTGTCATGTACAGAAATCAAGCACTTAAAAGTTCGTATCCTTTAATATGTTTCAGCAACTCTATCATGGACAGTCATATTCATAGAAAAGTGTTTAACATCATATAGGCTTGATCAAGGACTACATCGAACTAATATAAATAAGTTAAAATAGCATTTGTTCTCTCCTATTCGGTACAATGTTTAAATATATTAACTCTGGCTCTCCTCCTTTCTCTCATAGACAAGAACGTGAAAGTCCTTTTCACTGAGGTTTTCAAGTATTTTAAGTGTCTTGACAATAGCCGTTGGTTATCTTCTTGAACTACTCCAATCATTTGCAATTAAATGATTAAGTAGACGAATTAAATTACTCATTTTAATTAACAAAATCTAGATTTGACACAATGCTTACTGCTTGCATAAGATCATAAATTTCAGATTCATTAAGATTAGCTCCAACTTTGTTCAACCCCTCCTTAAGTTCTTCAAAAGTGATCTGACCACTGTTATCTGCATCTATCATCTTGAACATCTCTTTTAGTCCAGCTATCTCCTCCTCAGAAAGGCTCTCTGCAATGACCTGCATGATAAAAGAATTTATTTCGCTTTCTTAACTAAGCAAGAAATCTTGGTTGGATTCCGTTCAGTCAATAAATCCAAAACCATCAAGTTCTTTTCCCCAGGTATTTTGCACAAACAGTGTCAGAAAATAATAAATAGAAAGTTGTCCTTGTGACCTAGGCGGTTGTACAAAGACACATGATTTGCATCAGAATAATCCTTTAGATACATCATGATTTCTATCCCAAAATGTGTTTCATAGATTCTTATACTTACTCTGAGAGCCATTTTCTTGAGCTTGTTCATTGCAGAAAATTGCTTCATACGACTTAATACAGCTGAGTCCAAAGGCTTGTCAGGAGCTACACCATCTACTTGTACCCAAGGGTGGCCTACAAGGAATTCAGAAAGCATATCAGTAGTGAAATTCAAAATATTATTCTAAATAAACAGATTTTAAAAGCATGCTTTCCTGTTACAAAATATGACTACAGTACCAACTAAAAGCACAGCCTTCTCAGCTTCCCACCAAGCTAGATATGAAAGCAAAACTTCTGTTTAAAATATATCAAGTTACCTCATGGCTACAATTTTTCATTACTTTTTGTAGTGACTTGTATCGAAATTCCAAACAAAGTTACAGTGCAACTGCTTCAGTAATTCCACAATTTGGTCGTAATAGGCTAAAGTTCACTCTATCATGACTTCAAAGAGTGATAAGCAGTAGTTTTTAAATTAATAATATCTCTCATCTGCAACGCAACATCCTATAAAGACAACTTCCAAATGTTACAATAAAAAGATTCCTCAAATGTAAAGTTATGCGAGTTCCACAGTTTCAAAAACTTTTTTAGTTTCCTTTATATTAAAATTATAAATCGCATGTCAAAAATTAAAATTATATCCCACATGGCATGTCACATAATCTGACCGAATGGTGCTCTATAACAAGGACTGCCGTCAAGTGATACTTGATACAAATTGAGAGTTCATGAGTTAAAATTTTAAAAGAGAGTTTGTACTGATTTTGATAATTTGTTTAAAGTTGTGGATTAAAAATATATTTTCCTCAACAGAAAATGTTTATATTAAGTATTTGGCAAGACTCACATAGAACTTCATGTGCACTTATCCGCCGTCTGGGATCACGAACAAGCATTCTTCTCACTAGATCCTTGGCACTTTCAGAGATACTAGGCCAAGGGTCTGATGAAAAGTCAAGATCACCATGGAGGACCTCTTCAAATATACCCTGCTCAGTCTCTGCAACAGAATTATAATATTTGGAAATACATCATTCAGGGTCAAAATTTGGCAACTGTACAAGTCAAAAGAATAACCTGCCCAGAAGGGAGGCACCCCACTCAACAGAATGTACACAATTACTCCAGCACTCCACACATCAGCCTCTGGACCATAACGCTTCCTCAGAACTTCTGGAGCAACATAGTAGGGACTACCAACCACATCAATGAACTTTTCTCCTGGAAAGAAAAAGAATTCAGTCCATCTTCCAATTCCAGCGTTAAAAGTAAAAATTGTGAAACATGATGGTTGTAACTTCAATCAACCCTAGAATAAGAAAGCCACGTTATTGAGGACCCAAAGGTATTATAATATTATGGCATAGGGGACTAGGTCTCCTGAAGTTAGCCTGCAAACAGAGATGTTTATATTCAGCTATATGTCCTATTCTAAGACGTTAACATGCACATGTTCGTAAAATTGATATTTTTAAGAAACCACATAGTTGCATATTTAGCAGGCAACAAAACTTGGGTGTGTGGATTACACTTGGAGTTAGGTTTGAACAGCAGAAATTTATCAACAGCTGCCACTATCTGAATTCTGAAAAAGTTAACTGTAGGCCAAATTCACAAGATCCAGAAGGACTACTAAATGAGAAAGCAGCAGCTTAACATTAAACAAAATTGAAGACAAAATGAGCTAGATCTTCTTCAATCAAAATTAAGAAAAGCAAGCAATAAACAAGCTAACTGGGGACTTCGACAACTAATGAAAAAATCATAAGAAGAATTCAACAACTACGAAAACCAACAAATGTACCTGGCTTGAAGAATATTGATAATCCAAAGTCAATCGTTTTGAGAAGGGAGTCTTCTTTTTTATCAACGAAAAGAAAATTCTCAGGTTTAAGATCCCGATGCATCACACCCAATGAGTGACAGGCTTCAACCACTCCAACTATGATTCTAGTAAGCTCAGCAGCTTTCCTTTCCGTATAATGTCCACGCTGAATAATCCTATCAAAGAGCTCACCACCTGCACATAGCTCCATAACAACATGCACCGCTATTGCATCCTCATATGCTCCTTTGATTGATATGACATTGGGATGGCCAGCCAAATGATGCATTATTTGTATTTCCCTCCTCACATCCTCCACATCCTCATCATTGAGCAACTTTCTCTTTGCAATTGATTTGCAGGCGTACTCTTTCCCCGTTGCTTTCTCCATACAAAGGAATGTGGTCCCAAATTGCCCTTGTCCCAGTTTCCTCCCTAGAGTATAGAACTCCTTTAAGTTACCAGTTTTAGTTTGTAAGACAGAACCAACTTTCAGCCCAGCACTAGAGACCCGTTTCATTTGAGCAGGTCTCTTTGGTTTTGCACGCTGCTCTGATTTCTCCGGCTTTTCTGGTTCCTCTGGCTTTGGCATCGTTACTGGCTCTGGTGGTTTGTTCTGAACTGGTGATGGCGATTCAGGGTCGTTAGTTGTCTCCTTGTGGACAGACTCTGAATGAATTTGAGACGCTGTGTCATCTGGTGACCGTGACCGCCACATTGCACCTGAGACTGTCTGAAAGAAGCCATTCTTTGTAATACTCGGTCCAACACAAGTATTGCCCATCTAGGATTCTCTCAATCACTTCTACATCAAGATCTATCTTATCAACTGCACTGATACAAAAGTGAATTGATGATCTCAACTTCGGAAACTGAAAAACAAAACAAGTTGAACTCTTGAACTTGTTGCTAAGTCATGCCAAGATGAAAGCTTGGATGGTAGCTGACAAAATGAATATCAATTAGACTCACTTAACTAGAGCTAATGCCAAGAGAGTCCCGTTGGAATAAAACAATAAAGATCAATAGCAAGATCAAAGTGATAAATCCAATTATAACCCAGTTCATGAAAAAGTTCAAAAGGAAAAGCGATGTGTATTCTAATCGTTATCACAACCAGATGATCAACCGTGTAGTAAGCATAAATATAAACTGAAGTTACTGAACAAAATAAAACTAAAAAACCCAGAATAGGTCAACAAACTTCCCGATTGCTTTAGTTACTAAATCTTCTTGTCAAAAATTAAATTTATCATTAGTTTAGTAATAGCCACAAATCAACTGTTGGATCTGAAAAACAATCAGAAGAAAAAGAAAATTGCAGCTAAAACACAAAAGTCCACGGGAAAAGAAATGGGAAGCGAAGCAAGCTCCTTGCAAGAGTATTTAAAAAAAAAAAACCTGAACTAGAGAAACGAAAATCCAAGTGAATGAAATGAACAGAACCCATTTGAAGATTGATAAAGTAAAGAATTCATTGCTATCTAGATACATATAATCCAGCACCAGCCCATCCAGAGAGTAGGTTTACCAGGTCGTTGGAAGCAGAGTTGAAAAGTTTGAGAAGAAAAAGAGGGGAGAAGAGTGAGTGGCAGGGGTGGTGGGATTGTGACTTTCTTGGAGGGTAATGCGCTGTCCCTGTTTCTTGAGCTGGTGGTAGTTAATGTACGTGCAAAAATCTTGCGATTTGTTTAATGTAACATAGGTTCAGACTTCAGACAGATGGCTTCGTCGTCGTGTCGTGTCGTGTGTGTCTGTTCTGTTGTGTTTGAGAACTATAAATGTTAAGGGTTTGAAAGCGCGTCGTCGTTGGATGACTGCTAACTCCGTGGTTTGCGGTTGATTTGCTCTCGAGGAAGCTTCTTTTTGGGTCAGACCCAAGTCCTACCTTCCTCGGTTCCTCCTCTTCAACGCACCAATTAAGCGTTGATTTGCTTTCAAGGAAATGATATTATAGCATTTCGTGTTCCATTTTAATCGAGAAACAATATCATATTAGATTTTAGTATCTAGATTCATATGATAAATAACATTTCAAATCATTTTTAATATTTGCTTGTAATGATTTAGTGATAGTAGAATGGACTGTGATGAAACCTTAAAGTATAAGGCCAAAATCATAACATTTTAAATTTCAATTACAACTTGAGAAAATGTTAAATTAGGAAGAAGTTTAATATATTTATCTCTTATTTTAGGGATGGCAAATGTGACCTAACCTGTTTGGCCCAGCCCAACTTCGACCCTAGATGTGTTGAGGCTATTCCAACCCATCTCAACCCGTGGCCGACGGAAAGATACAAACAATAATGTTTTGTTAAAAATGTTATAATTTTTTTTTTTTAAATAAAGTCGGGCCTATTAGATCGAGACCTTACCTAACCTATTACTATCGTAACTTAATTTTGATATTTTACTATTTATGTCCTTTTTTAAGTTTACTAATAAAACTAATAAAAGTGATGCTTTAAGTAATTTGGTTCCGCCCTACCTTCAACTCGAATTTTGAATGGCAAAGTGGTATCAGAGCTCAGATATGGACATGAGGCTTAGCCTCACATCCTGAGTTCAAACCCAGTGCAACAAACTGGGAATGGAACCATGGTGAATCCGTTATCACGATACAGAGAAGTGTCGTGCTCAAGCAGAAGGGAGACGGAATTAAGTAATTTAGTTCTGCCTTATTTTCAACTAGAGTTTTAGGTAGCAAAACAAATGCATAAAACTATTAGTATAAAGAATATAATATTTATGTATAAAAATATAACCAATAATCATATATTTTATGTTCTAATAATACCAAAAAAATAATTTCCTTCTTGATAATAATTTCTAATTTCTTAATTAAATAGACATCAATTAATATAAAACTTTTTTATCTTTTTATTGCATCTAATAAAGGTGTAAATCAGGGCCTTTATGAAAAATGGATAATCAGTTGCTTAACAACTAAATGAATACTATAGCAACATGTATAATTAATGAAACGTTAAGTGAATATAAGTATTCATAACTTTTAACTATAATAAATAAAGAGAGTAAAGAGAAGGAGAAACAATTTATAGTTCTTCAACTAATAAGTTTAACCTCCCTTCTCTTTCTATAGAATTTTATTAATTTCTTCTTTCAATAAGTGAACAATAGCCTTTATATTATTTCTTCTTTTTAGATGAACAAAAACTCTTATAACCATCCTATGTTTTAATAAATGATGAATCCATTAGAAATGGAACTCCAGTTACTATAACTCTTAAATAATGACCTTTTTTCCCTTATAAAGGTGATCGGAGATGTAATATGATCTTATAATGAATGCTTCTATTGAGGCATTTTAATACTCAAACAAAATATCAATGCAGACATTGAATTTTTGTTCTATTTTGTTTTATTATATTGCAAGTATTACTTACAATATATATAAGTTTTTTCATTCTTTAATTCATAATTTTATTAACTTTTGCTAATTGCATTTTAAAATTACTTTATTTTAGATTTTAAAAATTTTCAAATTTTTTCTTAATTAATTCTCTTTTTAATTAATTTTATTTTTATCACAAAACAGTTTAGTTTCTTAGGAATTGTCTGTGCTTTAGGAAATTTTGGGATAAAATAATTAAAAAATATATAAAAGATTGATTTATAAATGGGGGAAAATTGAATTATGTAATTAAAGAAAGAGGGATCAAACTGAAAACAAAAGAATCAGGTACTATCAACTTTGACTAGAAGCCTTTGATAATGAGAGAGAATCTTCTCCTCTTTCTCTCTTTTCCCCCTAGCTTCCACGTAGTTTTTCTTAATAGGATTAACCTTTAACAATGTTTTCCTTTTTCGGCTTATTCTACACCCTTTCTTGATCTTTTATCTTATCACTCAACTTAGCCAATATTCTGGTTAGCCATTAAGTCCATCTACTCTAGCTTTCTTTCTTTATTTCTACTTGTTTGATACTGCTCTCTGCTACCTTGATTCCACTTGTGTACTTCCTACTACCTACATAAAAAAGAACTAGTCCACATCCTCATTATTTTGCAATATCCTCTCCATTCTGTTGTTGCCTACTCTTTTGTTGTTTCTATTAGCTAAGGGGTAGAGTTGTCATCAATTGCTTCAAGGCCCTTCTTGCCTAACTCCTTACAATTCATATTAACAACTTTTTGAACTTTTAAGGTCAAAAGCTATTTGCTTCTCTAATTAGTAGTGGAGACAGAAAAAGCTACCGTACATTAGGGTGAAATTTCCTTTGCACACCTATCATCTTCAATCCCTCTCTATGCTAAACCTAGAACTCCATTGCTTGCAACTTCTTAGAGACAGGTTGTGGGAGCAGATACTAGCGAAATGTTGACATATTCTCCTCCAGCCCTTAAAAAGGCAAAATTATTGTTGCCTCTAGCATTAACATATAATAAGGAGGAGTACAGGTTTGGTAGTCACTCTAGTGAGTTTTTTATATAGGAAAACGCAATGTTTCCCAGTGGTTAGAAACTAAGATATGAAAAAATTAGAAAACAAAGGGTATTTAAGAGGTTTCACTATTGGAGGACAACCTTATCCTAATCAAATTTTAAGAGTTTAGCTAATGCTAAGGAGACTATGGAGGCAAGACCATGGCATATAACCAATCAACCTCTCTTCCTACAACCATGGAAGGCATATCTGAAGATGGGGAGCCTAATAAATGATAAGCCTCCATTATGGATAAATATGCATACGATACCTTTAAAGTATTAGACCACAAAGGGATTGAGTTTCCTAGCAAGCTATATAGGAGTTCCCTTATGTATGGATGAGATAAAAGCTATTAAAAAACACATTGATTATGCAAAAGTTGTTGGATCGCCTATGGCCCAAGTATTCATAATACGCAAGGAAAGGACCGTAATACAACAAAAAGTATAACCGAAAACTATAACACGTATGAAAATACCTCTTGACGAGGATTGCTTTTTCAGATTTGTAGACACTACAATGCACGAATGTCCTCTACTGATATCCACACGAGGACGAACGATTCGGGTAGCGGTTAGTGTGTGCTAACACGTCCAAAAAATCTTTTCGAACGCCGCATAATTTTTCTCTCAAAAGGTGGCTAAGGTTTTCCGTCTCACGTCTCTCTCTCTAATGAGACCTAAGTTTCTCTATTTATAGAAAAAACCAAATCTCATTGAAGCCCAATAAGTTTCGACTCATATTATATCTCATATAATAAAAGCCCAACAACTTAATTCAATCTAGCCCAATAAATATATCTACATATATTTATTCAATGCCTAATAAATTAGGCCCAAGAGAATAAGTCCAGATCACATCACTCTTTGTGTGCGACCCTGTAGGCTCATTTGATGTTGGTAATGGGCTTAATCACACTTCAAGGCCCATAAGTTATAAGCAACCTCTAGCAAAACATTATGACTACCCAAATCAAATGAGGATCGGTAATTCGATTTAACCTGTAACCATGGTTATAAGCTCAGTTCCTTTGTAACACGATATCAAGATTAATCACAAGGCATGGTACATGTCAACCTTTGATTAATCATAGTTTCTTGATCC
>JANZLX010000005.1:29744070-29754467 GCA_025531955.1 Erythroxylum orinocense
AGAATCATCAAGAAGCCAAGGATCCTTAAACACCCCAATCGAAGACCCATCGCCCACACGCCATCGAACACCCTTTTGTAGGATACTTTTAGCAAAGAATATACTTTTCCAAATGAGACTAGGGTTTCTTCCTTCGCTAGCCTGAAGAAAGTCCGAAGTTGGAAAATACCTGGCCTTGAAAACCTGGCTTACTAAAGAATCCAAATGTGTTAGAAACTGCCATCCCTGCTTACCCAACATCACGAGAATAAAGCACTTCAAATCCCGAAAACCCATGCCACCTAATTTCTTAGGAACACACAACCGTTCCCACTTGCTCCAATAGATCTTAGCACGGTCACCAGAAGAAGAGCCCTACCAAAAGGAATTCATCAGCTTTTGTAGTTCATCGCATATATCCAAAGGGAGCCTGAAAACACTCATACAATAAGTAGGAAGGGCTTGGGCAATTGTCTTTAACATAATTTCCTTACCTGGTCTGGAAAGAAGCTTGTTCTTCCAGCTAGTAATTCTTTTGCGTAAACGATCCCTCAGAAAGGCAAAAACTTGCTTTTTATTCCTCCCAATTAACGAGGGTAATCTAAGGTAACGACTATGATCAATAGGGTTAAAAACCCCCAGAATATGAGAGATAGCATGTCTAACATCTTGCTTCGTATTGGAGCTGAACATGATACCCGACATCTGAAGGTTAATTGCTTGACCCGACGCCTCTTCATAGGTAGATAGGATATTCTTGAGCTGACCACACTCACTGGTAGAAGCTCGGAGGAAGAAGAAGCTATCTTCTGCAAAGAAAATGTGAGAGATGGTTGGGGCCCCCTCACAAATGCGCACACCATGAATATCACCACGCAATTCCGCTTTACGCAAAAGGGCTGAGAGGCCTTCTGCACACAAGATAAAAAGATACGGGAAAAGAGAAAACAATATTTAATTATAAATATTTATATTGATTACATTATTTAATTATAAATTATTAAATTTATCTAATAATTTATGCATATTGTTTAGAGAAAACAATATTTCTAATAATTAGGGATAATATTAATGTTTTAAAAATTGTACCAATTTGATCGATTTAAAAGTCAAAACCTTGAATTAGCCAACTTTTCGGTTCAATTTTTAACTTTCATAACACTAAACTGTTGCTTCTTTGTTTCTCTCTAAACGCTTTAAATTTGATATTAAAACAAAAAAAGGAGTGATAAAATTTTAAATTTACATTAAATTGAAAGTTAAATTAAGAAATATTAACTTCAATTTCTGCTTACTAAGATTTTTCCCTTTAATTTTAAAAATTCTGCTCTTATTAAATTTTTATCTAACTTTGGAACGACTTTCCTAATTGCCAATAACATGGAGAGTTAGTACTTTACATAGATCTCAAGTTCCAGAAAAAGGAAATGGAGAGAAGTACCTTAGTGGCATATTCCTTTTTTTTTTCTCCCCTAAAATATAAGAAAATTTTTTTTCTTATGCAATTTCTATATAAAGCCTAGTACTTCCTAGACTTTATATACACCAATTGGTGCTTGGGACGAATTGAGTGGATGGCAGGTGGCATTAGTTATATTTTAAACAATGTATAACGAAAACATACTAAACACTCTTCTTTTCCTTTCAAACAATGTACATTATGTGTATATAAGCAATAATTCATCATCATTAATTGTCATTTGCTTGCTCTATTGTGTAAAAATTAATACAAATGTAGTACAAACTTCAATGTACCAAAACAGATGATTTGAATAGAAAAATGAGGGATTGGTCAATTTTGATACTCGCATTCGATTTCAAGCAGACACATAACGGTTAATCTTTTTGAGGAGCTTGAAAAAAACAGAAGATTATAGTGTAAAATTTGTAAATATAAGAAATCATAATGATACGACGGCGGATTTGAATAAGAAGTGAGTTAGGACCATCGAGAACAAAAAGTGCAGATGTAACACATAAAGTACAACTGTGGTTATTCACCTGTGGCCTGCGGGGCATTTAGGATAAGACAACCCCTTTTTTAAGAATTTAATTAAAGTAGTGCAGATTTGAAAAAATACATATAATTCATCAAAAGCTTTTAAAAAGGTGACTAATTGAAAATAAAAATTCGCTGAAATTTATAAACTGTAGCAATCGCTTTTGATTGTTTAACTAAGATCATTCTATAATTCTCGCACATTACAACCAGCCCCTGTCCACCATATATTCCTCTCCGAAGCTTCGAATAACAACAGTCCATTAGTATGGGATTAATAGGGATGGTAGTATAGTTCAGGTTCAGCCCAAAGTTGAAAAATCAGATTTAATTAATAATTAAAAAATTCAACCAATATTTTAGTTCAAATTTAAACTTTTTGATTCGATCTATTTTAATTATTCTTATTGCAAAAATCGGTCAATTTTAATAAATTAATAAATTTTTATAAATTTTTTAGTTCAATTTATTTTAATCACTCAAGTCATACTTTTAAGGCATTGGGCCGGATCGGATGAACTGGCAATAAGCCCAACTCATTGCCACTTCTTACCAATTTGTCTTACTATGAAATAGACATTATTCTCATGGCTTATGTACACACTTATGCAAATGGAAGTGAGGTTCCAAAAGATGAGAACGAAAAGGAAACTTCCACCGGAAAGAAGGATATAGAAAGACAGAGAATATGATAAGTAGTTTACCTTCCACCTTCTACTAATCCCTCTGCGGCCTTCTCAAGAAAGTCTTGCACTCTTAACCTTCCCTTTGGAGCAATTCCAACATATTCTAAGGCTTGGACCTACAGTGGAACAAATATAATTAACGAAACTACCTCTAAATCGGAATCAAACTTTGTTATATAAACTGATATGTTTTAACGAATAAAGAACAATTTTTTAAACTTGGATTTGAGAGTGAACCAAATGATTGCAACATATGTTTACTAAACTTATAATGTGATTAAGATAATGGCGATTACTAATGTGGTTAAGGTAACGGCGAGTAATTAGAAAAAGTGTTTTTTTAAAATTAAGAAATGCATTGTTTTTCTAACAAGTGGTAGCTATTATGATCCTATGATACCAAATTGTTATGGTCCTGTATTTGGGATCGAGTCACAAGGCGAGTATACTGCTTTTTTGGTCGACCTATCTTGAGTAGAATTTCAGCTCTTCAAAGGGAGGCTGATACCTTAGAGTTCGATAGAGAGAACTCTGATCTCTTATTTGAATAAATTCTGACTTGCTCTTTATTAATTCCGATTGCCTTTAAATAGGCAAGTCTCCTTACAATAATAGAATTCCTACTCTAAGCATGTTTCCTACTTTCGAAATCTCCTTACAATAATAGAATTCCCACTCTAAGCATATTTCCTACTTTTGAAAATCCTATCTTATTATTGTCCTATCAATAATAGGATTCCTACCGTATTATTATCCTAATAAGGGAATAACCATAAAACAACAAGCTATCTAACAAATCGAGAAAAATCCAAATTAATGTTTTTTTCTTTCATACGTTTTCCCCAAGAATGTGTCCATAACACATTGTATTTACCTTAGATGCATTCTAAGTTTCTACAACTGATCCAAGAATTGACTCCATAAAATTCAATTATGATTGTATCAATAAAATGGTCTGTACTTTCGGAATTTTTTCTGGCTTGTAATCATTCCTTTCTCTACCTGTTGTTTGTTATTAATAATGTTTGTTTTGTTGGTCAAAATTTTTATTTTTATGTTTCCATCTTAATAGATATATGCATGTTTAAGTTCCCCAGGCCTTTTGTATATTGATGTGGGAAATTGTTGAATAGGACCTTTGCCCATTGCTTGGATAAACTTTTTCAAGAAGGTCAGTTGTCAATTGTTTCTTCTGTTGTATTAAGATCCCACTCTCCTATCTCAGTTTAGTAATAGTTTTATGATGTTGATGCGTTCGAAAGGCCCCAACTTTACAAGTTTGTGCAATTAAACCTCCAAATTCAAATTGGTTTAATCTAGTAGACAGTTTTTATAACTAACTAACAATCAGTCATAGTTTCAATATTAGGGTTTCTATGCCAAATTATACAATATTTTTGGAATGTATGCTTTTACCTCATCACAACTGGTAATTTACTCGCTCTAGATGTTCAACTCCTGATTTAAATTCCCCACTTAGTACAAAAATATAAATTGTGAACGCATTTAAATTTTCCCTTAGTTGTGAACTTCAAGGACTGACCAGTTCATTAAGCCCATATTTATTGATTCATTGTTTCTTTTGTATCTTGTCTTGTTGTTGATATTCACATTGACTTTTCCTTTTCTTTTCTTTATAGGCTATGTTCTATTGCAATAATGGGAACCTATATGGAAGGTTTATTGGTATGCTTACCACTTTGATGATCACATTTACACTTCACTCAGTTATGAATTTGGAGCATTGAACATTTCTTAAGATACTAAATGCGTGAATTTCTAATTGCAGTTAAACATGTTGAAGAAAAGCACTATGCAAAAATCATCATGAAATTGTTCAAATTTTGTCTCTATTGCGAAATATCATATTTTATGCCTGCTTTCTCCTTTGATATGATTAATCTCGGTCAGCAGAACTTTTCAAACTTAAAATGACTTCCTTCTATTCTCTGATAAGCTGAGAGTTTGAGACAAAATCTCAGTTGCTTGGAACCAGACAAGCGGTTCACATTCTTATTTTCAGAGGAAGCATACCCATGTTGTTCAAACAAGAATCTTGCATGCCTTGTTTTCAAGGATTATAAAAAATTGGAATGCTTCAACTCTACTGTTTTTAGTTGCAGATGAAACATCTTCTTCTCTTACAAATGACAGAACAAGTGAGAGAATCTGTGTTAGCTAGAATTGCATACCACACTAGCTTTTATCTGCTCATTTGGGAATTATTCTAACTGTAACTTGTTTCTGCATACACTTAAATTGCATGCATAGCTAAAACCTTAACTTATTTTCCCTTAAAATATTTGTGCAAAATTTAAGTTGTCAAAGGGAACATTGCAGCAATCACAATGTTGGCTATGTGCTTTTTTCAGTTTTTGGAAATCTGTATTGAGCATTATTATAGATGCTTCCTGTCTTGATATCATCTGCAGTCATACTATAGCTTGTCTTTTTTGTTTGTTTCTTAATGTTTTTATTTATCGCAATGCCAATTGTTTCTTAATGATTTGACACTGAGCTGCTGAATCCAGGTGGATCAGTGTTGGCTCCCATTTCTAATACCCTGGCCCCATTGTACTTTATGGTGACACAACGTAAGGAAGTTATGCCAACAGAACAGCCCTGTGATTTAGCTTATGAATTTGGGGATGGACATTTTGATCTCCATACATGTCCAAAAGGCTTTCCAAGACCAGGTAGGCTATAATTGTAACAGAGATGCATTGAACAAGATTGAATTCATTCATTATCCTTGTTGAGTAGCTTTAACAATCCTTATTTGTTAACTTTTGTCTAACTTCATAAGCTTTTCCCATGGACATTTTATTTCAAAGTTTCTTCCCATCTCTATTTATCTTTTATCAGTTTCAATTCATTTACCATATATCATGATCCTTTTCTTTGTTGTAGTGAACCTTTGAAATGGAAAATGAACCTTTAGCACTTTTTGGTTGAATGCATGGGGCAGGAAGCTATTATTTTCGTAGTTGGAACTTGACATATGCTTGGTGCCAAAGTAGCTGGAACTGTTTCTATTGATTTTGTTTATTCAGTCAGTTCTTTTTATGCCAAACATGATGAGAATTAACTGAAACTCTAGAAGAACAAAAACGGAAAGATTACTCAATTTGTAGGGATGGGGCAAAAATTGAAGTACTATTTTTAGAATGGGGTTTGTAGCAACAATGTCCATGGATACTGTTCAGGCTGCATCACTTTTGAAATTCTTACAAATTAGTAATATTGTCTCACGGTCAATAATGTCTCCAAACTAGTGAAATTTTGTAATTTTACTATAGATCTTTTCTTTACCATTAAGTTCTAACATCAAGTTACTGCCGAAAGAACACTAGTGGTAAGGACATTTTCCAACGGCACACAATTTCAAAGGGTCTTGCCTTTATAAACGGGATGTTAAATATTGACAAGCTGGATATGAGGAACATAGGTGCTAGTGCATCTCTTTGAACGTGGAGGGTTGAGTATCAACCCTAGTTATGAACATCTTTTGGAGTTAAATGAGCTCGGTTAGTAAGAATTCTGTCCCGAGGAGGCTAAATAGCCGTAAAATCTTGTCTTACCACTCAACAATTTTTCTGGGACTTGTGAGGGAAAGAAATAAAAGTTTCAAGAGAAGTAATCTTCTTTCATGGAGATTATGGCTTTATTGTGCAGTCGCAGCATGTTTAGGAGGTGCAATGTTCTTAATCATTCTTCTATAGTGAGACTTTTAGATCACAATTTCAGTGATGTCAGTTATTTCCCAAGTACTAATTCCATCGCTAGATATTCATTTACATCTTTTGGTTTTTCTTGATTAATTGTTTGAAGATCAATTATTAGGAAGACCCTTTCTCCTTTAAAGTACATTTTCACGAGGCAGCTATTTTCAATGCACGTGTTTTTGCATAATTTGTTGTATCATCCAAGCCATAGCATCATTAACTGCATTGGGATAAATGAAAATTCTTTTGACTTCTGGATTCCTGTTTTTGGCTACTATTCATGAGAAAGGAAAAGGTTCTTTTGTGTTGCAGTGAAGCATCCATATCCCTTCAACGATCAGGTTGTCATATACATTCGTCATATTGGACCTGGGGTGTCAGTTGGGCAAGCATGGCAGGAAGGAAAGAAATTGCAGCAAGTGCCTAAGAAGTTTTGCGGGGAGATTTTAATGGTTAAAGATTATGCTCAATCCCCGCATAAATGAAGGACCCCGTGCTTTCAAACTGTCGCATTGTTGCCAATACTGAAGAGCAGCTTGTAAGTTCTCAAGTAGTTAACGAGAAACGTCGGTTGGTAGATTTTGGAATGATTGGTGACAGGTAATTTTGCTTAGCCTGTCAGTTATAAATAAATGGATGTTTATATAGAGGTGCTTGAACAGAACATAAATCAGTTTAAGAGAACAGAAATTGCGCTTCCTTAAAGAGATATTATTTAATAGATTGATGGTACTATATCTGGAGGGATACTTGTAAATTAGTGTATTAATTTTAAGTGAATATTCAATAGCGTCTTTCTAGTTTTACTCTAAACCAACAAGTGTCCAAACTCTTATAAAAGTTCTCAAAATCCCTTCTCCAATATTATTTCTGGAACTTTTTGACAAAAGTTAATAGTAAAAGTTGATCGATGTCAAAACTTGGCATAAACAGTCAAATTTAATCTTTTAAATATTCATATTAAATTGAGGAGGTTTAATTTTTTGATTTTGATTATTACATAACATTATTGCTAGTTATATATTTATTCATCTTAGAAGTAAGATTGTTTGATCAAAAGTTTACAAAGAATTGCAAATACCATTGAAGTCATTCTAACAAAATATGGAAGACATGAAGAAGGTAAGAAGAAAGGGAAACTAACTTGAAGTAATTAAGGATAATTTATTTATTCTAAAACCTTAACACCTTTTGGTTTTTATGATGGTGTCCTAGACATTGCTTTCTATGCAAGAAGATTTTAAAACTTTTTGTAGTTTGACGAGTAATGTTTATAGTAATAATAATTTTGTTCATTTTGTCAATTTGTTCATCATATGTTAAAAATGAGAGATATTATTTATCCGTATATTCATTACCCATTGGGTGATGGCGCTTTCATATGAGTTTGGTATGATAATTGGATATGATAATTGAATTAACTTCAGTATATTAATATGAAGAAATGATCTAACACATATAAGACGATGCATACCTCACAATGCCAAAGTAGCATCACTCATTTCTGAAGGCCAATGGTTTAGACGATTAAGAGGATTTCTTACACTCTTTCATTTTTTCCTAGTCTCCATAATAGAAGCCACGAAACTCCACCCCAACGACTCTTTTACTAACAAGTCCCACTATAACATTCTCTAAACTATTTCTCCAGATGTTCCCTGGTACTCTCTTCCCTAGCAGTAATGCATCTGCCCCAAAGCTTCCATGTCTCCTTAGTTAGCAATCAAGAACAGATTAAGCACCAAAGATAGGTGGCACTGGACTTTCAACCCCATATGTGAATTATGCAAGACACTAGCAGAATACACAAACCATTTATTTTTCCATTGCATCTGCTCCACTACCGTATGGAGTCAACTTCTTCATAAACTTGCATAGTATAGCAACGTGTGGATCATTAGCGTATCTAGCTCTCAGAGGACGAACATATTTGCTTTTTCAAAATGGCATTTACTCTTTAATCTATAATATATGGAGGGAGAGGAATAGCATGATCTATAGACAGGAGCAAACAAGCCCTTATCAACTTGCTGAATTGATTGTTAACGAGATTTGTGGCCTTGTGATAGCCAAAGACATCACTCACAAGCTTTATGATAGTATGAAAGCAAGGTAGTTTTTAGAATTTAGTTGTTTGGTTTCATAGCAACTAAAGCCATCGTGGAATGATCTTTTTCGAATTTTATAATGGAATCCCAATTATTATGTTGTAAGTAGTCTCAATGTAGTAAATGAAAATACCTTCAATTTTCAAAAAAAAAAAAGTTCATGTTACTTCAAATTATTTTTGCATGATATTTATTTTGGTTGACTTGAGTAACACTTTTTAAGTTACTTTTATATTAGAGATTTTGTGTTAGACCCTGCTTGTTTCCAGAGTCCAACATTTGCTTTGATACCAACTCTGTTGGACCCTATTTTTGAAACCCAACTCTTGCTAAACTTATCATCTATTGGACCCTGCTTGCTTCCGGAGCTCAACATCTGAACTCATAAAATGTGAGTGCATTTCCCTTTAGGGTTATTTTAATAAACCCTCATAAGCCATCAATAGTTCATCTTCATTCTCATAACATCTCAAAATTACCTCACAATTTGTTTAATGGCGTGCCCACACAAATAAGTCACCATAATCAAACTCATTTCTTATAACTTCAGAGCATAATTTGGGAAACCTCAAATCAGAATTTCAATTTGACTTCTTCAGAACATTTGTTCCCCATTGTCTTAAATTTTTAATGACACCAAAAACATTTAATTTGGTTCAAAAATCTGAAAGTTATAGACAATTTTTGGACTATTATTAAAACTAAAACAACACACTATACTCAAATTCCATCTTGAATTTAATAGTATTAAAGATTGAATTAAAATTCAATCTCTTCAGAATAGTTGTATCTCTACGTATCTAGTTTATTTAGAAAAAAGAATCATCTCATTTGGGACCCTACAGATCAAGATATCTTCAAAATACTGAAGCGTGTTCAGTAAAATGTCCAGTTCATGCTCTTCCAATTGATACCCTCATTTTGATTCAATTAATATTTTTCAAATCAATACCAAAAGCTATAAATTTTTATGGATAGATAGAGGAATGTGCTAGGAATCCAATGCTTCAAAAATCAGGTAACTTGGAGGTCGGATGACAAAGTTATGGTTAAGAGTGAGAGATGTTTAGGTCTGGAATTTTCGTGCGAAGTCGCGATCGCGACTTGAAATTTGCAATGTACAACTTGGAAAGTTAAGAGCATAACCATTCAACTACCAATTTTACTTCATTAAACTCTTTAATCATTACTCATTTGGTTCATCACCTACATCAAATTCTCATCATCCACCAAATCCTATTTTTCATTTCCATAACCTCTCATTTATAAGCAACAACAATTTATGTTCAAAGTTCATCAACTCAAGTGGATAACTTCTTCAAGTATACCTACTTTCAACTCACATCATCCATACAAAATTTCACATTTCAACTTAACATCATCCATACACAAATCCATATTTCATTAACATCATAAAATAAGAGTTCACAAAGCTTTAACGACATTCCAATTGTTAGACCCCGAAATTTTTCTTGTTGAATTAAGCATGATTTAAATGAATTATGAGGTTTAATGGATTAATTTTTGGAGCTCATTATTTATTTCAAGGTTAGTAGGATTTTTATGACATAGATTAAGTGAATTGAAGCATTAATGTTATAAGAATGTATCAAGGGCAAAATGGGCAAGTCACTTAAGGTTAAAAGACATAAGGCTTATATGGAGGGCAAAAGGGACATTTGATGATTAGTAAGGGTATAAAAAGAAGAATAAATGGTTGGTTTGTTTGAAAATGGAGAAGAGAACGAGAATGAAGGAAAGAAGAAGAAGAAAAGAACGAAGCTAGGGTTTTGAAGATCATAAAGAATTTGAAACTACAACAGGTAAGTATAAGCATCATTCTTCTTGATTAGATGAATGAAACATGTTTTGATGTTAGTTAAGAGATGAATATGTGTAG